>CM076153.1:12047500-12397500 GCA_038025085.1 Tetragonia tetragonoides
ATATGGGAAAAAATAATTTTCTAGAACTACCTATATTTTGGGACGAAGGGAGTATATATTATTCAAAATTACTTCACCTGAATTCATCCCTCTACTTTACTTGAAACCACCCTTTTACTTCACCTTGAGCCAACCCTCAAAATTACTTAGTCTACAGTAATTAAGGGTGCGTTCTTTAGAGCTTACTCGGTCAGTTCAGTTCAATTCAGGTGTGAGTTCAGTGATTTCAATTTCAGTTAAATGATATTCAGTTCAGTTCAGTAGTGCTGAGTTCATAAACATACTTTTTGTCTCACATATCAAGTTATGTTTAATTCAATTCAGTGGTGTCCAGTTCAGTTCAATGATGTCCAGTTCAGTAATGTTGAATTCAGTTCAGTTCTGATAAGTTTAACTTTAAAGAACGCACTCTAAATCTGCACAAGACATGTTGAAACCTAAAATATTGAAATCTAATGTACCCATGACCTCGGCCTACCATATTAAACGGCAATTCCTCAACATGCATGAATCAGACAAGGCACTCAAGTTCATTTTCTCTTTTGTCATAGATACCTGAAACAAAAGAAGTAATGCTTAATTCTAACCGTGAGGTAATACGCACCCACATAAGGAATCAAAAAACCAAAAGAAAAAAAAAAAAGAGAATTTAATTTCCACTGGTTGGCACGTCACTAACAAAAAAAAAGCATGCCACGTGGGGCACTGTCATTGATTCCACGGTTGAGGAAGCAAATAATTGTATTTTGTTAAAAGTTTCCACTCCCATGGGGTAGGGAGGAGAGAGAGTAAAAAAGATTCTGCCCACGTGGCAGGTGGGGTTACGTCACAGTGACGGGGATACCTTCGTTGGTACTCCCACGATATCGTCATCCATTACTACTCACTTGGGTCCCACAACAGTGTTTAATTTTTCTTATTTGTTCATGTCAGCTGATACCCTCAAACAAATTTTCTCTCTCCTCTTTCTTTCTTTAATTATGACGTCAAGGATCACGGAGATGAAAAATGAAGGGTTCCACGTCAAAGTCAAGGATGATGTAAGCAGATGGGAGCATATTTAATATCCATCACTCCATGTGCTTCTCTTTCTCTCTCTCTCTCTCCTTTACGCCACTTCTACTCTTTTATTTTCTTTTTTCTCTTAAAAATCTAAAAAATTCAAAAATGCTTGGGTAACCAAAATAATGGTGGTTTTCATGTCACGTGAAAGCAGTGGTTCGTAATGCTCACTCGCCAATAATTGGAACCTGTTACCTGTAACTGTGATGCTGTGTACTCTCTAGGGTGCTACTAATGCTGTCATGTCAAAAGAATTTCACTGCACTGCACTACAAGAATTTTTACTATCTTCGTCCAAACACCACGGACAATAATCCTAGCGATATACCGATGTACATGTAACCAGTGTAAATATTGCTTTTAATCGTGTCTGGATTGTACTCATGTTATGCCTTCGTGCTTTCGTATAACATCGTGTTTATAGTTGACGTACATGATTATCATATTGTGCATGTATGTTCATCTAAAAGATAGGCCAGTTCAATGTATTTCTGGTCAATTGTCCAATTCTTAGAAATTCAGTAAAGATTAGTTTTGTGCAAGCAAGTTTAATTAGAAGAAAATCGAAGAAAATAGGTCTAATTAAGTGTAAAAAAAATTTGTCACATAATTAACCTTAAAAGTGCATGCTTTTCATGAAATGAACTTGTGTGGTAACAACTAGAGGTGATCATGTGGTCGACGCATGACATCCATTCATCCAATCAGAAAAATAGATCGACAGATATGTACAAGATATCTGTCTACATTTATAAGAAATCGACCCAAATCGCTTATAAGACAAAGGGTGGGTTCTTTTCCACTTATTTCCACTGATTCTCACTGATTGAGTAAGATCCTGTCATTGATTCCCACTGATTGAGTAAGGTCCTACCACTGATTCAGTAAGGTCCTTCCACTGATTCTCACTAATTCAATAAGGTCATGCCACTGATTCTGTGAGTAGGAATGTGGGTCCTGCCACTGATTTCCACTGATTAAGTAAGGTTCTGCCACTGATTTTCACTGATTCAATAAGGTCTAGCCACTGATTGAGTAAGGTCTTGCCATTTATTTTCACTGATTGAGTAAGGTCCAATTAGTGGAAAAGAACACAGCCAAACTCATAACAAACTTAGAAAACACACTGCCAAACTCGTCCCTGTTTCCCGCCAATCCCATTATCTCATAACAAAAACACTAGATTTTCTATATTATGAATTACCCTATACTATCCTACTCGACTATTGAAACCACTAATTTTGTAGTACCATTTTGTGTCATCATTATTATGACATTTGATTGTAACTCCATGTCTCCAAATATATAAGCCAACTTGTCCTATGAGTTCAATTTGACTGTACTTTTAAAGTAATAAAGTCTTGAGTAAAAGTTAATTTTATTTTAAGAGTAGCTGATAAAAAGTTTGTACGTAGTTCAATCAATTATTTATTTGGATTATCAAAGAGTACTATAATTAAGGATGTTTTAGATTAGTGGTTATAGCTGAGGTAATTTTGGGTACATTAAGTTTCAGACGTCCAGATTCGAGTTCTCCATCCCTCATTAAATATGTAAATTATATTGACTTTGATGCCTCATTGGAAAACGAAGAGTAATTTTCTGAATACTTACTTTAATACTTGTACGTACAATAGAAACCTGAATCAGCTAACTAATGTACTATTCCCACAAAATTAAAGTATCTAATATCATCATGAAATAGAATAAGGAATATTCCCAAAACCCCACTAAAATGTTACTCCACATCTATGTATGCTTTATTCATTTTTCTTTGGTTGCTTAAGTATCTAATAAAACAATAAATAAAAGAAGAAGAAAAAGTACCAATAAGTTCTATTCAACTGATTTACGTCACCAAACTTAAACCCACCACAGATAGGGGTGTAAACGAGCCGAGTCGAGCCCGAGTCAGGCCTGGCTCGGGCTCGGCTCGGTTTGTTTTGGCTTGGCTTGGGCTCGACTCGAAGCTCGCCGAGCCGGAAAAATTAAAGCTCGGGCTCGGCTCGATTTAGGCTCGCGGCTCGACTCGACTCGGTTCGGCTCGGCTCAAATTCAAATTTATCATTACAAACGTTAGAAAATTTTAATTTAAAATAATTGCAATTGAATTTGACTATAAGTGATCCCCTGCATACGTTCTCATATGAAAAAAAAACCTTAAAGAAATAAGAAATCTCTAAATTAGAGAGGAAAATCAGCTAAATCGAGCCAACCGAGCCGAGCCATAATAGGCTCAAGCTCGGCTCGGAAAGCATTCGAGCAGGCTTGGGTTCGGCTCGAGCTCGGTTTGACCCGAGCTCGAGCCGAGCTTTGACCGAGCCGAGCCCGAAGGCTCACCGAGTCTGCTCGACTCAGTTATACGCCTAACCACACACATGGTGTGTGCCCCATTTCCAGCAACTTGGAAATCGTAAAATTCGTAAACTATACTCTCCTGTGACTTGCGCGTGGGCATTGTTGACCCGTTTTAGATCCCAAATCGCATTGCTTGACCGCCTTATCACTATTCTAGTACTAGTACTCTACTATTTAAGAATTTTGCAAGTTGTAACATTCTCAATAGATTAGTGCCAAGAAAAAGAAGAAAGAAAAGAGAAGAAAAATATCTCATCACTTCTTAGGTTCTAACCTTGTTAGCACTTTTAACTTTTAAGCTTGTAGATACAATATATTGGTGCATATTCCACCAAACTGAATTGAATAGAATTGGACTGGATTAAATGAACGAGATTGAATTGAGTTGATTAAAGAGAGTTTTACACTTGAAGAGGATCAAAATGCTTTTCCAGTTGTTCACTTATGATTTACTCCCTCCTTATCACTTGTTTTAGTAAAAAAACAAAACAAAAAAAGAGAGGAAAAAGGTTAGTGAATTAAAATACCGTCAATTTTTTTGAAAAAGGTGATCTAGTATGGGAACTCAAACTAGCTAGGTAGCTCAACCATATGCAAAAAGGTCTAAATCCAAGTAATAAGTTTTGTAATAATTAGGTTTGTTTTTTCCCATTTGATTGGAAATGAAGGGTGTGTAATAAATTCAACTTGACCCAATCTGAATATGTTTAAAATACGATCAAATATATCTAACCTAACTTAACCTCACCTCGCTCTAACCTATTTTAATTGAAAAAGAATCTATCCCACAGCATCCAAAAAAATCAAAAATAGAAAAGAATCTAATAGAATCATTAAGCACCGCCCTTTAAGAAAAGAAAGAAAAATAAGTATTAGTACCTTAAACAGTATTATTTTTTTCGTTGGAAAGAAAAAGTAAGTACTATTAGTATTATTAATATTTTTATTATTATTATCGGTATGTAATTGCTTTGCTTTTACCATTGATGTAACCAATCCCCACCATCCCAACTTCTTTTGCATTCTTCTTTTTTATATAAAAACCCCCCTCATCACACCCCTTTACATCTTACTCCTCATTTGCTCCCCCGTTGACATCAACACCACTCTCCCATATTTTCTCTCTCCTCTCTCTCTCCTAAGAAGAAGAATATGCAAGGAGTTCAGCTACCGGTGAGATTAGAGCTAACTACAGCTGGGACCACATCACCGCTAGCAATCGACGTCATGGAATCAGCTGAGGTAAGGATCCAACGGCTGATATCGGAGAATCCGGTAGTGATTTTCAGCCGTCCATCTTGTTGCATGTGTCATGTCATGAAGAATCTCCTCCACACGATCGGCGTTCATCCTACTGTCATCGAACTCGACGATCATGAGATCGTCGCTATACCCTCGGCAACCGACAACGAAGGTGGCTCCGCTGCCTCTGGTGGTCCTGCTGAGCCCCCCGCCCTCTTCATCGATGGGGGAAGAGTCGGGAGCCTCGAGAGCCTTGTCGCTCTCCACCTTGCTGGGCATCTCGTTCCTAAGCTCGTTCAAGCTGGGGCTCTGTCTCTACCTCTATGGATATGAAACAAAAACAAATAAACTTTTATAAAAATATAATATTCCCTTTGTCTCATAAAGTTTGTCACTTTTTAAAAAAAATTGTGACTCACATGTATAGGATCAACTGGTCAGTTTATCAAAAATTGTGACTCACATGCAGAGAGATCATTAATGATGCTGCTAAATTAGCCGTAATTACTATGATTAGATGATCATAATAATAATTTAGATGTAATTTTTTTGTGGTATTTGTGATGATAATTTGATAATAGTATTATTGTAATTTAGCAAGGGAAAGAGGGGCAAAAAAGGGAAGAAAAAAAATTGTAATGTTGATGAAAAGGGTAGTATTTGTAATTTGTATAGATGGTTAGTTAGTGGAATGACAAGTGTGCATGATTACAATTTTAACGTGTCTTGTGAATGGTTATGATGGTCAGTCGTATGGTATCTTACTGTGTGCCCTACCGCATGGGAATGATACATAAATACGTTGATGTGGACAGCTTTTATTGGATCTGCTTATTTTTATAGATTCTAAATTACCAAGTCTTTCTGCTTAAATTAGTATTAGTATCTGATTAAAGGGTTGTTAATTATGGTTTAGGGGGGAGAGAGAGAGAGAGAGAGAGAGAGAGAGAAAAATCTGGGGTTGGATTAATGGGGACATGAACATGGTGGTGGTTTTGTATTCTATTGTTACCAGAAGCAGACAATCCGAGAATTATTTGGTTTTGTCGTTTAATGCCCATTTTATTTTACATTTTTAATTTTAGATATGCGCTTTTTCTTTTCTTTTCTTTTTTTCTTCAATTTGTTTTTCCGGATGCACATGGAACATTGGAAATCCTTGATAATACGTCCAAAATGTGATATATATGCTCACATCATGTCATTGCAAAACTTAACTAAGGAATGACGGTATAGATATTTATAATTTATGATTGTAAATTAAAAAAAAAATTAAGGAAAATGTCATGCAAGAAAAAAATATATATTGATGTCTACAATTATTCATTCAATTGAATTAGAAAGTGAAGCATTGTTTAGAATATTTTTCTTAAAAAGAGCAAGTTTTGGGTCATCTTAAATTGGAACATGTGAAACACAAAAACTCGTATGAGGTGGCTTCAAGGTGAAACCCCTTCTAACAAGTATGACATCATAGCTTATGTCATACTTGGCTATAAAGGGGGATCTCACCTTGAGCCGACCTAAGAGACCTTTTGCATGTGAAATAATTAGGACATTGTCATAAATAGTACTGTATGAAATCAATTTCTACTGCATAGATTACAATTTCTATGTCGATCTTCGATCTCTCCCTCCCGCGACTCATGAAGTCGCATGATAGATCTGCCTCACACAATATCTATTCTATGTCGATCTTCGATCTCTCCCTCCCATGACTCATGGAGTCGCATGATAGATCTGCCTCACACAATACCTATTATTATATATAAATTTAAACATAACAACAACTAGCTAGATTGAATAACGCGGATTATGTTTTTGGGGAGGTGTCAAAGACGTGTACAGATATGTTGTAAACAAAGTTTGCTGCCTGCTGGATATGAGTATATGATATATATAGAGCCATAGAGGTTGACTTGATTCCTTTGGCAACCATACATGTAACTGATGTAAGTTTATGACCATTTTGGAAGCTTAACCATTTAATTGATTTAAGTATAATATATAATGCCATGATTAAAAATATAAATAAACACTGGCAAGTTGTCTACTTAATAACCCTCACGTGCTCTTCTTTTTCTGTAAGTAATTCGATTATCTTTTCTTGTGTTTGTGGACACTGAATTCGCAAGCTGATCCGTAAGTAAGTGTGACTTTTTCGAACTGAGATAGTTGTGTTTTAATTTTTCATGAATTCATACATATATACGATGATCAAGTTCCTGACGTAAGTGAGTTCAGAAAACAAACATATTTCTCTTTTTTTTTTTTGCTCGTGACGTAATACGTTGAAGATCTTGCCTAAATTCATGAGAGATTGTCTCACGACTTCTTTAATTTGATGATGGATTATTGGAGGGCTGCTGTGAAAGGCGAGCCTGTGAGATAGAACACAATAAAATAGTAATTAACAAGTTTTGGGTCCTGGGCGATGTCTCGGATTAGTATATATTTATGTATTGTAGTTTGTATTTTTTTCCTACAACTTAGATTAGAGTAATATGTTGAGAGATTTCACAAAGTTGTTTTAAAAGTTGAGTTATATATGGACTTCACATAGTGAGCCCCATTACTAAGCATGTACTGATCTTGAATTCAATATTTTTTAATATTGAAATTCTCCTAAATGAGCCCATTACTAAGCATTCAATGATTTTGAATTTTATCATTTGTTTTTTATTGTCTTATTTTGCAATTCACTACGGAGACTTTGTAGGTAAATATAGGTTAAATTAAATAGCTGTCTCTTTTTCTTTTTTATGAACTTGAAAACAATTTCCAATACAATGGTACAAAATTGATTTGTTGCCTCCTAAAAAAGGGAAAAAAAGAAGATATTATTATAGTATTATTCTATGTACATGAAAAATGTGCTCTTTGAAAATAAAAATAAGACGATATGGAAATAATACTTGAATAAAATTTATTCCTTGAATAAGGTTCTCTTTATTTTTTTTTCCCCTATGTATTAAAGACAATGAGTCAATGTTTTCTAACGAAATCTTTCATATCCTTTATATATTCGGGTGTGAATTTAGCTAACAAATTAAGCACTTAGTAGAGTTGGTGTTATGTAATTATTGATACATTGGAGGTTAGAGGTTCAAATCTTGGTATTAACATTTTATTTTTCATTTACAATAACAACACATTGTAGAGACTTCATTAACACTACAACAATTAGTCACTTGGGCCACGAATTTGTGGCTAAGTTTTTCGGGTTTTTTGAAATTGCCACGGAAAATTATTTCATGGCTATTTCCAAGAAACTTGCCACGGGCAAAATAATTTTATACTTGTTTTTCCACGGGAAAAAAAAAATTGTGGCCATCTTGGAAAAATCACTACAAGTGGAATAACTTCGTGGCTAAATTGCCACAGAAATATACTTGTGTGGCCAAATTGCCACCAAATATATTTTTTCGTGGCCATTTACAAACGGAATTGACTAGTTTGCCACGATAAATTTTGTGGATGTCGATATTTTTTCCATGTAATAACATTTTAAATATAATATTGTCCATACTTTAATCATATAAAAAGTTTAGCATAGATGGTTTGATTCACTTATAAACTTCAAGAGGTCTCAAGTTCAAGACTCACTATCAACAATTCTAAGATTTTTCTTATTTCTTTTTTCATGTTTACTTAGCCACTAGTGTTGTTGTAGCTATTAAATTAACAGCCACAAAAATTCTCGTAGCTAATTGAAATGTTTCCACGACTCCTTTAGTGGTAAGATGCTAACGTGTCACTGACAAAACTGTGGCTAGACTTCTCGTTATAGCCACAAGAGTGTTTTAACCGTGGATAAATAGATTGCCACGGCCTTATAGGCCACGACAGGTCACGAGAAAAATTCCCATGACTAAGTGCTTTTGCCACGGAAATTTCATATAATAGCCACAATTATTATAGTGGCGCAAGTGACCATTTGTTGTAGTGTAAGGTGTCATATCACAATATGATATCAACGTCACATCACATGGTCCGACAATATGAGATGGCATCTTAAGGTTATATAGGTGGCATACGGAAGAGAGAAGAGGCCTCCTTGAAATGCCACGTGGCAAGCCTACCAAGGCCGCACTGTAGTGCCTTGTGGCATTCAGAGACTGAATGAGGTGGCATTTTGAGGAGAGTAGAGGTCTTATGAGGAGTGACACGTGGCAAGTATTGAGAGTGTAGCACTGTGTTTTAATAGTAAGGTAAAATTTGTGGAAATTTGGCTGTGAAAATCGCGTAATAGTTTACAATGCTTTGAATGAATTAAGTAGTGGGTCTACTAGTTTGTATTTACTCATAGATGATGCATTAATTAGCTTTGATGAGTTGTTTTCATAGTGTATATGGTCGTTTTTAAGTGTGATGGTAATAGTGTTGTCCACGAGCTAGCGCATCTGTGCATGTGCATGCAGTCATGGAGAAGGGGTGTCAACTTCGGGAAGAGTCATTCCCATCGAATGTTATTGTTGTTGCTAGCTAGGGGTGTAACCGAGCCGATTCGAGCTTACGGCCGCCACTGGCTTGAAGCTCGGCTCGGTTTGTTTTGGCTCGGCTCGAGTTAAGCTCACCGAGCCAGAATAGTTAAGGCTCGGGTTCGGCTCGATTTAGTTAGACTCATGACTCGGCACGGTTTGGCTCGGTTTGAATTCACACTCCCATTAAAAATGTTATAAAAAGTAGATCGAATTAAAATATTTGCAACTGAATTCGACAACAAAATGTTCATTTATATGTTATAAAATGAGAAAACCGTAAAAAATATATGAATTTTTATAAATATCTAATAGTCTTATTTCAAATAGAGAGGAAAATAAAAGGAATTGAGCCAACCGAGCCGAGCCGTAGTAGGAATTGACCCGAGAGCTCGAGCCGAACCCGAGAGCTCACCGAGCCGGCTCAACTCAGTTATTACATCCCTAGTTATTTCCTTTTTGCATGATTTCGAAGTTTTAATGAAGGACGGTCACCGCTTGTCGATCTATCACTCCAAAAAAAAAAACAATTAGAAGCTTAGATTGCGGTTTAAAAGCAGAAGCAGAAGCATTTTAGTGATTACACTATACTAAGGTTTTTTAAGATTTTAGAATTTTTCTTTTTCTTTGCTATAGAGACGCATGTAAAAGCCCGAAAATCACATGCTATGGGCAAGCTAATCTATCTTTGATGGGCTGACGGGTTCAAGTAAAGAAGGTGACCCTCCCTACAAAGAAAGGTAGAGCAGGTGTTATTCTCGCTACATAGATGAGTATTCAAACCCCTAACCACTAGGCTGTAAGAGAGGGACATTTACCACTTATACTCGCAACTCACTACAACAAATGATCACTTGCGCCACTATAATAATTGTGACTATCATATGAAATTTCCATGCCAAAGCACTTAGCCACGGGAATTTTTCTCGTGACCTGTCGTGGCCTATAAGGCCGTGGAAATCTATTTAGCCACAGTTAAAGCACTCTTGTGGCTATAACGAGAAGTCCAGCCACAGTTTTTTTAGTGACATGTTAACATCTTGCCACTAAAGTAGTCGTGGAAACATTTCAATTAGCTACGAGAATTTTTTGTAACGGGTTAATTAATAGCTACAACTATACTAATGGCTAATTAAACATGAAAAAAGAAAAAAATTAGAATTGTCGTTAGTGAGTATTGAACTTGAGACCTCTTGGAGTTTATAAGTGACTCAAACCATCTATGCTAAACTTCTTATATGATTAATGTATAGACATTATTATTTTTAGAATGTTATTACATGGAAAAAATATCGACATTCACAAAATTTCTCGTGGCAAAAGTTGTAAATGGCCACGAAAAAAAATATTTGGTGGCAATTTGGCTACACAAGTATACTTCTGTGGCAATTTAGCCACGAAGTTATTCAACTCGTAGCGATTTTTCCAAGATGGCCACAATTTTGCTTTTTCCGTGGAAAAACAAGCATGAAATTATTTTGCCCGTGGCAATTTTCTTGAAAATGGCCATGAAATAATTTTCCGTGGCAATTTCAAAAAATCCAAAAAAGTTGGCCACAAAATTTGATCTCCTGTGGTGAAATTTGTGGCCCAAGTGACTAATTGTTATAGTGACTCATCCTTTTTTGAGATTTTAGATTTTGCTTAGATAGAAGCACATTTTGTGGCCATCATCCAGTAGTTTTAGAAAATGGAAAAATGGCTCTTACTACAGAATGAAAATGTTAATAATCTACGGAGATTATTTTTCAAAGATGCCATTCTATTTGAGAGTAATATGACTTAGACACAATATTTGCTGAAGATGAGTGGAGGACGTGTCACTGCCCTACACACCCTAAAATCATGTTAATTAATAAGTACGAGTAATTACTAAACTTTACTTACATTTAGACTCTGTTTGATTCAATTTAATTTCACTTAACTTAAGTTCAGTTCAGATTATTTTAATAATAATTATCATTATTATAGTAAATAATATTACAAAGATTATATAATAATTAGAATAATTAAGTTCAGTTCAGTTAAGTTCATTTCAGGGCAATTAAGTTCAGTCTAGTTTGATTATGTTAATTAACTTTAGTTCAGTTACGTGAAATTCAATTGAATCAAATGGAGCCTTATTTATAATCCATTATATTTTTCATATAACAAAAATCTAACAATTACTGACAGATAATTTTTTTTAACAATTTATCAATTTGTAAAATGTTCTTTCAGTAATTAATTAGGACAACATGGAAGATATCATATAGTATCTCTTGTATGGAAACTTTGTGAATAACATCATTCTTAGAACGAAGGAGGGAGCAATAACCTAATTAACATCATAATGCATTCATACATACATGTAGATCTAGTTAGAATGATCTGTATATTTAACCATAAGAACCAAAAATTGTTTACATGGGGATGGATTTTGTGTGTACGCTGTTCAAGTGCGCGCTACATCAAGTCATTGGATGTGGAAAACATAGTGGGATTGTCCAAAATTGGAAAAATAAAAGGTTTTGAGCATCTATCTAATTAAGCTAACGACTTAGGGTGAGTTAGGGTGCGTTCTTTAGAGTTAAATTTATCAGAATTAAATTGAACTGAACTGAATTCAACATTACTAAATTGGTAAGCTCTAAAAAACGCACCCTTACTTCGTCTATTACCGGCTAATTTTGAATTGAAAACTGAAAATTTGGTCATATATGTGCTCACATGATTAATTAAGATTTAAAGCTCTATTCTCTTTACCTTATTTTCACAAAACTAAAGTGAACTAAACTAAATTTTTAAACTTATTTTTCAATAACATATTATTTAAATGTCAGATTTTAATTTATAAAAGTACTATTCAATTTAGTTCAGTTGGAAAAACACACCCTTTGAAAAGAAATTCAGAAATGGGAAGACCTACCAATTACTTTGTTGCGTGCTCACGCACAAAGAGATTCTAAAAAGCGCAATAAAGGAATATGGATCTTTTAATTTAAGGCCAGAAATTAATTTGTGTGTTAGGGACAAGAATAAATTTGTCACCATGCTATGAAACACCATTTGGGAAATGAGTAATTATTTATGTGGCTACACTACCAAGCACTTTGGATACTATTGCCATACATACATTAGTTACATTGTGCGTGGTGCAAGTTGATTAGTGGGTCTATATATTAACACACTTGAATCCAAGAAGCTAGCGTAGTGGGATTTCTTTGGAGAAAGATAGGTTATTCCTAATTGCTTGGATTAGGAATGTGTGCTCTAAGGTTACTCTTTAAATGATCTTAATACCATGTAATAATTCGGTGTTCTTGGGGTATTGTTCTGGAGTTCGGATCCTCTCCATTTTCTATAAGAAATGGAGGGTAAGATCTCATTCTTCCCAATTTATAAATTAAACAAATTCAAAAAAGCAAAATAAAGGAAAGAAATCTAACCCTCCATTTAGGAAATGGAGAGAAGAGAAATGGAGAGAATCTCAACTCATTGTACTGACTGTCCATGGGTGCGCAAAGCCGTGGAGAAATTGAACACGGGGAGTGATTTTGCCAAGGTAATAATCACTCATTTCAAGGCAAATGTCTCAAGTAGAAAAAATTACCGTGCAAAAAGTAATTATTGCCTTGACAAAATCATCATCTATGGAACATTTATTAGGGTATGGGGAGAATTGAACTTGAAAATATACCTACCAGACCTCAATAGTACCTTAAATCGATGAATATAAAAAGAATAGTCGAAAAAAAAATTCATAATTTCACCATCCAAATCTTCCCAATTTCACCCCTCTTCTCATCACAATCTTCACTAATGGAGTAATGGGCATATCATTGGTGGATTTGGTAATTTTGAGCTTTAACTCATTGCCATAGTTGCTCTCTAGATATGTTTAAAGCTAGTTTACCCTATTTAGGAAAAGAAAGATGGGATAGAAGAGGTCCATAGTGGGTTTAGCCCCACTTCCCATCTTTTAGAAAAAAAGAACAACTTGGTGGTTAAGTGATGACTAATGATCATCATAAACCCAATAACAACCACCCAAGGTCCACAACCCACAAACCTATATATATTATCATATGATAAAATAAATTAATTTTATTTAATATTAAAAGTGTGTATCTGTATTTATGTTTTTAAATGTTTTGTGCCACACATTGGACGTCATGTAGGGGCATTTGATAGGTAGAAATTATTAGAATCTTTTGTAATCTAAAAGAATCTATATTTGAATCTTTCCAAAATATAATAATTACATTTCTAAATAAAACTTACTAAATGAGAAAAAAGAGATTAAAAACTAACGTTATGTGCCCCACTAGGGGGTTTACTTTACGTCAATGTTTGGTTTAATACTTTCCCTTGCGTCACCAAAGTAGCCCAAAGTTTAATAAAAGCCTCTTTAATTTTCATTTGCTTATGAGTATTTTCTTTTTTCTCTTTTGGTGTGAGGTCATGGGATGCTTTGAGCTTCTTTATTAAGGTTTCCCACTTTCCACTTTGCTTAATTGGTTATGTACGTGCTAAATTTGTGTTACTCATGTCTTCATGTCAATTCAAATTAGACTAGAGTGCAAGATAGTGTAATAATAGTAAATCAAATTTGGAAAATATAGGAATTAAGAGATACATCAGTGATTAGTAATATTGCCCTTCAACCTTCAGATTTACTAAAAATGTTCGAATATAACTCAAACACGAGTAACTTTAGTCACTTGAATGAAGTTGCTTGAATCGAGCTGATGTGACTTAAACAAGTGGAGCTTAATGATATCTCGACTACCTTGCTTCTATCTCTGTATGGCATTATGGTATCATTGGTACTAGAATTATGTACTCCCTCCATCTCAAAAAAACCTGAACCTTTGTTTTTTCACGGTCTCCAAGACACCACTTTGACCGTAGATAACTAAAATTATGTGAATATAAAAATTATAACAATACGATTTTTTTTAAAGTACTTTTAAAAATGAATCTAATAAAAGTATTTTCATAATGTGAATCTTTATATATTTTCATAAATTAATGGTCAAAGTTTGTTAAATTAGACCTTTAAAAAGCAAAGATTCAGATTTTTTTGAAACAGAGGGAGTACTAAACTATTTTTATAGCTATATGAGTATAGTGCCTAGTTGCGTTTGCCTACTAATACCACCACCATACCAATCTAGCCAACTATGCTACAATCAAACCTCATCTTTTCGTTTTTGCAATTCTTTTTGGCTTTAGAGTGGAAGTTGCTAGCTGTACGATGATCTCAGTTTTAGGTTACTAATTCTTTTCTTAATCCCAACTTTTGTCACAATTGACACTTTTCCTGTATTCAAAATGCATCAAACTATGTCCTAATGTCCCTCTATAGTCTTCATTAGTCTTTTCGAGCCGCCACGCCTACTAGAAAGAAGCAAATTAACACAGCAGGTCTTGTGTGGACTTAGTCCACCGTGGATTAAGTTTTAGTTTGAGGGGTGACTCTATGTGAAATACGGGGTGGCTCCAGGTAAAGTAAGGGGGTGGCTCCAGGTAAAGTAAGGGGGTGACTCCAAGTGAAGTAGGGGTGGTGCCAAGTATAAATTTGAGGGGTGACTCTAGGTGAAGTAGGGGTGACTCCACTTTTAAAAGGGGATGACTCCAGGTGAAGTAGAGAGGTGACTCCAAGTATTGGTCCACCATGGACTAAATCCACACAAGTTTTTGTAAATTAACAAGGATAGTAGCTAATTTCTTTTAAATAAAACAAGGGGTAGTTGCCAATGGTTTCCCCCCAAACTCTAAGCTTTTAAACCCTTTTTGCTAATTTAAGTTTTTTTTTTGATAATTAACGGATTTATTCATAAAAGGTATCCTAATTAAGCATCATAGTGATTAGTGAAATACTTATACATGATGCAATAAACTGTTGGAAGAATCATATGACATCACCTTGAGATCCTGCAAATATCATTCTACCCCTTTGCATAGTACAATAATAACTTAGGCCAAAATAAAGTCCACATACAAGCATTATAAAACATGCACATTGTACATCACTCAAATGGTCCACCTTTTAGCTTCTTTTCCATCATATTGGGACATAAACTGCTGACTAAATAAAGGGGGACAGCAGTCACAGTTCACAAGCCAATCTAAGTCAAATTGCTGTTGCTGAGATTGAATCCTTCTAGCTAGCAACAGTATCCTTGCTTGTGAAGAACCAGCCTTTTCAACAGGAAATGATTAGTCAGAGTGACGATATTTATTCACTCGGAAGAGAACGAGACAAGAGTTGGGATCCTTTTCATTTCTTAAAGGCCTCGGATTCTTTTAGGAAATGGAGAGGATCCAACTCGAAGGAATTAGGAGGGAAGTAGACTTCCAGTCCTCATATCAACTCTTAACAATAAAAACGAATTGAAAAGAAGATTAGTCATTAGTGATCCACTGATCCATAGGGTAAATGTCAAGGAAATAAGAATACAAGTAGAATATCAGCTGTAGCCACTAGCCACAGAGCAAAATTGACTTCAGATGTACATAAAGGAAGGTGTAGCCAACTAAAACATGATTTTGGACAAGTTACAAAACTTGACATGATCATCTTATTTGTCAGCTACAAAAATCAGTGTGTAAGGGTGCCATACACTGGCACATGAATGTTAATTCTGTATCTTTGTGAATCTGTGATTAACACATTTCTAGTGTAAACCCAAACCCAAAAATAATATTATAGAAAAAAATATCAGGTCTTGCTAGAGCTACCCCAGTGCATGAACTTCTTTACTTCGTCGTACAACACAAGAATGGCAGCAGCACCAGTACTCCTAAACATGTTTGAAACTGCCCCCCGATAAAAAGATCTAAGACCCTCTGCTCTATATATAGTCTTCCAGCAATCAAGGGTATTTCTGTACATTGGTTTTTCCATACCGGACTGCATCATCATCCGCCTTCGAACAGTATCAAACGGATATGATAACAGCCCAGCAGAGGTGGTGACTGCTTGAGCGGCTAACCAGCGTTTCCACAATGCCAGCTCAAGGTTAGCTTCTTTCATGAGAAGATCTTTAATGGTATCGAACCCACCAAAATAAATGCCTCGATGAATAACCATCCCGTGAAAAGAAGCAGGAAGTCCCCTATAAAGTCCACGGACGCCCTCCATCCTGTATATGGTAGTCAAGAAGTGGTATATGCCCCGAAATTGACGAGCATCAGCCTTTCCCAGGTCTGCAGCCAGGCGTGTGTGAGCAATGTCGAGTGGATAAACTACTATCAATGTTGTACAACCAGCTGCAGCCCCTGCGAAGAAATTAGCAGCTGTGCGCGACATAATAGGTGGACCATCATCATCATTTTTAAGAATATCCCGGTAGAGATCCTGCAATCGAAAGCAAATCAGATAAATAAGATCTCCTAAGCATTTTGCAGTCACTAAGTCAGTAAGATTCTACAAAAGTCGCATCTTTAGTGCACGAGCTATAAACTGTAAACAAATCTTTTGCTTCATTGGTTACAAGAGGCTTGCACTAGCATAGCATCATGTGCCTTCCACATTATTCATCTCGAAACTAATCGATTCATCTAACTGTTAAGGGACATCTCAAGCTTAACCCTATAAACACACTGCACTTAAAAAACAAAACATTTGAAGTCAAGTCTGCTACTGCAAGCCAAACAGTTGCAGCTACGCCCTCCAGACAAGGTTGCAAATGATAAAACTAGGAAAAATCCCTGCTATGCCCTGGATTGCAGCGCTAGATGATCTTATTGACTATCACCAGAATTGCTTGTAATCAAGTCAATTGATGCATCTCCAACACACCCAAAAATTCAAGTTTTGGTTCCATGTCCATTGTCATTAGCCAGTCATCAGCCATGCAATCAGAGCAAAACAGCATGAACAATGAATATGCTTTCTCCCCTCCCCCCAACTGTTAGGGGTAAGATTGCATACATCTTGACCACCCCAAACAGTGGCGAGGCACCCGAGTGTTGTTGTCTTTACACCTCAAGCGAGTTGAAACCAAGTTATCAGCTTACCGTCCTGGGCTCCTGGCAGCCAAAAGAATTGAGTTTCCATTAGCATGGGAATACCTCCACATGCAATATCTGCCTGCTTCCAGGTACTCTGGTTTAAGTATGCCAGGAACAATAAGAGTATCAAGAAAGACATCACAAAGGTAGAATGCTGACCTATCAATCCCTGAATCCAACTGATAGGTTTGCTTCCTTCAACTTTGGTAACAAATTGCACACACGCACCAAAACGGAGAACCTGGTGTCACTACGAGGAAGGGTTAACCCTTACTGATGCGAATTTTTCTTCCCGCAGGTCTTAGACAAGTCAATGTAGCGCATGCAACCATTACTCACTCTGCACCCTTTCGGACAAGCTGCAATCTCACTTGTGGTAGTGAATCTATGATGGGGCTCTACCATCATTAATTAGGACTTCTGATGTGCACACACCCAAAAATTTCTACTTTTAATTGCATTTTGTCTTGTCTCTGCAAAATTCAATTCCTCTTGTCTGATCAAAATTCAATTCCTCGATTGAATGGACCCCATAAAAAGTTTCAGGCACTCTGTAAGTACAATTTCGAGGAGGCGTGATACTATGATAATGTTTCATTCCAGATTCACTAATATGATAGGCATCAAAGTTACGTCTTACAGTATAAAACCCTCATGATAAAAATGGCGACAACAGCATTACAACAACAACCCACACCCTAACGATCAAGGGAGGATACTACTGAAAGCAGGGTCTGAGGTAAGATGTCCACCCCTAACTCTGGCAAAGCAGAGAGGCTGTTCGATAGACCCCCAGCAAAATGTTTACAGAAAGCAATAAGACAATGAAGATTCTAATCCACAATGGCCACTAAAAGGTGAATAGCTGACAGCATTCTTCTACCAAAATGGTATTGGTAAGCAGCACAAACCATTTCGAAGGAAGCACCTTAGTGGAGTGTCACCATAAAAGAAATAGCTTGCAATTGTGGCCATGGTCCATAGGAACTCTAGTCTCTACAGCAGCCATTCAATCAGCAAAATTGCAATAAACATGATCTGCAAATCTGGATCATTTGCATTATTATTGTACGCTGATGGATGAACCAATCAGCTCTGTAGCCATACACGCCACTTCTTTGTCTAAATCTAATTCCTTACCAATACTAGAAAATGAAACCGTTACTTTACCCCTTACAATGCCGTACTTTCCTATCACATGCTGAGATAGCAGAGACAGCGTCACAAGTAATTTGAATTTTCAGATTGCAGCCTCACATCAAAAGTGATTTAACACTCATATGAGGACTTAGAAGGAAATAGCCACTGTCAGCAAACCAATGCTGTGGTTTGCAAGCCAAAAAAGCTAGATTATAGGCTATTGACCTGGTATAATCATTTGTGAGCTTTCGAACCCAATATGCAAAGTATTAAAGGCTGGAGATAACTCCCCAAGGAAGATGCAAAGTTGTATATGGTAATGGCTCCTGCTACTATCGACATTTCAGGTCTATACTGATAATATGCAACATACAAGCATACCCACATTTTCTTGCTAAAACGATGTAAGTAGAATCAAAACGATAATCTACCAAAAAATCCCAAATCTGGAGCAATCCAATATAAAGATTCTTCCGAGGCAGCAAACTCATAATGTAATGTAATAATTGAACGTAAGCTAATGCTCTTTAGACTATTTTATTTTGGTGGGGGGGGGGGGGTACACACTTAAGTCGCATGACACGATATATCATGACTTGGTTTCCACTTTCAACAACTTTTATTGATCCTGCTTGCACAAAGTGGCATGAAACACTATGGACCACAATATTTGTACACTTATTTCAAACCCCACAGAGATTTCAGGTTACAGTGGTATCAAAATGCAATTCCTGGCTGGTGAAAAGGGGAATTATCTTGATCCCACTCCCCAACATCAAATTCTCAATTATTCATTTTCTAAATCTAGTTCAATCAAATGGTAACTCTTGTCGTAAGGTACAACGTTCGTCATGAAAAAGCGGTTACAAGAGGCTGGCAAATCTGTTTAAAGCTAAAGGCAAGAGCCATTTTGCTGATTTATGTGAATCAGCAGTTCAGCACAGCTAGGGTAAGGCGTTCATTCATGAATAAAAGCTGGACAGCTGATGTTGAAAGTTGATTGCATTGGCTTTTTGGTGGGTGCACGTGAAAGGAAAGGAATCGATAGACTGTGGAGCAAAGCTTGCAGCACAATTTTCTATTCTGTTTTTTGAGGACACTGTACAGTACAGGGCGGGAGCCTCTATGGAGGCACTGGGGTAACATTGATGATAATTTATGTGTACAGTTCAAGACAAGTGCTTCATGAATGGCACTTGTCTTTTCTTGGTCTTGTGGATAAGATTATGCATGATTCTTTAGCCTAATGGCTTCCTAACTTTGTACAAGGGTGACACCTCCTTGGTGTCTTCTCATTGAGATCACTTATAACCTATCATGGGGAAAAAAAGGTCACAATCGCACCTCAGTAAGAAATCAGTTTGTCAAGTAACTAGCAATTACAATGTGCGATCCAGGTAAAACGGATGTTAGATGGCAAAAATTATTAATAGGCCAGGAAGCACTTCCAAACAGATGGTAATTGTGAAGTCACTTCTTAAGCACTATGTTGCGTCTTCAATTCTTCATGAAGTCAAAAAGGGTGGATACTAAGGGCTACAATTCGGAAGACTATCAAATTGTCAAAAGGCTTGAAGCAATAAATGAGATGAGATTTATCCATCCATGGGAAAAAGTTATAGCAGCAACAGCACTCAATATAATCCGCCTCAGATGGTTATCAATAAACAATTGTTATAGTCACAATATGCTAGCTGCTAGATACACATACATCTAAAAAGTATATGAAACCTATCTCTTCTACGGAAAGATTAATTGTGTTTGCTATGAAGCCACTGTGATTCGAACTCCAATGCTGAAAACCAGATCATATACCAGCAGACATCTTTTCTTTTCTTGCAAAAGTTGAATGATTCCCCCATGTTATATGGAAGCAACCAGGATTCAGGACATATTTGAAGTCACTACTCACAAAATAGTCCAGCATGGAATTAGGCCAAGAGCATAAAAATGTGTAGCTTCTATGCTGCCTCCAGTAATATGCTTCCATATCCCAACTTCCACAAAAAAGTCCTTTACTGAACCTAAAGCATTGATACTTAAGGATAGTAATTGACTTGAAAATCACTAACCCTTACTCAGATCCACCTTTAGTATTTCTTATGCAGCAATATTCATCAAACAATTTGGAAGCGTTCAAATGGAAACTTGGGAGTCTCAACTAGGAGAACTGAATGTGTGAAACACTTGGTGGCTTGGTGCTATTAGACCACCATTCACCCTTAACTGAAAGAAAGATGACAATCTTGCAGGTGGAATTTGAACTCAATATTTAAAGAGGATATCAGTAGAGACTGTCAAATGTGAATATGATCAGTACCATCAGATGAAGTTGGAGGGAAAGATGCTATTCTAACAGATTGATAGATAAAATATGAAGTGTGTTTAAGATTCTCATTAACATGACATTGTATAGTTGCGGAAGAAGCGAGAGAATATTTGCACTCCTCAAAAATATCTTGCACTCTCACGAAAGAAAGCACATTATGGAAATTATGCTCTCATAAAGATTACTGAACAGCGTTCTTCCACGCTATGTTTCTTAGACTCAGTTACATAAGTATTCAAGTGTCTGACTCGGCCATAAGTATCCAAGTGTCGGACTCGGCCATATGTATCCAAATGTCAGACTCAGCCATCTTCTGAAAAGTTTGCGTGTTTTGTCCTAAATGTGGTGAGAAGTGTCCATACACATGTTGGAGTATCGAGGATCCGATTCGGGCACTTGAGGTTAGATAAAGAGCCCGTCCATGCGCGGATTTCTCTCATGTTCTGTTTCTCACTCTTCCTTTAGCTATTGGTTTCTCGTATGCAGTTTCAACTCAACAGTAAGCCTTCTCAGGTCTTTTGCAAGCTAGGTTTCCTTGGGAGGGGGTGCTAGACTGCTACTAGCCTGGTAACATTGTCTCCCAATCCAGATTATCTAAGACATTTCAGCATGTAACTATATTCGTTGGCTCATCAATATCATATAGCCAGAAAGCAAGAGTGTTGTGAAATCAATCAAAGGCAAAGTATGAAAAGTCCTCAATCCCTTCTATCACAAAAGAAGCAGAAAACTTGCAAAGGACCAGAGCTTCAAAATGTCCTCCATTGAAAACTGGCATTTTATGCAGTGCATATGCTCATGTAATTAGGTTGAGAATCAAGACCCATCCTTCAAATAGCACCCAAAACTCAGAAAATTTTCCCCATATATCAGCTAAAGCAGCAAACCAGTAACATCCTAGCAGAAAGATTTAGTACATTATTCAGTACTCTATCCCTAAAAGGCTAAAACCCTTAAGCTAATAACATCTAGCAATAACACCATAATGTTTTCCAACTTTCAGCATTCTCCACCATTCTTTCCCATATATCAGCTAAAACACAAAAGGGCCAAAACCAATAACACATTCAATTCACTACATACCAAATTGACAAAATACAATAACATATTAGAAAATTTAAGATTGGCAAAGGGGATACCTTGAGAGAGAAATTGAGAGCAACAGAAGGGTAATAACGAAGAACACTGCTACCATTGCCCCTCCAAAGAGAGAGAAAGCCTTCCTCTTTCACAGTAGTAAGTATACAATCAAACATGCCCTTAAACTTGCGATGTTTTCCAGCAACAATGGCCATGTTGCTCTCTTGGGTTTGCAACAACAGTTTAGCCCTTTCAATTGGTGCAACAATTGTATGAACAATACCACCCATAACTGCACCTGCCATTAGATCCCTTTGAAAACTTGTTGCATATCTCCATGACCCAGTTCTTGTAAACCTTGTTTCTTGGCTTATTGAATTTGATGGGCTCTCTTCACCCTCATCTTCCACCATCATAAAATTCTCTCTCTCTCTCTCCAAATTATATGTTCTCTCTATTGGTTCATCACCATTATGAGAAAGAAAGGATTTTGTGTTCTGGGAAACGGGTAAGTCATGGTTTGGTACATGATTTTGTGATTGGTGCTAAAAATTAAAGCTTTGAAATTGACATTGATGTATGCGAATATGTTTTGAGGTTTTAACAAGGATTTTTTGAGGGGGTTAATGATGTTTATGGGTTCTTTGTGAAGGGTTGATGGTGGCAAAGAAAATGGCGGAAATGAAAGAGAATGTTAAAGGGGAAAATTCTAAGTTTGGACGTTTGGGTTTCGAATGTGAGCCGGACCTTTGGCAAGGAATACATGGATGAGGATAGGAACAACAAACGAGGTCGATTTTCAATTGTTTATGTTTGAAAAGACAATATGGAAATTTTCTTTTCTTTTCTTTTTTCCTTTTCTAATGACAAAGTGGATATATTTGGATTTGGATTTGGATTTTGACAAATGAGGTGAGTTTTCAACTACTCCCTCCGGCTCACGGAAATCTTTACGCTTTCCACTTATGTTTGGACCATGGAAATCTTTACGTTTTCTTATATGGTAATGTATTTGAGCACTCTTTACTATTTTACCCCTTCCACCTTCTTACCCCCATGTGCCTATTTTCACCACTATCTCTCCTCCATTTCCTACCAAAATCCTACCCCCACTAGCTAATTACCAAAAAAAAAGAAGAATCTCACGCCACTAAGCTACAAAAGCAAGGAAAGTAATACAAAAGTAAGGAAAGCAATAAATACCCACTAAAATATTATTTTCTCTCTCTAATACCTCATGTGCTCTTTTAAGGGTAAATTTGGAATTTTTGTGCTAAAATGTATTTTTCTTAATATTAGTCATATTCTCCAAACGTCAAGATTTTCGCAGACCGGAGGGAGTAATTCCCACTTCTTTGAGTTTTTGGCTAGATGAGTAAATGCATGTAGTAGTCTATACTCTATAGATACCAAAAAGCAAAAACTTTTCTTTCTTTTTCTTGCCCAAAAGATGGGGAATTCTACATGGAGAAACAAGGAACATCAAAAAGTCATCCAAGTAATATAATGAGGCAACTCCATGAAATTAAAAGAAAATTCATCAAAATAAACATCAAGCGCTCCACGAATCACAATTGAAAATAAATAAATGGTGTAACAGAAATCAAAGAATTTTTCAAAACAAAGTTCCCAACTTCTCTTCTGATCTTAAAGCCTGTGTTTTTCTGGCATGAGAATTTCATGGTTGTCATAGCCTCTTCAGCTCCCCTCCTGTTAAACATATTCTTCTTTGTAATTAGGCCCCACCTTTCCAGGGTTGGGTCAAACTTAACACTGATGGCTCCGTCAAACATCAGGCTAGAGCAACTGGTACTGCTGGTGTATTCCGTGATCACCAGGGCATATGGCTCTTGAGTTTCAAAAGTGGCTTGATACTACTAACATTCTTTTTGCAGACCTTTGGGCCATCAGAGAAGGCCTTATTATTGCTAGAGAAAAAGGATGGCTAAAACTGGAGATTAGTTGTGATTCCTTGTCTGCAATCCAGCTAATCAAATATCACCCTTTAAAGAAATCTCTCTTATTCAACCTTGTAAATCAATGAAGGGAGCTAGCCAAGCAATTCACGCACATCAATTTCAAGCATGATTACCGAGAGATAAATTTGTAGCTGACGAACTTGCAAAGGAAGTGACCGGAGAACACAAACTCTTATATTGATTTTGTGTATTGTAATAGCCCTAAGGCAAATTGCTCTAAGTATTATCTTGATGACTTAAGGGGTGTTTCAACCCCTAGACTCTGTAGCTAATCTTTAGCTTTGACTTAATTATACCGGAAAAAAAAATAGAAATAAAGTACAGTATACTTTCAGCTATCAAACTTTAAGAGAAAGCAAAGTTTGAGATGTCAAAAAGTGAAATATCTTATATAAACGGAAACAAACTTTCGTGGAAAAATGAAAAATTATATGATTGTTTGCTCTCAATTTGTTCAAGGGATGTAAAAGAAATACAAGAGTCTATCGAATAAAAGGTGTGAGAAGTGGTAAATTCTTGACTATTCTGCAAAGTCTATTCTCTATAAAGATTGGCTTAAAAAATCCTTTTATTCATTTCCTACGCCGACCAGGCTTATAAAATTTAAGTAAGAATATATTCACATAACTACTCCCATAATTAGCCATGCCAAGACACATTGGTGAAAAGTACAAGTCCATTATTAAATATTTTGTGAAAACACGTTTACTATATTTGTAAAAATATATGAGTTAATAATAATAACAAAACACAATATTAACTCATTTAGAGAGTTTTCCTCAAAAAAAAGAAAACTCATTTAGAGAGTCAAAACAAAAACACATGAAAACATATTACGGTTTTTTTTAGGGCAACATATACAGAAAACTTAAATAAATAACTAAACGTTGTTTTGTACAAATAATTGTAAAATCACAAAAAACTTCTATAAGACGATTTTCAAAGGTAGTAAAACAGGCTGAAAATTGTATACTACTCCATAGTTCATTTATTTTTATTTTTTTTAAATAAAAATGATATATTTTATTCAATATAAAAGACATCCGACACTTACAAGAAAATACATCGATAAGCAAAAGTATGAGATACTGAAAGAGATCTGTAAAGTTACTTAATGGTTCAATTACTGTATTAAACAAAGATCATTGTTCAATTCTCAAAACCTAACAAAATGTGCGTTTGAACCGTTTGTAAAACAAGCTGGAAAGCAAAATTTTCGTTTGTACCGACCGTTACTTTGTCACCGACTTATCATAAAACTTCCAAAATGCGACTCTGCTTCACTTCCTTAATCTTTCGACCTATTTATTCCAACTAAACATTCATAAATCACAGGCGTAAGATTTTTCAATCGATCATCAAATTTGAAATGAAAATAGGTCACCCATATTCCCACAGCCACAAGGAGAAAATAAGAAGAAAACCCAAGCATGGTAGATTATGATTTATGCCAATTGTGAAATAAAATAGCCGTGTAAAAATCAAATTTCAAACTTTCTCACAAATCTGTTCTTCCCTTTTCATGTACTCCACATTTGTACAAAAGGTTAGTTTTTTTCTTCAATGCATGGATTGTTGTATTTTGTCGCCAATTGTCTGATAAAATGCCTGTGTGAAATAAAATGTGATTTGGGTTTATGTTCAATTTTTTTTTTTTTTTTTTTTTTTTTTTTTTTTTTTTTTTTGAGAAGAAGGGTTTATGTTCAAGTTGGTTGTCCCTTGATTGCTTCTAATTTCCAAGTATTTATTTGAATGGCATGATGTGCCCATATGATCTGTTGTTTATTGTGGATTTCCATGCATTGACCTGACTGAGTATAGATTAATCAGTAGTAGTACATGACATAAGTTGGGCAAAAAAACAATCAATTTATTGTAGGTAGTTCTCAATCTCAATAAATTTCTTATTTGTTAAGTGAATAAGAACAATTTGGCTTGTTTTGATGACTTCCCAGTTGCTAATTTTGGCTAATTGTTTTTGGGTTTTGGAGCAAATGGAGATTAGTTTATCTTCTGCTAATTTTTTTTGAGCAAAATATGCACTCCTGAACATGTTTTTGTTTTTTTCTTTTTTTTGAGGGGAAGTCATGAATGAACTAGTTTACTCTAATCAAGGTAAATGTCTCATTGTCCAGTTTTCTACTGGTTGGGACCTTTTACAAATGCTATCTATTTATCAAAATTGTATGTAAGATCTCTCTTTCCAGTTAACCTAAACTTACTCCAAGCAACAAGTTGAATATTGTACTGTATATTTATATCTTTCTCGGTCTTCTGTAGATTGGTGTATTAGAGTTACTTGCAAGACCGAGGTTTATGTGTTCAAAAATCACAATATAAAACTGCGGCAAGTACATTGTATGATTAATTGTATATTTACTTAACAAAACAGAATCCTGCGACCAACATATTCTATTACCAAGTGCACAAATATTAAAAGCAGTTAAGGACTTATTTGTTTTTTGTGCATAAGATTTGGTATATATAAGTCATAACTAGCTCTTACCTCTGTATTTTGACTTTTCTTTGACATGACAATGCTTGTTCTTTGGCTTGTGTTTCTGTGCTTTCTTGCAGTTGGGCATGGAGTTCAGACTACAAGCCTTGGTCAAAATGGTTCAATTCATCTATCTACAGGTAGCAGCTCTAGCAAGCAGCCCTACAGGACTGGCTACCACTTCCAGCCTCATAAGAACTGGATGAATGGTATGTCTAATATAACCTGAACGCATGTTATTTAGGTGTGTAATGTTGCTTTATGTAATTCTGTGATGTATTTGCTCTGAAATTGACACTAGCTACTTCTATTTTGAACGACGATATTGCTTGGATGCTAAATGACGTGATTGTCGGATCCGGGCTAATGTTTGTACAGATCCTAATGGTATGTTGCAGTCTTTTGATAGTTGTGAAATAATTTTGAGAGTGAGACATCTTCGGCATCTAAAGCACTCATGTAATTTGTGTATGCTTTTTCTACTACAGGACCAATGTACTATACGGGAGTTTACCATCTGTTCTATCAATATAATCCTTATGCTGCAATATGGGGAAACATGACATGGGGTCACGCGATATCATATGATCTTGTTAATTGGTTTCATCTTGAATATGCGCTTAATCCAACTGAACCTTATGATTTGGGTGGTTGCTATAGCGGCTCTGTCACCATGCTACCAGGGGGTAAACCTGTCATTTTTTATACCGGAGCAGACACTCAAAATTTCCAGTCGCAAAATTTGGCATTCCCCAAGGACCCCTCTGATCCCCTTCTGAGGCAATGGGTCAAGTCCCCTCATAATCCTGTGATTGCTCCAACAGATGGTGACATTGATCCTTCTAATTTCAGAGACCCAACCACTGCTTGGCAAGGTCCAGATGGAACTTGGCAAGTTCTTGTGGGTGGAAAGATAGATGGCCGAGGATTGGTATTTCTGTACCATAGTAAAGATTTTGTTAATTGGACAAGGAGTGAGAAGCCTCTTCACTCCTCACCAAGAACTGGAATGTGGGAGTGCCCGGATTTTTATCCTGTAAATGTTAATGGTAGAAATGGAGCAGAGAACTATCTCGAGAGAAGTAATTCAAAGTTTGTTCTTAAGGCTAGCTTTCTTGATCACGACCACTATGTATTGGGCCATTATAATGCTGAAACAAATGAATTTGAGGTCGAAGGTACTGACTTCATGGAGGCTAATATTGATTGGAGATACGACTATGGAAGTAAATTTTATGCTTCTAAGTCTTTCTTTGATGGTGGTAAGAGGAGAAGGATATTATGGGCATGGATACTAGAATCCAGTAGTAGAGCAGATGATGTTGACAAAGGATGGTCTGGGCTTCAGGTAATACTATTTAAAACTTTTTTGCATTTGCTGCGTAATTGCAGTTCCATATGAAATGCAGCGTATCTTCTCTTTGAGTTTATGATAATCAGATAATGTTTGAGGAGCTATTGGTTGTTACCGTCACTTCTAGTCTTCGACATGTTTTCCTTCATGATGTGAATGAGCACAAGAATGATAATGAAAGTTCTTAGTTTGCAGTCTATTCCACGAGCATTATGGCTTAGTGCTAGCGGGAAGCAGTTAGTGCAGTGGCCAATCCAAGAGATTGAAGATATTAGGAAAGATGAAGTGGAAATCCTAGGCAAGGAGCTCAAGAGTGGATCACTCGTCGATGTGGTGGGCATTACGGCAGCTCAGGTAGGGATCTATTCCATAATTGTTTTTATGGGTAACAGGTTTATACTCCACTTAGTGCATAAGAACATGGTCTTCTACAATTATATGATGTTTTTAATGGGTTTACTCTTTTTAATGAAAGGCTGATGTGGAAGTCTCATTCGAACTGCCAAATTTAGAAGAGGCTGAGCAGATGGACCCAAGTTGGGTTGATCCACAGCTGCTATGTCTTCAGAAACATGCAGCAGTTAGAGGGACTGCTGGACCATTCGGCTTGCTAGTTTTGACTTCGAAGAACCTGACAGAACAAACTGCCATTTTCTTCCGGGTATTCAAGAATCAAGATCGGCATGTAGTCCTGATGTGCAATGATCTGAGCAGGTGGATTTCAAAGGGGTGCCTTTTCAGTTCCTTGGCCTTTTAATTATTATTTTTGATATAATTATTCACTTGACGCAGGTCCTCCGTAAGAAAAGAAGTAGACAAAACTAGTTTTGGAGCTTTTGTTGACATAAATCCCCTCCAGGAGAAAATATCACTTAGAACCCTGGTATGTGGCTGATTAGTCTATATTGTCATTCTATTATTACCAATTAAGCAACACTCCGTTGTGAATCGTTTACTTGAATGAATAACATGCCTTCTCCTGGTTCTTGCTTAGTCAATTGCTAGAACACGATGTTTCGTGGATGTCATAATTCTGAATTATCCCTTTTAATACTATAAATATGTTTAAACAGATTGATCATTCGATTGTTGAGAGTTTCGGAGGGGGAGGGAAGTCTTGCATCACAGCTAGAGTTTACCCAGTCTTGGCAGTTGACAATGAAGCAAAATTGTATGCGTTTAACAATGGAAGTCTTAGCATACAGATCTCAAAGCTTAATGCTTGGAGCATGAAAGAGGCTAGAATTGTTCCTTATCCAAGAAGGAGAAAGCCCCCTGCTTAAAATTGAAAACTCTTAAGCCTGCAGGCAGTGCAGCGAAGCCTGCAATGGATCAAGTTGGAATTTCTGGGGTTCTATAAAAGTTGGCAGGTTACTTTGTCGACTATTTCATCTCCTTTTCCTGCAATTTGATTATCCATCTTCTTGGATGTGAGAAAACTTGTATGCAACAAAAATTTTACAGGTTTATCACCCTGACCCAACCAATACTTGTTTACCGCGTAACACAATGCCGTTTGATGCTGCATTATCCATTTATCCGGGATTCTGATCATACCTGTTGCTCCTATCCTTCGTACTTCATGAGTTTTCTGGTTGTTAAATTTATCTGAGCGAATCACGTGATGCTAAATAGGCAACTTTATCTGAGCCTTGTCATGACACGAAATAATATGCATGGGAAAGTTATTTTCATTTGGACAGTTTTTTTCCTTTCGCTTGATAATTTAAGGATACAATAACTTTATGCTGTTGGATATGCGGGAGTGAAATCTTTACATCTACTCCATTAAGAACAAACTGCAGGAGAGGATAAGGGCGGGAGAACCTGAAATACATACATGGTCCTGTAGCAATTTTACACCATATTTGAAGAGGTGCCATTAAGAGTTAATTTGAGTCCTTTAAGCACAAACCCTTCTCTGGAGCACACTTCTCCAACCTTAGGGTACTTTTTAGATCTGTTGTAATTCAAAAGTTCAGGTTGTCTGATCTTTTCACAGATTTCTCTCTCACAATTAATCTCAGAGACTCTTGTTTTTATTACTTTCAGAGTTTGAAAAGCATGGCTTAGTTACCCTTGCTAGCTTCTCTTATAGGGAAGCTAACGCAATCTTTGGCTTGTAGATATTTTGGTGACAAAATTGGTTCACTGAAAAGCGAACATTTGTAGCTAGTTTATAGCTCTTGTAAGGGCGTTTCACTCTGCCAAGTTAGCTGAGTTTGTGACCTGACAGTAACGTAGATCCCTGAGTTGGATGTGAGCAGAATGTGAAAACCTTCATAATATTTGAACCTTCCTGCTTTGCACATTTTCAAAATGAGGACCTGCAGTATGTTGGGCAGTATGTCAGAGATCTTGTGGAAATTATCAAGATGCCAGCAGTAGCTTTGCCTTGTTTCACAGAAGTTTTTGTGCAAAAGAGGATATCTTTAAAATTGTTCGACTGTGGTACTAATTTGGCAGAGCTCTTTTGAGTCAGGGACTAATTTCCAACTAGTTAGGCTAGTTATTGGAAGAGAAAAAAAAAACGAACAATCTGTAAATCTCAGGTACAATGCAATTGTTCCATCTAGAGGAACAAATTTTTGGCTGAAATTATGCAAATAGCTTGAAGACACTTTTCTACTGCCTTTTCCCTTGCAATATACTTAGTATACAAGCTGCTTTGATGTGCATAACCTATTGGCATTGCTATGTGATCAATATGGTAGAGTTTGCCATCCTCTTACATTTCCTCAAGGATTATTCTGAGACAATGAATTGTGGTGCTCTTGTCTTTTGTTTTCGTGTTAGTGATGTGATCCCTTGGCATGTAAATCTGCAATTTCCTGTTAACAAGGAAAATGAAGAAAAATAGCGCAGCATGGTGTCTTTCTACTAATCATTGAAGTAATTTATGCACCTCACAGGTAATTTTTTATTGCTTCTGCTGCAATGCCCTTAACTTTTGATAAAAATTTGAAGTACATTTTGTGTTTTAACATTTGTGTCTGTGTGCTATATTTGGCTTTCATGTTTTAGAATCAGTGTGTTTGATAACTGCTTCTATTCGTCTTCTTGCATCTGTGGGTCTTTCGGAAACAGTCTCTCTACTAGGCGACTAGTTAGGGGTAAGGCTGCGTACATGTGGACCTCCCCAGATCCCGTCCTAGGCGGGATTTATACTGGGTCCTAAGACTGAGAGAGAGTTGAAACTATGCATTACAGCTCTCAGTATGTTTCCGTATTTAAACTCTTGTGATATATATAGATATCCATTAGGTCGATAATTCGTGAATTCGTGTTTCAATGAATTATCTGTTCGAGCTTTCTTTCAGCGCATAACTCCTGTTTTTGATTCTTTTGTTGATAACCAGAATATCTTATGCTTGTTATTCCCATCTTTTTCCCTGTTAAATAACTTCCACTGTGCAAGTTGATTACATCTATCTGATTGTAGTTGTCTCTTTTATACAGTATCTAAATTAAAGAGTCATTTCCACAAATCAATTTAATCTTAGGAAGATTTATCCAATATGTCTAAAACTGTAATCTTATGCATTTTCTTGCATACAGCATTACTGACACAGAATCAAGGCTATGCTATTTTGCCAAATGCATGCTGTGCACAAGTTGAAAGTGATTTGCAATGATTGTACTGTGGTTCCATTATCATTTGAGTTTTCTTTTTTTTTTTTGCCTACCCACTTTTTCTTAATTTACTTGTGCATTTTTCGCACCCAGTTGTTTTACACTTGTACTAATGCTTTTGTAAACAAAAACATGACTATTTCCATTATTTAGTCTGCATTTTGAGGCTTCTTGTTGTTACTTATGTAGTTCAGACTGCAGGCTCCAGTCAGAATGGTTCCGCTCATCAATGTACTGAGACAAATCTGATTCACAGATCTCCGTCCTCAACACTTGCAGAACTTATAGGCCTCAAAGGTATGTCTATTTTCTGCTCTTTGATATTGTGATACATACTTATCAACTACAAATAACAAAACTGAAATTGTTTGCAAATAATGAAGCAACCATGTAATGCATGTAAAAAAGTATTTTGTCTGGTGAAGACCAATGTACCACAAGAGTACATGGTATATGTCTGCTTTCTAGATGTGATTTTGCCAGATTATGAGATAAGAACATAATCTGTGTATGTGTTAGTTGCGTAAAACCGTCAAAGTCTTAAAAGCACTCAAAGCATGCATGAGAAATGAGAACTTCCAGATTTGGAGTAGGAAAGTGTCAGAATGTTAGCAAGCACTCATGGCATGCATGAGAAATGAGAACTTCCTGAGTTGGAGCAGGAAACCTGCAATATTTTGGAATGTTTAATGGACAGGAAAATTGAGTGGGATTGCTCATCTTAGATGGGATTAAAAATTCATACCAAGAGCATGTTTGACCTAGTTTGTGAGAAATTTTACTTTCCCTCTATTTTCCCTCACAAACCACCCCCTCCACGTCCTCTACCTCTTCCTTACCAATTTTCAACTTACAAAAAGCTTAAAACAGCCCTTAGAAGCCTTCGAATGGCTGTTTTGAGCGTCTTAGAAGTTGAAATGGGGGTGAGGAGGAGATGGAGTAGGGGGAGGTTTGTGAGGAAAAATAGGGGGAAAAGTAGAAGCTCCTAGTTAGGCCAAACATTCCCAGTATAATTCCTAGAAGCCAACAGTTACATGGTACTGGGGAATAAGTAATCGACCCCATACCTTGCCTCATTACATGTCCTATATTTGAACAAAATCAATGTCAATATGACCATTTATGTCTTATAAACTGACACAAATAAAAAATAATGTCAAGAAATGTCTAATGAAATTGACAGAGTATCAGTTTTCAGAGTGTTGTTTTTTCCCTTTCCATTTTTTTTAATTGTTTAATGGCTTTTCCTATAATTTAATAGATTGATTCATCTTTCGCTTTGAAATTTCTTTTACACTTTCAAGTTTCAAGTTTCAAGTTTCACATTGTACTACTGAGTCAACCTTAAATCCTGGATGGCATGTGTGTTATCAGTGATCTTGTCCAATGTTATTATCTTTGTAACTTTTCACGCTATCTTTGACTTGTAATAACATAGTATCTTGATTGCGATTGGTAATAAGGAGATCTGGAAAAATTATTAGATGGACTCCGAGTCTTGGACCATACCGGGGTTGAATTTAAATGAGCTCCACTTATTTTATAAGAGGTGAAAACATTTGATCCCGAACTATGTATTAATCTCTCGGAAATCTAAATCTTTGTTGAAAAGTCTACAGAAGATCAGAATTGTAGTAATTGTTATTCCTAGGAGGACCTTGTAAATCAAGCTCCAATATCCTCATAAAAGTATTTCTTGAATATCTCCATATGCTCCAATTGCAATGCTATAATAACCACCACAGATCCATCATTGTTGTCACTAGGCAAAAGCGTGATTTCGCCATCAAAGTCCATTGAACCTGTTCCCACATATATCTCCTTCCCCCACCCGAAATCGAGTCCACGAAAGGGGAGGTTCAACCAACTTGAAAAACCGAGATTAGGGTTTCCATAGAATACACCATCCGTGCTACCAAACGCAGCACGATCTTGATACTTGGCCAAGTTTGTTTGAGCTTTAACAAACTTGATCATTGAACAAATGTAGCCCTCAGTCACTGTCTTTGTCACTTCCCTAATTCTTTGACATGCATTGCTTAAGGGCCTTGAAATAAGCTCCCCTACTTGGATAGTTGCTACCACGTCAACAATTGCATTGCCGAAATACCTGCTTATTGAGAAATGAAACAATGGAATAAGCCCTAAATATATGGTTGCTTTAAATTTCGAGTGTACCCAAGTGTGTATACCACAGAGGACACCGCGCTACACGCCGCGTCCTCCTTGGTCTACCCAAGGACACCCATGACGCATTGAGAATAGCGTGATTGATATTAAAAAGATTAAAAGAACAAAAAATGAAAATTCTATATAAAGACAAATAATTGTACATATATGAACAAATAAATTATAAAAATATGATATTTTAAAAGTACGGTTGAAAAAATAATAATAATAAGTATTATTATTATATGAGATCTTTATAATTTTTCATAAATTAACGGTCAAAATTTGGAATGTTGACGTTTAAAAAAAATTAAAGATAAGATTTATTTGAGACAGAGGGAATAGAAGAAACGGAAGTGAAGGTTATTTTATGGATGAAAGGAGTATGGTACCTTGGTGGTAATGGTGGATTCATGCGACTACGTCCGTCTACGCAGAAACACAAGGCGGATGTTTGCTCACTCTTGTGCCCGCGTGCCTTGCTTGCACATCTCCATATATGAGCTGCAACAACCTCAAACCGACCATATCTACGTCCATCATTATCATCTTCCCTGCCCTCATTAGCAACCTTTTTAAGCCAATCCACCTGACTCTTCGTCAACGCGAGCGCCTCCGTGATCGTCTCCTTCATTCTCTCCTCATAGTTGTCCGATTTCCCCACCAATGTAGGAAGCCGACTAAAATAGTCGACTTGATCATCAACTCGAGCCTCTTCATCATCATGGTTTCGATCCTCTAGGACTCGACGATCTAGGTATGGTAAATTATTCTTATCCAATAATATTGGCTCATCATCACTACCCTGAGCAAGCCTTGCCCAAACCCGAACGAAATGGAACGCGCCAAGCCCATCAGTGATCGCATGGGACATGGCTGTCCCAAGCCCAATGCCACCACATGCGAACCGAGTCACCTGCACTAATAGTAATGGGATTTCCTCCAAAGGCTTATTCACATAGTCTATGTGAGGAACAAGACAATCCAAGTCTTTGAAAGATGTAATCATATTAATATCACCATCACCATCATCATCCATGAAAAAAAGGTCGCTAATGTGCTTATCAGACTCGGCCTCAATGAGCTCCACCCCCATAGCATTGCACTCGAGCTCCAAACGCGCCCCGGCTAGCCAATGCAGCCGGCCAGCCAAGGGGTAGAACGGGACCAGTGATTGAGCCAGTGAGCCCATGAGGACTTCAAGGATTTCGTCGTAAGAAAATGAATTCAATGGAGCTTGATCTTGGGTGGGTTTGGGTTTGGGTTTGTTGTAGATGTATATGAGAGGAGTGTGGTTGATAACTCCTGTTTGATCCAATTCTGATAAGGGGACATTGCCATTCCATGTTGGTTTGGCTGGTTTCACAATATGCCTACCCTTTACTCTCAATTCCATTTTTTTTAGCCCCAAAGTATAATTTGATGAGGGGATACCTCGTGGCTATTTTATAGGGGGGCGAAAGAAATAACTACCCATGTTCTTTTTTAGAGAGAAATAAAATCCAATCAGATTGTTGATCTCATGTCTGATTATTTGAGGGAATAAATTGAGGAAATCTTGGTGGTACGTGAAAGTGGACACTACTTACAATCCAATCCTAAGTAGATTATATTGCTGATAGGTGCCATTGTCGATCTCTTCACCTTCTTTTTACTGAACGTATATGCACAAAACTAAATTGAACTGAAATTTACTGATCTGAATTGAATTCAATTTTTCTGAATTGAACTTAATTTTACGAAATCTACATTAAAAAAGAGTAATATTGTACTTGTACATCGTTTTATCAAATTAAACTAAATTGGATTTTTCTGAAATGAACTCTTTTATACGGAATTGGGCTGAAATTAATTAAACTAACTGAAATTTCTTGATACTTTAACAAGAAATCAAAGGGAGTCGACCTAAATTTAATCAAAAGAAGTTAGTGATCCTTCTTTTCATATTCAGTATTCCATTTGAGTTTGGTTTAGTTCATAATAGTATTTAAAATAACCATTGACGCTAAAGTCTGTGCAATATATCATTTCATGTTTCACTAGAACGATCACATTAGTTACCTTGAGGGGTTATGATGTGTGATTAAGAAACAATGTCAAAACAAAAGTGTTAGCTTTAGATAAGACATAAGAGTTGGTTTGTTTGGTCTAATGTTAGCTTTAGAGTTTACTTGTGAACAACAAAATTTAATTTCATGAGATGAAGTTCAACATGAGAATGTGTCATCAATCTTTTTTTAACTAGTGATAAAGTGTTACGTGTAAAGAAATTTGGGTAATCAAGAGATTTTCACATTTTAAATTGTTACCTTTTCTTTTGGAAATATACATTGTAATACCAAATAATTGTTGAACAGTTAGGGTTCTAGATGAGTCAATGTGCACGCGAGTTGCTCGTGAACATACTTGGAGCGATTCGTTACTAACTCACTATTATAGGTTTTAATTAGTACTAACAATCTAGTTTGCTAATGAGTTCAGTCAACACTCGTTTGATAATGAAAGAGTCAAGCAAATGAGAATTTGTAATCGAAAGATTTTAGATCTGCATATAAACTCAGCGGGATTTCATCTCAAAACCAATTGATAATAGATGGACTAATCCACCAATTTATATGTTAGTTTCCTCTCTTCTATTCATTCGATGTGAGACACTCACATGTGAGTAATATTCTCAATATACTTGTAAGAGTTCACTAAATTTATTTGGATATACTTGCAATAAAAAAGTGAATGGTATTACTATATGATTGACTAGAATTCGTTCTATAGCTTACAAGTAAAACAACTTGGATAATGACTAGATTTTCTAATTTAATTTATGAAGTTGTATTTTTCCGGACATAATCAAATAGTAATAGAGTAACATAGTACTATGCCATTGACTACAATCCATTCTATTATTTCTCTATATAGTTAATAGTTTAGAGTTTAGACCATCTCATAGGAAATTTTCAATAGGAGAAAATTGATTAATAAGACACATTAGAAAATGATAGATTATTATTTAAAAGCGGTACTCCATATAAATAATTTGATAAAAACCTTTGATGGTCACCCTGCATGAATGATGAATGGTTGAGTATATATGTAGAATTTGGGCAGTTAATCTCTTTCCAACATCTGTAAGACTAATAGACGTGGTGGTAGGCACTAGGCAGGCGTGGTTAGATTATGTTCATAGGAGGAAGAAACCATATGAGAACGTCGTGTGTAGGGAATATAGCTTAACATTTGTCCAATATTCTTCAACCTTGGCTTTTAACATTTGTACATTCTCACCATCACCAACCACTTATTTGTGTCAAATTAGATCTTACGTAAATACTACACTTGTTTACCCACGAAACTAAACTCACCCATTGTTAGTCCACTTTTCTGAAACAGAGATGAAATCCTTGTATTATCTTCATCCCATTTTCTAGAAATTTTTGGTAGTCTAGTCTCCTCCCTTCTTTGCTATTTAATCATTACATATACCATCAGTTTTTGTATGCTATCTTTTCCTTCACCAAAGAGACAATGGCTATAGTGACAATAAAAGGTTCCTACCTAGTAAAACCTTCTGAGCCAACATGGGAGGGAGTTTCCTCCTTATCGGAGTGGGATCAAACGGGAGTGATCACTCATGTCCCCACAATCTTTCTCTACAAGCCCTCCGAAGACTGGCTTACATCCTCCAATTCAATTATTGATACTCTAAAGGACTCATTGAGTCGCGCCTTAGTCCACTTTTATCCCCTAGCTGGCCGGGTTAGGTGGATAGGCCAAGGGCGGCGACTTGAGCTCCTATGCAATGCCATTGGGGTCGAGCTCTTTGAGGCGGAGTCCAGTAACCAATTAAGTGACTTTGAGGATTTTGCTTCTAACACTATACAATATAAGAGCCTCATTCCTTCTGTGGACTATCACAAGCCTATTGATGAGCTACCGTTGGTGTTAGGGCAGGTTACCAAGTTTCGTTGTGGTGGTGTTTCCCTTGGGGTTACTATATCACATGCTGTAGCTGATGGGCAAAGCGCATTCCATTTCCTAACGGAGTGGGCTAGGCTTGCTCGTGGTGAGCCACTTGACGCAACTCCCTTCTTGGATCGTAAAATCCTACAAGTTCAAATGCCCCAAAACGTTATGGCCAGTCCCCATGATGAAAAAGCGGAGTTCAATAGTCCACCATTACTAATAGGTCAGGAGAACGACTTGGAGGAGCGAAAGAAAGCAACTACTGTGTCCATACTACCACTAACAAGAGAGTATGTGGAGGATCTCAAGAAAGTTGCTAATAAGGATAAAGATGGTGGCAAAGCGCGCCCCTACACCCGTTATGAAGTTATAACAGCGCATGTTTGGAGATCCTCATGTAAGGCTCGTGGGCATGAGAGCGAGCAACAAACGTGCTTAGGCTTCTCTGTTGATGTACGCCATCGTTTGCACCCACCACTACCACCAAAGTACTTTGGGAATGCTATTTTGGATGTCGTGGTATGTGCTAAGGCAGGGGATATTATGAGAAGGCCCTTAAGTTATACTTGTGGAAAGATAAGAGAGGCAATTGAGAAGATCAATGACGAGTATGTATGGTCAAACATTGAGTTTTTAAGGTGCCAACCAGATTTGTCTATGTACCAAGACCTACATGGACAAAACAGTAGCGATGGTCCATTTTATGGTAACCCAAATATTGGTGTTATTAGCTGGTTGAATCTTCCAATTTACGGGCTGGACTTTGGTTGGGGAAAGGAGATCTATATGGGTCCGGGCACACATGATTCGGATGGTGGTTGCCTCATGCTTCCTGGACTCGAAAATGATGGATCTGTGAAAATTGCCTTGTGCTTACAAATAGCCCACATTGATAGTTTTAAGAAATACTTTTATGAGGACATGCATACCATATAAGCAGCCTAATTAAGGTGCCTGATCAAGTATTCATGTTTACTTTGATTGTACCGATCGATCAAATTTCCAGATGCATTACATATGCACGATCTCTCTCTCTATATATTTTACACGTTTCAAGTGTTTTTGAATATTGTAATTTTGTGTTTCCAGACAATTATTCATAAATAAAGAATCTGATTTCTCTTAGATGGAGTATGAATGACGAAACTAGCTTCAAAGAATACCTTTGATATAGAATTTGGGTCAAAAAACTTCAACATATTTGCTTCACATTGAATAGAATTTGACATAGATCAAGCTCAGTTTTAGCTGAACAAAAACTAAACAAATGAACATAAACATTAGATAGCAGACTCACAAATGTCCACTCAAATAAATCACTACAACCCATTTTGTCAAAATTAAATTAAAAATCATAGGAAGGTTTGTTATATCATTAAAACAACAAATATTGGACTTGTAAAGTCAAAAATTGAAAAGAATGTAAATAATAACAATTTTTTTATAACCAAAGGGCCGAGTGAGGTATAGGAAACTCATTCATCCTTAACCAAGCTCAAGGGTTCGAAATTCGTCTTGGGCATAGAACCACTTTAAATCCCCTGACCAGTTATCCCACCCTTTTCACAAGCCATCGCGAGGAAATCAATAGTCACTCTAATCGACGGTGGATACTCTTGGAGTAAACCCAAAAAATAATAAATCATATATTTATTCTCCATTCATATCCTAGATAGGATAGGCAATATTGGTTCTTCCAACTCAACTTTCATTCCAAAGTCAAGTGATTCGATGTCTTCATAAAAGTACGTCTTAAATTTCTCCATATGTAACGCTTGCAAACCAACCGCAACCACCACGGACCCATCATTATTATAACCAGGCAAGATCATAATATCACCATCAAACTCACAACATCCTGGTGCCATGAAAATCTCTTTGCCCCAACCAAAGTCTAGGCTCCTAACAGGGAGGTTTAACCAACTTGCAATGCCAATATTTGGATCTCCATAGAAAACGCCTTCTGTGCCTCCTAAAGCCAGTCGATCTTGGTACTTGGACAAGTTTTTCTCTGTTTTGAAGAAGTCTATAGTTGAGCACACAAACTCATTTGTCACATTTTCTATCTTTTCTCTTATCCTACTACAAACATTGCTTATTGGCTTGTACATTAGCTCTCCAACTTTGCTTGTTGCTACGACATCGACAATGGCGTTGCCAAAATACCTGTTTGCAAGACGAAATATTAGTCCTTGGATCGGAATTGTATCAATTGTTACGTTTAGTACGCTGACCCAAACACATTTTTTCCGTGTTGGAATCAACTCAATCAAAAGCTTAAACTGAAGGTTGGAGGCCAAATCAATGTTATTTTTCTTAATACGCTCCATCACGCGAATGTCTATTGGGGTTGAAATGTGAATGATGCACATGTCTCCTCATGTCATGTGCCTAAATGATTTATTTAGGGTATGGGGATCCTAGGATTTAAACACATGACTTCTTGGTCATCTGACTCTAATACCAATATGTGGAAGCAACTCAACCGAAAGTTTAATTTGATAGTTGGAGACCCAATCAATATTATGTTCCAAAATGATAACCAACCTTTCAACATTTCTTCTTCTAACAAAAATAAAATTTGGAAAGTGATTTCATTACAGGTAACATCTAAATTCATTATCTGTTTCAAGAAATCAACCATCTTCTAGCATATTCATTACTAAAATGTTGGACCACACAATGACTTGATTTGTTCAAGACTTGAACTTCACCAAAAGTGGATAAAGTACAAGAACAGTTCACCATGATAAATTTCATAGCGAACACATATAAGTCCAATAAGGTTCCAACCAGAATCAATTTGGTAAGCGATGAAATAATTATCTAACTAGTTTATATGCGTGCTCATGTCCATTCATTTTTTCAATGTGGGATATCCCACATTATATTCTTTACAAAAAGAGTACAACTATGCAAAGTTATCAAAGAATAACAGACGATCCTCAACAAATGTGATTGCAATAGACAGGGAATTGCAAGCTTGTGGAAAGAGCTAGGCAATATATCTCGTTGTTTTTATCTACTGCATTTTTCTCATTTCCTTTTCCCCATCTTCTCTTTCTTTTTCTTCCTGATGGAGCTAGCCTAACATTATTAAATTTTGCATTCATTGAATACTGAGGACGGTTGTTCATGGAATATAAATGTTTATAGGTTCATTCCCACCTTCTGCTTTTTATGCATATTAAATTTCTTATCTGGCATTGGTACGGTTTTGGCTATACTATTGTCCAACAGAACAACAATCAAATAATGACTTCTTTTGCGATAGGAATTAAGAGATGCTATTAATAGTAGTGAATATTATGTGTAACATTAGATTCTCTTATAATCTTGTGCGAAAAATAACCAAAAGAACAAAAGAAGCCAAGATGAAAGTTCTTGATGGTAGCAAGAAGAGTCAAAATATAGTTTTACACTAATAAATACTCCTAGTTTTAAAGGCAATATGTTCAAATACATATGAGGAGTTCTAATTAAAACCTCTTACTTTCAAAGTTAAACCTTACTCCAAACCTTACTTGATCTCATTGTCTCACATACAAGGTTATAAATCAATAATAATATGCAAATAATTGTGCATGGCTAATGTATTAAGAAAGATATAGGAGTACATAATTTAGATCTACATATAATTGTTAAAGAGTTATTGATTGTTGTGAGAGAAAAAGACTAGTTATTAGGACATTAGCAAATAAAAAGAATTGGGATAGGTATTAGTCATTACCTTGGTGGTAATGGTGGATCCATACGATCACGAGCATCAACGACGAAACATGATGCGGTTAGTTGTTCGGTCTTGTGCGCCCGAGCTTTGCAAGCACATCTCCACACATGAGCGGCAATGACTTCAAATCGACCGTATGGCCGGTGACGCTTATCAAAGCCACTGCTCATATTAGCAGCCTTCCTAAGCTTTTGGACTTGACCCCTTGACAATAGTAATAAGGTCGAGGTTATCGTTACCTCGTCCTTCTTCCTTTGCCCCTCTGAATCACCCGCTTCCTCCCCTATTAGGGTAGGAAGCCGGCTAAAATGGTGAACATGATCATTAACATAAGGAATTCCCCTAAGGGAATTCGTGTACGAATATTGCTCATGCCTAGCTTGTAAGATTCGACGATCTAAATAAGGTAACGCCTCAAGTGGCTCACCACGAGCAAGCCTAGCACATTCTCTAGTGAAGTGGTAAGCACTTTGACCATCAACAACTGCATGGCAAATCGACATGCCTAAACTAAGCCCACCACATTGAAACCTAGTGAGTTGTGCTAAGGCTAATGGAAGCTCCTCCATTGATTTTGTCGAATAATCAGCTCGAGGAATCAACCCTTGAAAATCCTTAAACGATGGTGGTGGAGACAACGATTTAAAATCGCCAAAGGAACTCATTGGCCTATTACATTCGGCTTCAATAAGCTCCACGCCCATGGCATTGCACTCGAGTTTTAGCCTTCCACCTTTAACATCGACCCAACGCATACGGCCAGCTAAGGGATAGAAGGGGACCAATGCAAGACTCATTGAGTCTTTGAGAGTGTTGATGGCTTTGTTGGTTGAGGAACAAAGCCAATCTTGGGTTGGTTTGTTGTAGAAATAGATGGCTGTTGTTTGTGTAATGGCTCCAATTTGGTCTAATTCTGATAAGGGCATAAAACCATGCCAAGTTGGTTCAGCAGGTTTCACAACATGCCTACATTTCACTCTTACTGCCATTCTTAGAACCAAAGATTATGGATCAATTCTCTCAATCTTGTTTCTCTCTTTTTGGATTTTTGGGTCCCCAAATTAGTAGATATACTATCACTCAAGTGAGTATTTAAAGCTTGAGAATATGCAAAATTGAATGTTATTCGGTGCCAATTAACTACACAAAATTGCTGGGGCTACTAGCCAGCGTGGAACTTGCTGTGTAGTTTAATTAAAAAGAAAGCGAAACACAACTACTTAATTGGAGGTCTTAGTACAGCAAGGGCTTATTAGCACGATAGAACGCGTGAGGAATACAAGTATAGCCTACACCAATAGAGTGAGTGGCTCACCTTAAGGTACCATTACAACTCTGAAGACATATAGCGCAGTGGTAAAGGGTAATATCAGATCTATAAGGATAATATCAATGGTCGCCAATAAAATTGAATTCGATTCCTGGCGACTACGTCGCACATCTCGCAACTGACTCCTACACAAGGACTCAGGACAGATTCGATCATGACTTCATGGGGACGCTCAGCTGAAGCGTTATCCCTTTTTTTAAAAGTGTCATTACATATAGATTTACCCCCAAAGTACAATTTCATACTCCTGTTTACCTACTCACCTTCAATTCATACAATTTCTCAATCTATATGAGCTTAGCTTGAGCTTAAAGGATATGGAACCATAGGTACTTGTAATTAGTCGGTCTTGTATACGGCCTTGGTACATAATGACTTCGATATGTACAACCAAGAGTATTGCTTTTTCATTCTAAATGTGTTACTTATAGTTCAAAGAATTTCACTTCCTTAGTCCTAAATTAAATTTCTCAGATTTAAACTGCAATCGCAAGAGAAGTTTTTGCTATCATTTATCGGTTAAGTAGGTGGTCGTTTAATTGAATATCAGTACGTCCATCAATTAGGACTTTCTAGACAGTGTCAAGTATGATTGATTAACAATAGGTAGTTTTTAAAGCTAGGTACGTTCTCGGTACTCCACTTCCAAAAAGTCGAAACAGGAAAAGAGAAATTCAAAGAATGTACTTTATTTAACCCACACACTAACACAATCCTTTTTTTTTTGCTACAAGGTCGCATGCAATAACCCGCAAATCACATGTATCGGGCAAGTCAACCCATCTTAGTTAGATGGCTGACGGGTTCAAGGAGAGGAGGAGACCCTCCCTGCAAACACTGAATTGTGAGAGTGTGACGCTTACCACTTATGCTCCCACCTCATCTTCAACACAGTCCTTTACCACAAATACAACCGGACACTAGAATTTCCTTTTATGTGCTAGCCACCTATTGCTCTACTCCAAGTGAATAGTGAAAACTGTCAAGTTTTACTTTTGGTTAGGGCCATACAATTATGTTCTCCTAATTTCTTGAATGCATTTCATTCATGGCCTTGCTTACCACTTACTTGCTAAATAAAATGCATGCCAATTAATTGCGAGCCCACAAATATGTCAATTCCTGAATGTGAAGAGTTACAACTGCCAACCCCCTGCTCATATCATATCACCATCAACTTAAAACCACCTCCCAACCTCCAATCAGTAGTGTGTTATATTGGCTGTTAATTTCAGTTCTATCATAGGTGTCCGACATACCGATAGTTGCTTCACGAATAAGATAGTGGCTCCACAATGAACCACGACGTGTTTTGCTTTTAAAAAATAATTTAATATAAACTTTTAAGCTGATAGTTGAATGCCCAATCAATATTATATTCTTTAATATAATTCCCTCACACAAATGTACATTGGGATTGAATGAAGTGTGGATATATACAGGTCTCTTCGATGTCCTCATATCATGTGGTGATATATTCCACTTTGAGAATTGGATTGGATGGAGACTCCTAAGATTCGAACGAAGTCATATGGCTAGCTCTGACACCATGTGTGTGGAAGTTCTTGGAACCAGCTTAAAGGTTAAGTGCATGGTTCTAGACCCAATCAATGCTACATTAGCACATACCAGTTTAAAAAAATTAAATCATTTCAGTTCAAAGCTTAGTTCATGCAGGCCCAGCACGTAGCAAGCACATACCCTGAATTTCTAAAGCTTGGAAATTACTTACAAGATGAAGATGAGCACAAAAGAAAGAAAAAAGAAAAAAGAAACAACAAGTCTACAAAAATTATAGCCCATGGGATGAGAAAAGAGTCAGCCCAGCACGTGATGGACCTCCTCAAACTTCCTTGTGGACCTTTGTGCACTTTATACTCTTTCATAGCTGGCAACAATCAACGGCCCAAATGGATAGACCCTTTAGCCAGCCCAGCACGGCCAGCCCCAGAGCATAAGAAGAAGTTGAGCATATGAACAAGTTTAGCAAATGAACAAGTTAACCCTTCATCAAATTAAAGCTCTGACTGTTACAATTTACATGTGTTAGAAATTTTTTAAAAGAGCATCAAAGCTCTGACTGTTACAATTTAGTCATGCTCAAAGAGTAAAGAAGTTCTTCTTAAATTTGTCTTCGCCAAATCCAAAAAATTTCTCTTGTGTCTATTGGATCATGATTGGTTTACACCCATTGTAATATACATAATTGTGTCCATGAGTCTATCTTTCTCCTCCTCCGTGGCCCTCTTTGGATTTCATAGGGGTATTGTGGGTGTGGAATAGAGGAGAGAGATAGACTAAAAACACACTAGTGTATATTACACTAGGTGTAAGCTTAGCATTTTCCGTATCTATTGCAAGAGGAGGGCATAATGAAAATTTCTCTTGCCAAACCACATGCCTTATCAAGTAAACTTATATAAGTCCCAGACAAAAGCTTTTGTTATGCCCGTGACAGAATCTCCCTCATCCATCATTGGGATTACCCCAGACCAAAACACAAACCTATAATCATAAATCAATGTTTCTTCTCACAATTCTTTTGATGGATCAAGATTTTATTGGATGGACCCACAATGATGAACTAAAACTTGCAAGAAGCAGGTTTTGGAAGATGACGGAATTACTAGCGGCTGCAACAGTAGGTGAAAGAAGGTGATCATATTATCACCTAGTTAACGAATTCGAACGATTAACCTGACTGATCTATGACCATAGATGGCGCTGATAGAATTTAATGGAGGTAGCAACAAAAAAAATTATTTTTCCAGACTTTATGACACGTGAAGATTCGACGGACAAATCAACGATTCACCGACCAATTACTTATAAAGACTCAGACGTACATATTAATATATTTTAGTTAACACAAAATTAGAGGTGTCAATATAAAAATACATAATCAATTAGTTAATTATATGAGCAAATGATGTATCTGCATCCCCAGGGGCGGGTACAGGGGGACTAATGGAGGTCGTGCCCGTGCCCCCGCCCCCCACCCCACTATGCGAAGCTCCTCTTTGAGACGCTTGTGATTAGCGGTTCAAATTCCTATAAGTCAATTTTGAACTACTTCATTATATAAGAAAAATTCTGACTTCGTCACTGGGTATCTCATGAGATAATTGAGATCGGATCACTAATATCCTTCATCATGAACTGAACACACACACACAAAAAAAAAAAGAAAAAAGAGAGAGATTAAAAAGTGTTTGAAGGAAATTCCTAGTTGTCAAGTCCTAGCTACTCCTATGTTAACTTTGAGGTGCTAAAGAAGCTGATGAGGCCTGCTTTTCATCATTCCATGGCACTGAGAACTTAACCATATATTCAGCTGAGTCATTATGGTTTTGCCTACTATAATTGATAACTGCAGGTATGATCGATATATCCCCGTGAATATCTTCTTCTTCTACTGCCTATAAAATTCCAGAATTTCATTATAAGGTTGTGGGAAATTTCCCGCAGGGACAGCGGACAGGATCAGGAGTTCAGGACATCACGTGGTTTCGCAACCCTTTTAGTTATACCGCCAAATTAGAATATGGATGCACACTATAAATTCATTCTTCGCTAAAGTGAACTGGATAGTTTGGATTGAACCACTAAACTAAACAGTAATTTGAGAGAACAAGTAGATTACTGAAATGAACTGCAATGAACCAATTATTGAGTAACATGGAAAAAAAAAAATCAACTTTGCTTAGGCTCCGCTCTTTTCAACTTGACCTTTAACTATTTTAACTCATCCAAACACATTTAATATTGGATTAGTTTAAAAGTATGCTTTGAGATCTTTTGATAACATAGTTATCATCATGAATTTATTTCGGAATAAATGAGTGATAAAGTTACACATAAACTGAATTAAAGTGAAAATAAGTTGAGGAGTGTTTAGAACAAGATTTTTTAGTGGCAAACATAGAAACACTTCTACATTCTGATGAGTCCTTGAAGCGCACACTTAGTTGTTGAGAGGAATTGAAGCACACATCAAGCATTCAACCATATTATCCATTGACAGCATGTAGGACGTGTTTTTTTCCACTGAATGCAATGGACATAATTAGAATAATATTAATATGTGAGACAATAATTATGTCACTGAAATAATTATTACATCACTGAATTGAACCAACTTTAAAATAAATCGAAAAGAACAAACCTGTGTCAAAAAAGAAAAAGAAAAGAAGAACAACTAAGGGAAGCAAAATTACTACTCTAGCAAGCAATTACATACTTCTTAGTTACTTCTATTTCGATACTTAAAGAAGGGTGTGACAAAGGAAATGAAGGAAGGGGATACATCAACGGGCAAAGAAAAGTGGGGGGTTTTGCTAGGAGGTTAGTAGCCTGTTATGCGTGTGACCAATATATAGGCAGAATGCACACAGTCACTGAGATGGTGACCTCAAGTCTCTCGCTTTTAAGAGCTTAAATTTCATTTTCCTTTTTTTTTTATTTATTTTAAATGTGTTCCCTTCCCCTATGCATTATAGGTACTCCCACTATATTGGCAAGATTTTACCCAATCAGTGAAAATTAGTGGCAGGATCCACATTCCTACTCACAGAATCAGTGGTAGGACTTTACTGAATCGGTGAGAATCAGTGAAAGGACCTTACCGAATCAGTGAAAATTAGTGGCATGACATTACCCAATCAGTTGAAATCAGTGACAAGATCTTACCCAATCAGTAAGAATCAGTAGGAATCAGTGACAGGATCTTACCCAATCAGTGGGAATAAGTGATAAAGAACGCACCCTTAGATGTTAAACACGAGAGTCCAAACATGTTGTAGCAAGGGTACGGTGCCTTGATCGCCATTCACTTACACCCTCTTTTTGATGAGAAAAAAAAAACTTGGATACTCCTACCTTTTAAAAGTAAGTATGTGTGAACCTTAAAACAAGTAAACCTGATCTAAAAAATCTAGTAGAATTGATCTAAAAAAATCAAATGGTGTATCTATCTAGGTGCTCATGGGAGCGCCAAAAAATTTCCGCCCCACCCCCTCAGTTTTCTTCTCCTCTCACCAACCTAGCAACATTTCACCGACATCTAAAGTCTAAATTACCTAGTGTTTAAAGAATTTAATGTCTACATAAAAAAATAACGAAGTACATTAAAAATTTAGTGAAACAAAATTTGGGTGACCCATATTCCATGTTCCTTGGGTGAAATTTAGAGTTCGGGAATCTGGATGATCGTCCCGAGACACCTAAGATCCTCTAGGGTGACGATAGAATTCCCGGTGAAGTTTCCGCAAAATCGGAAATCGGGTCCCGGGAAGCCGCAAATCAAGGCTATAATCCATGTTTTTTGGCTTTCGGAAGGCCCCGGAACGAAGGTGGATATTTTTGCACCACATCACACGGAAAACCCTTGGGGAACATAAGAGGCACCCGGGGTCCATTATTGAGTCCCTGATAGGCTTGTAAGGGCGTTTTTACGGGACACAAATGTAAGGGCCGGAATACCAAAGGCATGGGTGATATCAAAGTTTGGGGAGCCGGATGACCCTCTCGGGGCACCGGAGGCCTCTAAAGTCATGATAGACCTCCCGGAGAAGTTTTGGCAAAAATGACACCCGACCCTCGAAAGCCGAAAACGAAGGCTATAATCCACGTTTTTTGGGCTTCCAAGAGGCCCCAGAATAAAGGTGGATATTTTCGCACCACATCGCACGGAACACCTCTAGGGGACATGGGAGGCCCTTGTTGTCGCTTATCTGGTCCTGATAGGGTTGGAAGGGCGTTTTACGGGACACTGATGTAAGAGCTGGAACACCAAAGGCATGGGTGATATCAAAGTTCAGGGATCCGGATGACCCTCCCGGAGCACTGAGGGTCCTCTAGGGTCATGATAGATCCCCCAGAAAAGTTTGGGCAAAAATGACATCTGGGCTCTGGAAAGCCGAAAATGAAGGCTATAATCCACGTTTTTTGGGCTTTCGGGAGGCCCTAGAACGAAGGTGGATATTTTCGCACCACATGCCACAGAACACCCCTAGGGGACATGAGAGGCCCTTGGGGTCGCTTATCCCGTCCCTAATAGGCTTGGAAGGGTTTTTTACTGGACACTGATGTAAGAGTCATAACACTAAAGGCAAGGGTGATATCAAAGTTCGGGGATCCGGATAACGCTCCCGGGGAACCGAGGGTCCTCTACGGTCATGGTAGACCCCCCACAGAAGTTTGGGAAAAAATGACACCCGACTCCCGGGAAGCCGGAAATGAAGGCTATAATCCACGTTTTTTGAGCTTCCGGGAGGCCCCAAAACGAAGGTGGATATTTTCGCACCACATCGCACGGGACACCCCTAGGGGACATGGGAGGTCCCCGGGGTAGGTTATCGGGTCCTTGGTAGGCTTGAAGGGCCTCTTACTGAACATTGGAGGCTAATCCATGATTTTTGGGTACGAAGCATGACTCCCACCACCCCGTGCCGTCAAACCTACCTCCAAGTCGTCTCTCCTATTATAGTGAGGTCTCATAATTTTTACCATTTTTTTTTTTTTGATATTTTTTCTGTTTTCCAGCGTATTTTGATTAAAAAATTAAATTAAATAGCTACAATCTTTTTCCGTAACTTAATAATATATTTGAAAAGTTTGAGGTGTAACTTTTGGAAAATAAATCTCCAAACTCTCAAAACACCAGTATGAAAGTTATGCATTGGGCATGTCTACTCCTGTTAGAACAACTAAACCTTATAAGATTATTTAGTGGGTACTTGCTTGAGAAAGGGCTTGTGGGCGAAGGAAGACAAGCGACGCGACATGAAGCGCCTACTATTATGAAAGTTATGCACCGAGCATGTCTACTCCACGGTTTTTAGTATCGAGCATGGCTCCCCATCACACCGTGTCACTAAACCTACTCCAAGGCCTCTCTACTATTATAGTGAGATCTCATAATTTTTCCCTATTTTTTGAAGCGATTTCTAAATTTTTTTTTTATAATTTTCTATTTTTCTATAAAACTTTTTAATTAACAATTAAATAAAATAATTTTAAACATTCAAGTTGGTATAATTGTTCGGAGAAAACAATGTAAAGTAATATATGGTACTAACCTTAATGGAGTTGGAGGGTTATCTTGAAAAGAGAGGAGGTGTTTAGGTATCAAATGCATTTTAGCAATCGCAAAGAGAATTACGAATAACCTTACCAAAATGGGAATTGGTTGTACACAATGCCGGAAGGATGGAGGACACCGGCGATCGCGATGAGATCCAGAACGTTGAACATATGGGAATAAGGTTGAAGTTGAATTGATGGTATATGGTTTTATCGTCTATTCATGAGAGATGAAATAGTTTTTTTATTTTTTGGTTCATCAATATGTGAGAGAAATTAGCTACTACACAATTTCTTGGATTTGTAACGTTTGATAGTTGCTACTTTCTCCCTCTATTTTTTTACTGGTCATGAGTCACATGACACGTCATAAGTAAATTGACACGTTAATCGGCAATTCAACGACTGATATGGCGAGCTCTGATTTAATCACTGTGTTTTAATCTAATTATTATATAGATTTGGTTATGCATGCATGCTCCTAAGATACTGATCGATAATGCAACATCAGTGAGCTACTTTTTTGGTATAACATTCTTCTTAACAAAGTGACAAAGAAATTCGTCGAAGAGGCAACATTGAAATTGTATGCAAGGGCACATTAATGAATGTCATCGCACTGCAACTTGGAGTTTGCCTCTAGACTTTATTTATAACGAGTTAATTGTCCAAGTGGTCCAACAAGCTCGGTGACAACTTCATTCATGGCTAAAAGTTTTGATTCGAAGCCTTACCTTGTATATAATCTAAAAGGCACGATTTTGTTCCCTATATATGTTTAAGTTTATTAGGAAAAATTGTCATTTTTTGACATTTTTGTTTGTGTTTAATTAGGGTTCATGCTTGGAAATGTGATGAGTAATAGATAGTACACTGTTCACCAGAATCTGCCTACCACTAGCTACCAAATTGATTTCTGCTACAATTTGGAAGTTCATGATGCACAATGGAAGATAGCTCAAAGAGTCAAATCCAACTATGTGGCTCAAACTTCACATAAGAAAAAATAAAATTTATTTGAGATATCTATGTCAAGTCCAACTATTTGAAGCTACTTTAGACTTATAAGATATCTTTGAAAATACAATTAAGAGAAAGAAATAATTATAGAGATGCTTTTGTTTTTGAATATAGATCGAGATCCGAGAAAGATATAAAATTACAGGACATTGTGATCACGGATAAGGCCAGGATTTGACCTCAAAAGAGGCTGAAAATAAAGACAATTAAAATAGGCCGTTGTTATTGCCAGGCCAAAAAATACTAATGTCAGGTTATTAATGACGTGAACTGACAATATATTCCTTCATATTACTGAGGCAAAATAAAAGTTCTTTCTACACTATCTTTAATTGCCTTATTTACAAACAAATTTATGGAAATACACTATAATCAGTGATCCTTCAACTCCAACAATTTAGCAATTTGGCATTTATGAGAATCAAATTATTATATTCCTTGAATGTTCACATGCTATATATACGCTTTTTTTGAGCACGATATTGCTGAATCTTTTTTGTTAGTTTTTAGTCAACCCTTGTACATACCTTAATAACCTTCAATACTCAAGTTAAATGTATCAAATTAACAGAACACCAAACTAGAAGAAGAATCATTCGTTCATTCGTAATATGGAAGCCATCAATCACCTAGGAAGGTAGAAATTGGCAGTTTGGCAAGCTACTATAGTCTGAAAGTCATGTACGGGGACTCATTCAATATTGAATGAGAGTTTACATGCCAAAAACAAACAAAAATATATTAGAATGATGAACTTGGCTTTCATAAATTAGTTGATTCACTAATTATTATGAGACAATCAACATGCATTTTGCCCAACTCATATGTTTTTCTAAATATTCGTCGTATGGTTATCTAGCTATTTCATGAGATATTTTGTGTGATTAATTGATCAAAGTATATAACAACTTAATTTCTTGGACATTTTCTAATTTGTATGAATGAAAGTATGAAACTGCGTTATGTATGTTTGTCAATATTTCAATATGACTAATTATGATTATACTATACTCAATATATATATATGTAAATAAGGTAAGTGTACACAATCCATATTATGAATAGAGAAAAATTCATATTGCCTCTTTTATAATGAGGGGTTATATTGTCAACTAATTATATTATTGGCCTGGCAATAGTGTTTTTAGGTCTGGCTATAACAGCGGCCTTAAAATATAGTGTTTTTGCCTTATCTCTATCTACTACCCTTAAATTTATATTCTCATCTCATGTATGCTCCTATTATGTGGGCAGGGCACAATAACAAAAAAACAAAATGCAACTAAGGCCCTATTCTTTTCGTCCTCTTTATTTTGCATTTTGTTTCGTTTCGCGCCGTTCTGTTTCGCGACGTACCATTTCACATTTTGTATTTCATTTTCTCTCACGTTTTGTATTTCATTTTCTCTCACATTTTGTACCATTTCAAATGTCCAAAATTTCTAGTGGAACCAAAGCTTCTCTACGTTTTGGCTTCGGAATGTAATGGACTAAAGCAAAATGGCTTATAAAACTATCGGCACTTCTTATTTATTGTGAAGTTTGCCGATAGTCGTCGCACTTTGGATCTCGGGTCAAACGGAAACAACCTCTCTGTGAGACTCTCACAGGGGTAAGGCTGCGTACAACCGACCCCCCCTATTCTGCCTAGGCGGGAGCCTCTTTGGAGGCATTGGGGTTATGTGAAATATTACAAAAACTCTGATATTCGGATCAGATTCGGAGGTGGATCGGATTCTGGCGGATTTCACACAACATCCGAATTCGCTCTGAATCTGATTCGGAGTTTGCTAATCGGGTTCTGACTCGGAGCTTTTTTATTCGGATTCGATTCGGATTTTTTTGGCCTAAACGAATCGGATTCGGATCGAGTTCGGACTTAATTGTCATCCCTAATCATTGGTTCTCAACCAGGTAATAATCTATCGTGTATCATGCACACTCTATTTGTTCTAAAAAAATTGAATTGTTAAGAATAAATAGATTATTATTCTTATTAGTTACATCCGAAAATCACTCATATCATTTGAAATGGATGACAAAATTCCTTAAATTGCATGAGAACATTTATGTACAAAAATGGAACTAAGGTTTAGTAACTTTTCCACTTATATAGTAATTGGTTTAGTTCAATTGTAATGGACGAAAATCAAAACATTTAAAAAATCCTCTTCTATGAGCCAACTAAGCCAATTTGTTGATCTTGACAAGAAGTAAACTGCACATAAGACTAGTGATCTGAGATTCCAGCCTAAAATCAATTAGTATTATTCTATCTTAAAATACTAGTAACTTATTAAGTTAAATGCGAGCGAGTCTCTCCTTTTCTCCAATTCTTTTGATATGCGATACTGACATGTGAATTATTCTTGTAACATAACCCTCATAAAAATGAGGGCACCAAATTCAAACCTTATCTACAATCAAGCATTTAACATGTTTTGCTCATATATGTACACTATATATGTACACTATATTCGCATGAGAATCTTATGGTCAAATTCTCAATAATCCAAACTCGATAAACAATCGTGCAAAGGGACATTCCATTCTATTCTACATTTTGTACTTCATTTTGTCTAATGCATATTTTAAAGACACGTGGATTATTCTCTTTAACAGGACCGTCATACAAATGAGGGCACCAAATTCAAAACCTTATCTACAATCAAGTATACTAAACATGTTTTACACACAAATAACACTATACACTCTTAATTTCCAATAAAAACACTATACACTCTATAATATTAGAGCATGAGAATCTTACTTATGGTCAAATTCTTCATAATCCGAACTCGATAAACAATCGTGCAAAGGGACATGGGCCCAAGAGGTTGAATCGAAGTTCCTCTTTCTACATTTTTCACTTTTGCATGCTAAGGTGAAACAAAACAAACCCAATGGCGGTAAATTTCATAGAAGGAATATTTCATCATATATAAGAAGTTCAAATGAGACAATTATTATGAGATGCTTAGAGAAATGGTAAGAAAGGGAACAAAGGAAAAGACACAAAGTGCAACGTCAGACCACTGTACTGTGCGACGGACCCCCATTTTTATTTATTTATTTATTTTTTGAGTGGTGGACTTCACAAGATGATTCCTTTCCCTTCTCATCCACATCTCATTCTCTCTCCTCCCCTACTCCTCTCTCTCTCTCTCTCTCTCTCTCCCTCCTTCCCCCTCTTCTCTGTCTGTGGTTGCCGTTTTGTCTATCTTTATAAGCATTATCATCCAAGGTCAGTAATAGTCTTGTTTACATATTTTATACTTCTCTCTTTTGTTTGTTTTTCTTTGTTGCTAGCATCTCAATTATACCACTTAGCATATCACATAAACAACCAAATTCATGTTTTATATTTAAAACCTTGTGGTATTTTTTCTTTTGTCTTAGTGTATGTAGTACAGTATTATCATTTTTTTGGGGGGTGAAATCAAAGCAAAACAAAACAAAAACCAATAAAACATTTCCTGATTAGGGTTTGTGTTAGTTTTAGCTTAGCTTGTTTTAGATCTCAGCACATGATGATGCTTTGTTTTGTTTTCTCAGCTAGTTAGTTAGCAAAAGATATGATGATGAAAGGTTTGGGATTGGATGAGAGCATGTCCAATTTAACTTCAACTGTATCTGGTGAAACAAGCATTTCATCAAACACTCGGAACAATAATGAATCCTCCACCACCACCACCAACACCAACACTAACGTCAACACCATGTTATACCCCCCGCAAGCGTCTGCATCCTCGTCGTTTGCTTCTCCTAATCAAGCTCCTCATCAGCCGCCACCTCTTCAACCACCGCCTTCAAAGAAAAAGCGGAACCTCCCTGGTAACCCAGGTATAACAATCATTGGATTATCTTTCTTGCATCTGTTATAACAATCTAATAAAGTTGATTATATTATGCTTGTATGGATTAGACCCAGATGCAGAAGTGATAGCGCTATCACCAAAGAGTCTACTAGCAACAAACAGATTCATATGCGAGATCTGTAACAAAGGATTCCAAAGAGATCAAAATCTACAGCTACATAGAAGAGGTCATAATCTACCATGGAAGCTAAAGCAAAGAGCTAAAGACCAGATAATTAGAAAGAAGGTGTATGTATGTCCTGAGCCTACGTGTGTACACCATGACCCGTCACGCGCCCTCGGGGACTTGACGGGGATCAAGAAGCATTTTTGTAGGAAGCATGGAGAGAAGAAATGGAAGTGTGAGAAGTGTTCCAAGAAGTATGCTGTGCAATCAGATTGGAAGGCTCATTCCAAGATTTGTGGCACTAGGGAGTATAGATGTGATTGTGGCACTCTTTTCTCTAGGCAAGTCAACTTATATTACATTAACACATAACTTACACATAAATTCATAGAATTTTTGCATAGATTAATTTTGATTTCTTATATTACTAATTATATTACCCTAATTAAACTTATAAATGCTCTCAATTCACATTTAATTTTGAATGTTTTTCTTGTGCCCGTGAATGTGTTGTGCGTGTTTGTGTATCTGAACGAGAAGAGGGAGAGAGAGAGTGAGAAAAGCAGCTAGGGAGTATTTATAGCATAGCTATATAGCTAAATAAAGTGCTCAAATCAGCATGAAAATCATTTGGTTTTTATTTTGTTATTTTCTATATATTTTTACTTTTAAAGTTTCATTGTCTTAGAATAATAATGAGGGTTATAAATGCAAAAGGAAATTAATGAGACTGAAAGTGCTAAGTACACAATGAAGATTGTATTCATATATAAGCAATGATGAAAGAAAAGCAGCTGAAAATGTGTACTGTGTGAAACTGCATTATCTGCTAGTAGACTTTAATTTAGTACATACTCAATTATACATTTGTTTCTTTTTGGTTTGTTTCTGCTACATATTCTTGTTGTTCTTTTCTATGAAAGGGGGCCATTAATATTTTTCTTTTTATTCTTTTTGGCAGGAGGGACAGTTTTATTGCTCATAGAGCATTTTGTGATGCATTAGCTGAAGAGAGTGCAAGAGCTATTAACCCTCTACTACCATCAATACCTCAAGCATCAACAATAGCAGGAGGATTAAGTTCTACTACTACATTACCTCATCTCTCTCTTCCACAACATCTCTCTTCTCACCATCATCATCATCATGCACTCCCTCTCAAAAGAGAGCAAGACCAACAACAACACTTGAGCTTTGGTACGCGGCCCGAGATTCCTCCATGGTTAGCTTGTCCACCACCACAACAACAACACCATCATCTACAACAAGGGGGGCCGGAGTCAGGACCTTCCCCCGCGCCCCCCATGTTCTCGTTCCAAGCTCAGTTTGAACAAGATCACGACAACAACCACCACAACCCTTCCCAGCATGACCCAAGCCCTAATAGCTTGGATCATAATAATGCGGGGCCTACATTGTCGACTTTTCAAGTTCCGCCACCCCCTCAGATGTCTGCCACCGCCCTCTTACAGAAGGCGGCGGAGATGGGGGTGACAGTCAGTAATAATCAACATCAGCATCAGCACCACCAGCACCAGCAGCAACAACTCATGTCATCACATGGGTTAATGGTAAACAATAAGCAGCAACCCCACAATACTCACATGTCTGCTGGGTTATGTTCGTCACGTGAAGGAAATCACCATACACAACAACAACAACAACAACAACAACAACAACAACAACAACAACAACATCATCATCATCACCATTCATCAGTAATGACAAATAATAACACGGGCTTCATTGAAGGACAAGTTATTGTTTCAAGTGGAGCACCATCATCATCATCATCAGGTGGCCCACAATCTTCAGTGTTGCATGACATGATGATAATGAACTCCTTACAATCCACGGCCACTGGCAGTGGCTTTGACAGCCCTGCCAGCTTCGTAGACTTCCACCATCAAGGGATGGCAAAACCGCCATCCCTTGATGGTGGCGCTACCGGTGGTGGTTCCGGAGGCGGTGGTGGTGGTGGCGGTGGCGGCGATGGAATGACAAGAGATTTCTTGGGGTTGAGAACATTCTCTCATAAGGATTTCCTCACCATGGCAGGACTTGGACACATGAGCTCATCATCTTCAGCTTCATTTGATCATCAACAGCATAATGACCATAATCAGAGCCAAACACCTTGGTAATTTGTTCCTTTTGTTTTAGTTTTAATTTCATTTTTTGTTTCAAATGCATAATTATATAGTAGACTCTTATTTGTGGTCTAGCTAGAAAAAGTTCTTCAACTGTTGTAAAACTTTGTAATTCCAATTCCAAACAAAAAGAAAAATATAAAGTAAACTTTTTGAAGTTTTACGAGTACTATTTTTCTTTCTTTTTTTTTTATAGGGAATATTACAGAATCTTGAACATGAGAGCAACTGATAAAGGCAACTTCATTTTTTGTTGATCAGTCAGAGTTCCCTTTTTTCCCCAATCCCAAGACTAGATATTGTCGTTCTCAATTATTAGTGGCTAACTAGCTTTGTGTAGTTTTTCCCCCCATTATTTGTAAAACAGTTTGCATGTCAATGGTTTTTGAATTCAAAACTAGATGCACAGCTCCTTTTACATTATCTAGTGTTAAATAATTTAAATAGTGATTGATAAAAATAAGTTAAAATTAAAGAAGACATGATATATTACTATTAGCATACCACAATTTGACGTAGTTTCTTTATTTTATAAATTAAACATTCTAATTACTTGGAGAGAAAAAAATTATACCCTTAGCAGATTCACAAATTAATGTGAAATAATATATATATTTTACACTGAGGAATTAAATAGCTTGGACATCAAATCTTAAACCTAATTGTTTTTAGAACTAAAAGAACATTACTAATCTTTAATAGTAAATTTTAATAGTAAATTTAGTACGTACGGAGTAATATATGTACCACAAATCATTTGGGTGCGTGTGCACTTTTTTACTTATATGACAATTGATTTAGTTTAATAGTTTTCAATTCAGTTCAGTAATATTCAATTTCTGGTTAGTCCATTAATTCAGTTCATTAGAAAGAATACATCTAGAATCCTACTTTAAAGTATCATAAAATGGGGCATCAGATTATTGAAGCTGAAACCTAATTAATATACTAGTACACTACCTGGATTTTAGTTTTAACTTTATAATAATTAGTTTTCCTTTATAAATAAGATATCTTTTTAGGTGGACAAATTATATAGATTTGTCTTTTAATGACACCTCATGGACATATTCATATATTGGTCCTTCAAAAATAATGGGCACACTAAAGTTTATTTTCCAGTCTCCAATGATATTTATGTATTTTCCATCTTGAATTTGGCATTTGCGCTATTAAATTCATATTGGCGTAGTCAAGTTTTGACACAAATAACATTTCTAATCATTTCTTCCTTTTTGCATTATTTATTGTTAATAATTTAACTTGCATGGTAGCTAAGATAACCTTGAAACAGAATGTGTGAGGCTAATTGATGAAGAGGAGGTAGATTTTAACTAGCAGCGGATGAGTAGCCTGAAATATAAAATGAGGAAAAGATGGTGTTGAATTTGTGCATTGTTCAAATACTGCAAATTGAAAATATTAGAAATGTTTTTAATTTTGTGTCAAAAATTGACGTTTGCATGACTTTATTACCCGATTAAAAAATAAATAACACTTAAATGTGACAGGAGGTTGGTAAATAAAATTTAGGAAAATTCGATAAAAATAATCCCAAGTTTGGGCGATCTAATAAAAATAATCTCAAGTTGCAAACTCTACAAAAATAATTCCAAGTTGTCATTTTTGTCACAAAAATGGACCCAGTAGTCACGCTGTCTAACTCCGTTAGAATTAGCACTAATTAGACCTACTTATCGTTAATTAATATACTATAAATGTATATTAATCATTGATAATAAGAAAAAACTAAAAATAAATTGGATAAAAATCCTTTTACCCCATATCCCTTTCACCACTATTCTCTCTCTCCTCTCTAGAACCCACTTTCTCTCTCCTCTTCCACGACAATTACAACCAGACCCACATCCAACCAATCCCCAACCATCGTCCCCAATCCGGATCTTTGGCACAACCCTCCGGGACAGAGAATAGTCCCTAGGAGCATCAATGACCTCAAACCCACTTTGCCCAATATTCGATTTCGTTTGTGTTTTAGTGTTGATTTTGAGTCGTGAAAATGGGGTGGGGGTGGGGGTGGTGGTGGCGGGGAGGTGATGGGGGTAGCGATAGTTAATTAAGTAACAGAATTAGACGGCTTAAGGTCTAGCCCATTTTTGTGACAAAAATGGCAACTTGGGATTATTTTTGTGCAGTTTGCAACTTGGGATTATTTTTATCTGACCACTCAAACTTGGGATTATTTTTGTCGAATTTTCCTAAAATTTATTGTGTCTTGTTCCAAAAATAGTATACTTAATGCATCAAAATTGCTCATACATTGTTACAAAATAGAGTATTGTGTAATGTTTCATTTTCTTCTTCATGTTTTGTTATATTTTACAATCTAGTTCGGTACGTCCAGCAAATTCTTTTTTTTTTTTTTTTTTCTGCACTGCAATGTTATTACGCTCCATTTGTACTGTTTTTCCGTTTCGCCCGACACTATTCCACTGAAAATAGTGAAAAGAATTGAGCCTAGGCCAGAATGGTTTGGTTTATGTTGTCTTTAGGTTTTATTTTTGGGTATAATTGGCTAAGTAACAAACATAACTTTGTTTAATGTTTCAACGCTGAACTCTATTGTGAAATTTTTTTAAGCAATTGCACAGACATAGAGTGTGTTCTTTTTCATTTATACGAGCTGATTTGATCTAGTGACATCTACTGATTTGATTTGACTGGATAAGTGACATCCATTTATCTAATTTGGCTAGGTAAGTGAATAGTATTAGTAATTGTGTGTACTTTTCCACTTATTCTACCAATTTGATTTGATTGGGTAAGTGACAACCACTGATTTGCTAATCTAATCAGGGAAGTGACTTTCACTGATCTAAATGAACTGACTCATTAAATAACATCTATTAATCTAATGACCGCCCAATAAATTGCTGAAATTAGTGGAAAAGAACACACGCGTAACTTAAAGTCTCGTGCACGCACGTTGGCAACAACTTGAATTTAATATTAGCTTAGCTTCGATTACAACATGTTCATCATATGCCCTGCAAGTTAGTACTAAACAGTTGATTAAGATAACCAAAAAAAAAACAGTTGGTTAAATTTGCATTATTGTGTGCTCCCCATGTCATAATACACGCTCAAAAGGGAGAGGGGGGGGGGGGGGTTGGAAACTAAGTGATCATTATTGTCAATTAAAGCCAACATGATGGCAAAATGTCATATCGGGATCACCAAAAAGCTTAGTCAGCTAGCATTATCATAATTACAATAGCTTAAACAAGCATCAAGTAGAGTACTAGCTAGTGTTACTTGCATCACCTTGTCAATATATAGCCATTTGCAAGCTGTCATCTCACTATGTATGGATTGCATTATTCATTTAAAAGAGAAAAAAAAAAAGGTGAGATCAAATTCGAAGACTAATGTCTACTTTTATATATATGGTTAAAAATTTGTAATATGGCCTTGGTAGATTTCTTCTATAGATAATAGAATCGTCGCGCGTTCCTCTTCAAGGCTATCTATATGTACCCCCAGTGTTTCGCATCTTTTTAGTGGTCGTTTGATTTATTGTGGGAAATTCTATTTTTTAGGAAGTTGTAATTCCCATGTGTTAGAAGTTTTCGATAATAAATACAAAAAGTTGATTGGTTATTAATATAGAAAGTTATACTTTCTACAGAAAGTTATACTTTCTACAGAAAGTTCTTCTTACTAGGGGGAATAGGTAAGCAATGTAGGAAGTAGAAATTTTGGGAAGTGGAACTTTTGGCATTTGATGTTAACCAAACCAATGACAATTTTGTACTTCTCATGCAAGTTCCTTTGTTTTGTTTTGACAACCAAACAACCACAGTAGGTGAGTTATACTCCCCTCTCCACCTAGCTACATAAAGCCTTTTCCCTTCTCTCTCTCTCTGCACATTCTCTCTCTCTCCTGCCCGTGGACCTCACCTACCCATCCCAACTCCACACAGCTCCGTGGAGGTGGGAGTATATAAAAAACTGCGAAACAACCATAAACAAAAAAGGTTATACGTCTTCATTCTTTAATAAATTTTTGAAACTGCAGTAGGTATTAAGAAAAAAAATTACTACAGTTTCCATAATATTTATTACAATTTTAACTTTTTACATAGAAGACGTATAATATGTCAAGACGTTATGAAGTTTTGAAGCAATTGGGATATGGAATTTTTGTTTTTTTTCAATTATCCATAACCTTTGAGTTTGGTTTATGTATGTATATAATATTATTGATTCGGTTCGGTTCAGTTCATCAACTCAACTATAATGAACACACCCCAAAATATAGAGTACATGATTATATTATTGGTGATATGCGTGAGTAAAATGTGAAAATTCAAGTGGTAGATCTTAAATCTGTTTAAATTTAATTCGATTCAAATCTGACCGAAAAATACTGAGTTACGGACACAGTTTGTTAACTAAACACAAAGTGTCCGATCTCGTAACCAACTCGATCCGACCCAACCTATGTGTAAACTTATAAATTTGTTTTGAGTTATGACTCTATTCTAAAACATTAAGTGCTCCGATGAGACTTGAACATAACCTTAACCTAGTGTTCGATACAATTTATTTATAGCTTGCATTTGTTGACTTTATTAATAATAGAAAGTGTAGCTTCTTTATTAGTGGGACCTTTTATTAGAAGCTCAACATTTAAGAAGTTCCTGGAATAATGAAGGACGCATTAGCCTTACCACACTATTTTACACTATGAGCATGACTTCTCAAACTTTTTTGAATGGGTGATAATTAAGGACTATATAAGGAGATCGATATATAGATGAAATCGAGCAAAATACGAGACGAAACGAAATATAAAATATGGATGAGATGGCGCGGAATATAACCAAACATAATACACTGAAATACATCATGGAAACGACGAAAAAACTAGAACCTAATACCATGACTTCTCAAACTTTTTGGAATGGGTGAGGACTACGACTAGTATATAAGAAGGAGATATAGCGGACTATATGGTAGCTTATTGCCATATGGTTGCCTTTTGTAATAATCGAGGGTCGGTGTGACTCGTGTGGTTGCGTAGGCCATAGAGTTAGGATGTTCATGTTGACAAAAATTGAGGGTACTTACTACTTATGTGAAAAAACAAAAAGTTAGATTCTTTTTGATACCTCATATTGGTGCATGTTTGAAACTTTTGTTTTCGATCCCTATGATGAATATATTTTGTTATTATTACTGCTTCCAAGATAAATAAAAAAAAAATAAGGAAAAGAAAGCGGAAATTGAGGAATTTTTTTCTTCATGATCTCCATAATAATTCATCCTAATCCTAACCCTCTTTATCTTTTCAGTGCTTTTTTTACATTGACCTAGTATGTCTTTGGAGATAACGTTGTCATTTGGCACACATGTGACATGTATGTGTGATGTGTGTGATGTGTGTGATGTGTGGGGATGTCTAATGGATAATGATGAGTGCTACAATCTTCTCTTTTTGTTGTACAAGTTTTATATGAGGATTTGAGGAACAATATGAATTTTCTTGGCCTAACAATTGGCTTTTCACAAAATAGAAATGTAACAAAAACATTTTTGAGCACAATTTCAAATGTTAATTTGCCCCTAAAGCAATCATCCAAAGATGAATAAGGCAGGGGTATGGGGACCAGTGGCGGATCCAGAATTTTGAAATTGGATATGCACATTTATGAGTAAGATAATATATATTTTTACCGTCTAAATTGATGGTCGCTAAACTTAAAGGGAGTATGGTGTGAAACAACCTCTTAATAAAAATGGGGTCACTATTTGTCTCACCGAAAATTACAAAAAGACCGTCTTATAAAAATTCTTGTGAATCTTAAATAATTTTTTAAAAAATAAAAGTAAATTTGAAATATAAAATAACAAAAATCTTACTATAAAGCTATTTGGGAGATTATATGTTGAGAAAAAACAAAAGATTTATTTTTAAAGCTGTACAATTAAATCGCGTGTAAAGTACATCAAAATCATTTATTGTTAGTTGTTTGTCACGGTGTATACTCTGAGAGAAGTGAGAATGGACCTAGTTGGGACTTATTTCTTCTGTTTTGGGCCTGTCTGTTCATCCGATGCAAAGCAAAACTTCCAATTTTTTTCATGGGCTGGGTATGCACGTGCATACCTATATTGCACGCTGGATCCGCCCATGACTGGGGTAGTGTACGTGCAGGAAAACAGAAAAAGAAAAAAAAAAGTAAATATAACTAATTTAACTGCTTACTCAGGGGTAGTTTCATAATTTCAAATCTCTTTCTTGTCGAAAAGTTATCTTTTTTATTATTTATTATTTTTTTTATTTTTAGGGTTAGTGGTTAAAAACCTTTTGTAAAAAAAATGTTATCGATGATTTTTCTAAGCAACTACTCGTAATTTAATTCAGCAGGTCGTGGACCAAGTAATTTTAAGGAGTGGCTGTTACAGGTGAAGTAGGGGGTAGGCGGTGGCTCCAGGTAAATTAGGGGTGTGACTCCAGGTGAAGTAAGGGGTGGCTCCAGGAAAAGTAAAGGGTGACTTCAAGTATTGGTCCACCATGAACTAAGTCCACACAAGTTTTTGTAAATTTCATTTGGTAGAAAAAACTCAATCCTAGAAGAAACATATTGAAAATTTTTATTATTGCTGTAACGAGTGGGACGGTGATACGGGTGATACGTCATTACACTATCCATTGCAAGCTCGAATTTTCACATTGAATTGGTTAAACTAATGGATTATCCAAGTATACCTTTTCCAATAGATTTTCCATTTTATTTTTTTATTTTTTTTTGTTGTGGTGCAAATCAATCAGCATGTCTTGTGTGAACTTAATTAGTTCACGGTAAATTTGAGGGGTGGCTTCAGGTGAAGTAGGGGGTGACTCCACTATTAGAGGGATGGCTGCAGATGAAGTAGGGGGTGACTCCACTATTAGAGGAGTGGCTGCATGTGAAGTAGGGGGTGGTTCCACTATTAGAGGGATGACTCCAGGTAAAGTATTGGTCCACTATTGGCTGTATTTAACAAAATTAGTTGTAGCTGTAGCTGTCAAGTGTTATTAAAGGAAAGAAATTAGTAAAAAAAAAAAACTGCTAAAAAGTGATACAAAATGCTAATAAACTAGTTGTACCTGTAGCTGCAGGTGAAAGCTTGTAGGGATAGCTTTCACAAAATTAGCTGTAGGTATAACTGCAGACTATCAATCTAATGACAAACTGTTTGGTAGCAGAGAGTAAAGAACACTAACTGCAAGCTTCAAGCTGTAGTTTTTACTTAAAAAAGCTAATTATTCATGCCAAACACAGTCCAAATTAATAAATCAAATTAGTGAATGAATATCACATCGACTTTCACTATCAAGAACGTGAAGAAGAATTATTAATTGTAAGAAGAATAGTACTGTACAACAGATCGAAGGTGCAAGGAAGGTGCAACACTTAACATAAGTGGACTTTAACTAAGAATCAATGAATCATATACGGGAAATTAAAGGCCAAAAAAGGCTCAAAGTCAAGGTCAATTAACCTTTCATTATAAATCTCTTGCAAATTAAATCAGTCTTAACATACATTGTTCAAGAAACACAAAAATATACGTACTAGTAATGGCTAGAATCCTAGTAGATATAATCAATAACAGCAATGGCGTGGGTGCTCTTACAGTTACAGGAGGTTTAATTTTGCTATCTTCCACTCTAATCTCTTTTTTCATTCTAAGTATGATAATCTTAAGTTGTGCATCTTGCACTGATGATCCGAACTCGGAGGATTCCAAGAAAAAGAACAAGCACGGGCACGAGCACGAGCACGACCAGGTAGACATGGATATGGACGACAATGGTGGCGGTGGTGATGCTGACGGAAGTGGAGGGGGTAATCATACTAATCAAGGCAGACACCACCAAAGCGAGGGTCATCACCACCACCACCACCAGGGCGGGGGTCATCATCACACCGGAGGCCACCATGGCGGTGGACATGCTCATCATCAAGTTCATCATCATCATGTTCATCATCATGGTCATCATTGACTACTCATTGCTGAGTATATGGTATTGGGGTGGTGGTCTAGTGATTCCAAACTTACTCTCAAGTGGTTTGGTAAGGTAAGGTTATGGGTTCGAATCCCCATTCCCCCCATACCTTATGTCTGCTGGCTTCTAGGAACTATACTAGCCCCTTGTTGGTGCTACATTGACGGGGCCAGTGCTTGCGCTGGTTGTTCAGTTAGTCTGATATGTTCGCTGTTGAACACGAGAGTCCGAACATGATATAGCAGGAGGTGTCTCAGTCGCCATTCACTTGCATCTCCTTTTAGACTAGCAAAAAATGTATTATGAGTTGAAAAAAAAAACGCCTAGTCTTTATCCTCTTTGTTGATTTATGTTGGACAAATTATCAGTGTTCTTGGCCATGGTTATTACTTATTAGTCCCTTTATGAGTCTATGCTATTTTTTCTCCCCTTCCATTATTTAATCTATGTACTGTAATTTATAGTTTTAAACCTCTTTTATGAGAGGGAGATTGTTTAATTTGTGCTCCTTTAATCAGAGGGTGTTTGAATCTTCCCGTGTTTGAATGTATTGTGGAGTTTGATTTCAAAACTCTATTTTCATAGATCGCGAAAGCAATTTTAACATTACATGTCAATAGGGTATATATATCTGCAATTTCAAAAGGTTGTAGTACGTTATTTCGTGAATACCTCCGATTATTTGGATGATGCCCATCTATTGAGTGATTGTTGATAGGATGGTTCATTAGTCGGTCTAGAACGAAATTTTTGACCTAACTAGATTTGATCGTCCCGGCAAGACCGGACCAAATTCTTTCGGTCCGACTTTTGGACCTGGCAAACTAAATTCCAGCCCGATCCTGTCTAGATCAATTAGACAATAAGGTGATAAGTTAAATAAAACAATTACTGACTTATGATTTCAAAGATCGATCCAGTTTTAAATCGGGTGTGAATGGTCAATAAAGTCGGAGTTCGAACAGATAAACAACCCTAATTATTATATATATATATATATATATATATATATATATATATATATATATATATATATATATATATATATATATATATATATATATATATATATATATATATATAAAAGGTGCTAGGATTTAAACCCAAGGGCAAACCTATCCTTTGGATATGGGATCCCCTACAACTATTTTTTTGATTTTTTACTTTTTTCTTATCATTAACAACAACTCAATAAGTATTCTGCCTAGAGCGTTACTTTTTTCTTATCATACAAAGCATATATATAAGGCTTGAACTTCCGGTCCAAAGAAAATTTGGATCGGAACCAAGCGCAGTGTTTTTGGGGTTTCTCCTATTAATTAATGGGCCCTTTAGGTTTTGGGTCTCGAAGCTAATAAAAGGACCTAAAGGCTAAAACAACTGACTCATCCCATTTGCAGCGTCACACGTCTACACGTATCACTTGACGTGTCGGCTATCATTTCAAAGACTCCCTGCCTCCCCTTTTCATCTCGCTTTTCAGGCCGTGTTCTTTTTCATTTATTGGACCTTATTCAATCACTAGAAATCAGTGGCAAGACCTTATTCAATCAGTAGAAATCAGTGGCAGGACCTTACTCAATCAGTGAGAATCAGTGGCAGGACCTTATTCAATCAGTGAAAATTAGTGGTAGGACCCACATTTCTACTCACAAAATTAGTAGCAGGACCTTATTAAATCAGTGAGAATCAGTGGCAGGACCTTAATCAATCAGTGAGAATCAATGACAAGACCTTATTCAATCAGCGGAATCAGTGGGAAGACCTTACTCAATCAGTGAGAATCAGTGGAAATAAGTGAAAAAAAGAACGCACCCTCAGTCTCTCTTAATCCATGGTTTAGAACTTTTGCTACTGGTAATTTTTGTAGTTGTCTTAGTGATTCTCAGTTTCAAATTTGTTATAACTGTAATTATCCAAAAATGAAGCATGTAGTGTGCAGAAAGACGAAGAAGAGTGAAAATAACTAAATTAACAACTTATTCACGGGTAGGCTGTTAATGAATCAAGCTGATGATCTCGCGAACAATGCAAGCAAGCTCGGTCAAAGATCGTTTGTCAACGTTCATTAGCTAAATAAACGGGCATGAACAAAATTTTCACAACTTGTTTATAAACAAATGAAACATGAACATCACCCCGTCGTTCAATTATGTTTTTGAACGTTTCAATTAATTTAATCTTTCTAAATATTTAAGTAATAAGCTTCTTTTCTTTAATTATTATTTCTGAACATGTATGTAATTTAATCAATTAAATTTATCATTAGTATGTTATTATTCAATTAACAATCTCTTTATAAAAAATTTTCCTTTTACACGTGTTATGATTTATTTGGTACCATCATCAATCAAACAATTTTATGAATATGCTCTGTTCGTGAACAAGCTTGATACTCGTTCGTTAAGTAAATAAACAAACACAATAGAACATGAAAGTTAAACTCAATCAAGTTCATTAAGTAAATAAATGAACACGAACACACTCCTCCGCTTGGCAAGTTTACACCTCTACTCAGGCGTAGTTTCATAATTTCAAATTAAATCTCTTTCAAGTTATATTATTAGGGGGGGGCTTTCGGGAGGTGAGAATGAGATTCTGATATTATGCGGTTGGAGATAGGATTTATTTGTCATTATTAATTAGGGGATAAAGAATTTGTATAGTTAGTCGTCCCAGTTACATTGTTTGCTACATGGGTATTTTTTTTTTTTTTTGGAGGAAACTACATGTGTGTTTTTAGATTTGTGAATACATTGGGGATTATAAAGTTAGTTTACTAAAATATCATCAAACAAAGAGGATACAAAATTTACAGTCATTTTTAATGGTCGTGATGGTAATTTGACTTAAAAAGCTCTATTACCACCTCCGGTTACCAACCCCCTATGAGACTAAAAAGGTGAAAATAGAGACCTTTTTATCCCCATTCCTACCTTCTTTCTATTCCCTATATATATCCCTTACACCTAACAAGAGATTTTAATATTATAATTTTCCAACCTCTATCTTCACCTCCTATCCCACTAAATAAACACCCTCATAGGTGGTTTTTATAAATGAAAAAGCCATAATTGGTGGTTTACTAATTAAGCTACTAGTTTGTTAAAAAAAAAAAAAAAAGGAGATACTAAATACCGCACCTTATTTTAAAGAATACCGCACCCCTATATCCTCAGATTACCAAAGTATCCTTCCTTGAATGTAGAAAACAAATTCTAACGTCCAGTGTTACTGCTACCTAGACACCCAGTACCCACTACCCCCGGCATCTCTAATGACCTCCAAGTTCTTCTGTCATCACACACTGATCACAAACAGAGGCCTATACATTAATCTAGATTTTTTTTTTTGTTTAGCTCCTTAATTTAAAGTTATAGACAAGTGCAAATTGAAACAAAGAGTTGATGATGATGGGGAAAGGGGATAGAGTGAAGTAAGAATTGAACAAGCATGCCTAGTTAAGAAGTAAGAACTGAACAAGAAGAAAGATTTGATTAGACTCCATTGAAACAAGACCAAAAGCTTCCAACTTGAACTGCCTTTGTTCCATGTATTTACCAACCTGTCTTAAGTGAAAAATTAGAAAATAAATTAATCCTGCTCTCCAACTCTCTTTACCTCACGTTGAAACACAACTGTCCTCAAAACCCTAGCCCCTCCTACTGCATAATACACTACGAAGGAGTAGTATTAGCTCGAACAAGGAGCATGAGCGTTCGAAGTTAAAGAATGAAGAAGAGGATGAGAGAGAAAATTAGTAGGAATATATGCGCCTGAAATGGGCGCAAATACCGATCCTCTGCGCCTGAATTGGGCGCAACTCACAAATTCTTGCGCCTATACTGAGCGCAGCTCTCCCATCGCTGCGCCTAAAATAGGCGCAGCTCACGAATCCCTGAAAGCAATCGTCTCCGGTGTCTGATTAGGCAATACTATCAAATCTGTGCTCTCGAATTGGGCGTAGCTCTCACCCTCTCATGCGCCTTAATTGTTCAAATTTGAACAATTGTAAATCACATTGAATTCCTTGTTCATTCACTCACCAGCATGGAGAACATGGTGTTATAGTATTATTGCAGTGCTCATTTGTGTTTGATTCTACCCAAGTACTCCAAATATGGGTTTTGGTCATTTACAATTATTATTTTTTGGTTGCTAAGTGGACTTATGCGATGGGGATGGGGAAGGGGAAGGGGAAGGAGAAAGGGATGGAGAGGGAGGCGTAGAAAATTAAGAAAAGGGTACTTTTGTCATAATTTTATTTGAGATGTAGTATTTATTAAGTAAGGGTGCGATATTAATGCGAACTGAAAAAAGGAGCTAAGTCAATCCTAGAAGGAATTTTCCGAAAAATTATAATTACTGGGGGGAATGAATATCACATGGACTTTCGCTATCAAGTACGTAAAGAAGAACTGTGTGATTGCATATCCTGCTATAAGTCTATAACAGAAGGTGCAAGTGGACTACGTTACGTATCATATTCATATACGGTAAAGGCCAAAGACTCAAAGTCAAGGTCAACCTTTCTATATAAATCCCTCGCAAAAATTAAATCAGTCTTAAAAAAACATTGTGTAAGAAACACATTATATCCTCTAGGAGATCAGAGACAATAACATGGCTAGAATCCTAGTAGATATAATCAATAACAGCAATGGCTTGGGTGCTCTTACAATTAATGGAGGTTTAATGTTGCTATGTTCCACTCTAATCTCTTTTTTCATCTTAACTATGATAATCTTAAGTTGTGCATCTTGCACTGATGACCCGGACCCGAAGGAATTAAGGAAAAAGAAAAAGCACGAGCAAGAGTACGCGCAACACGCACACAAGGTTATACTTATGAACGTTGGTGGGGCGGCTAACGCAAGTGGAGGGGGAGGGGGTAATAATCAAGGCGGCCACCGCAACCACCACCACCACCACCACCACCACCACCACCAAGGCGGGGGTCATCACCACCACCACCAGGGCGGAGGTCATCACCATCACACCGGAGGCCACCATGGCGGTGGACATGTTCATCATCATCATGCTCATTGCTGAGTATATGAAAATACTTAGCTTAGGTTCACCGTATTATGAGTTGAAAAAAATAACAGCCTAGTCTTTGTCCTCTTTGTTGATTTATGTTGGGACAAATTATCGGTCTTTTAGGCCATTGTTATTAGTCCCTTTATGAGTCTTTGGTGTATTTTTTCCCCCTTCCGTTTAATCTAATATGTACTTTGATTTATTGTTTGAGTTATTATTGGGAGATTGCTAAACGTAAACCGCAAATTACTTAACGCAAATCACTTTTTCCACAAATACCCTTAGCATTTTCATCCTCCAATTTTCTCTCTGTTTGCTTTCTCTCTCAATCTAGCGTGGCTTTCCCTATTTCTTTGCTTATTCAGAATGCCCGCCGAATCAAAAGACTAACATGCCTACATCTTCATCATCAATACACCCAAAAAAATAAATATTGATTGACTAACAATAATTAACACATCCAGTACTTCCTATTCAAAAGAACCATAGATATTCAATCAAATACTTTCTGTAGAAGCCATAGCAGATGAACACACTAATGCTTAATCCACAAGGTGATCTTGCATATGGTCCACAAAAAGTTGCCCTATCTTTTGTTTTGCCATAATTATAATGTATGGATTGATTAAAAGGAAGGGATGAAGAACAACAATACTAGAAGTCTAGAGTGATGAAAGAGAAACTGCAGATCAAAGAGCAACATTGAAGATGAGAGAGCAAGATAGAGGAAGGCAACACAAAGTTCAAAGATGGATGGGAACTGAAGCAAAGAGATATGAACCACCAATAATTATTGTGGATGGATGGTTGACGACAGTCCGTGGGGAGCGGGTTGACGGCAAACGGGTTGACAATGAGAAAATGCAAATAGATACCCAATCCTCTACGCTTCCACCTAGGCGCCACCACCCAGCTGCCGCCGCCTAGCCACCAAACAACCACCCCCAGCCGCCATTAGTTCAGTACTTCAATCCACCCGGCACCCAACCACCACCCTTAAAACCTAAGTAATGAATAATGAAGAAAAGTTCATATTGAAAATTGTAATGGTTTTCCCTGAAAACCATCATCACTTGCATTAAAGATATTATCTTAATTAATTGAAATCATCATCCATGGTGATTGAATTTAGATATAGGGCAAATAATAATAGAGAGATTTTTAGGGAAAAAGAAAAGTGCAAGGAAATTGCTTTTCAAATAAAAAGGGTATTCTGGAAACTATTGTGACAAAATGATTTACGTTTAATAATTTGGGATTTACGTTAAGCAGTTTCGTATTATTTTTATGAGAGATTGCTTGTGCTTCTTTTTAGTGAGAGGGTGTTTGAATCTTCTCCTTTGGTCAATGTGTTGTGCAGTTTGATTTCAAGGTTCTATTTTCATAGATCGCGAAAATAATTTTAATATTATATATCAATAGGGTATATATGCAATTCAAAATTGTTGTAGCACATTATTCCGTAATTACCTTCGATCATAGGGTGATGTCCATCCATTGAGTGATTGTTGATTGGGTGGTTCACTAGTCGGTCCAAATCAAAAATTTTAACGGGACCAAATCGACCAAATTCTTTCAACCGACTTTTGGACCTAACAAACCAGATTTCGGGCTATATAACTTTGATACTGGACTTTTGAGAATTTAGAGAATTATTTTTCAAAGTTCTACCTCAAAATTTTCAAGTATATTATTATAGATTGCAGCTTTTAGTTTAGTTTTTAATTTAAAGTTACGCTGAAAAATAGAAGAAAAAAAAATGAAATCACTTCAAAAAATTTGGGGAAAATTAAAGACCTCACTATAATAGTATAGAGGTCTTGGGGTAGTTTTGACGACACGGGGTGGTGGGGAATCATGCTCGGTACCCAAAAATTGGAGATTAGCCTTTGATCTCTAGTAAGAGGCCCTTCAAGCCTACCAAGGACTCGATAATGGCCCGGGGGCCTCCCATGTCCCCTAGGGGTGTCCAGTGCGATGTGGTGCGAAAATATCCACTTTCGTTCGGGGGTCTCCCGAAAGATAAAAAAATGTGAATTATATAGCCTTCGTTTTCTGCTTCCCGGGGCTCGGGTGTCATTTTTGCTCAAACTTTTTCCGGGGGTCTATCGTGACTCTAGAGGACCCTCGGTGCCCTGGGAGGGCCAATTTGGATCCCCGAACTTCGATATTGTCAATGCTTTTGGTGCTCCGACTCTTACACCAATGTCCCGTAAAACGCCCTTCCAAGCATATCAGGGACCGGATACGCGACCCCAAAGGCCTCCCATGTCCCCCTAGGGGTCTTCCGTGCAATGTGGTGCGAAAATATCCACATTTTTTACGGGCGCCTCGAAAGTCCAAAAAACGTGGATTATAGCCTTCGTTTTCGGCTTCCCTGGGCCCGGGTGTCAATTTTTGCCCAAACTTTTTCGGGGGGTCTATCACGACCCCAAAGTACCCACGATGCCTCGGGAGGGTCATTTGGATCCCCGAACTTTGATATCGTCCATGCTTTTGGTGCTTCGACTCTTGCACCAATGTCCCTAAAACACCATTCCAAGCCTATCACGGACCGGATAAGCGACCCAAAGGGCCTTCCATGTCCCCTAGGAGTGTTCCGTGCGATGTGGTGAGAAACCATCCACTTTCGTTTCGAGGCTTCCCGTAAGCCCAAAACACGTGGATTATATCCTTTGTTTTCGACTTACGGGGGGCCGGGTGTCATTTTTGCCCAAACTTCTCGGGGGGCCTATCATGATCGTAGAGGACCCTCTGTGCCCCAAGAGGACATCCGTATCCCCGAACTTCGATATTACCCATGCCTTCGGTGTTCCGGCCCTTACATTGGTAACCTGTAAAAACGCCCTTACAAGCCTATTAGGGACCCGATAACGGACCCGAGGGCCTCTAATGTTCCCTAAGGTTCCATGCGATGTGGTGTGAAAAATATCCATCTTCGTTCCGGGGCCTCCGTGAAGCCCAAAACACGTGGAATATAGCCTTTGATTTTCGGCTTCTAGAGGCTCAATTTCCATTTCTGCCCACACTTCTCCGATTGGGTTTATCGTCACCCTAGAGGACCTCGGTGCCTCGGGATGGTGGGTCCCCAAACTCCGGTTTCACCCATGGAACATGGGATTTGGGACATGGAACATGGCGCTCGTTGGACGCTGGGACATGGGACATTGGCCACCCAGATTTTGTTTGATAAATTTTTGATGTACTTAGTTCATTTCGATCCATTGTCGACTATGCTAAATCTTTGGTAGAAAAACATTATAGCATAGTATTATCAAGTTGTTAATAAGAGGATAATAATCGTTTACTAAGCACTCAGTCAAATATAGATCAAAGTTTATAGTATGACTAATCATAGTAAGTACTAAGTTGAACTATAATGCAACAAACTATGTCATTTAGGGGTACATACCTCTAACGTTTAATTTATAGAGGCCCCACAAGCCAATGAATGATTTTTTTTTAAATCTTTTTTTGTCAAAGGGTAGTACACGACCAGTGAATGATTACCATGACTCGAGGGCATCCCCCTCCAAATATTTTAGTATTTGCCCTAAACAAATTAAGAGTCAGGCCACGGATGAACCTTTCCGAATTCTGCATTGATGTTGTTTTAGTTTTATTTACGAGTTAACCACAAAATTAACACCCAAAAAAAAAAAAAAATTATTATAACAAAGTTACAAGCAAGGCAACCCATCAGAAAAAATTAAATTAAAAAAAAATCAAAAAGAGATGAAATATCCCGTACATAATACGGACATGCACACTAGTTGAACGCTATAAAAAACTTCCAATAACCCATTACTATACATTAGTCTACCCTTAGTACATTGAGCCTTTGTCACAAGCACATATACCAATTTAGAGATCATGGTTAACTAGAATCTTAAGCAAAATTCATAATAGGTCTGGTATGTGTGGTTCGTTACTCTCATTTTTTAGCTAAGGTCGAAAAATTCTATTATTTTGAATAAAACTGCTTATAAACTATTTCGGTGCGAATATGATTAGTGTCCACCCAAAGGATCCATAATGAACTTGTGGTAGCACCAATCCGAATTCCACAAGCTCAGCCCAAGCCCTCAGCCAACAGCCCTAACGATGAAGAACACGCCACGAGGCCCACAAAACAACACACAACATTGAACTTTACCGATGAAAAACCTGAAGTCGTGCACAAATTTGGATCACCCAACCCAGTGACAATTCGGATCCCCATTTCGTCCTAACCCGTCAGATATTTTGCTGCTCCATTTTCTCTCTCCTCCCTTTCTTTCTTCTCACTTCCTCTCTCTTTGAGAACTTGACCCACAAAACTTTCTTCACCCACCTAAAACTAACTATTCATCTCTCTCTTGTGTTTTGTCACTTGGGTTTGGTTACAAAGCAGCAATAACTGAGAAGATTCAATCTTTATGTCCCCTATATAGGAAAACCCAACAGAGAGAACTGACCCTTTGGGTAAATTGAAAGAGGAGAGAGAGAGAGAGAAGATCAAAGGTTTGAGCTTTCTGTATAGAGAGAGAAAGAGGGTGATTTATGGCTTGGAGGCAACTTCTTAGACAGGTCAGTGAATCTCTTCTAATTTTGTTGTATCATCGCATTCCCTTTCTGGGATTTTTTTAGGAAACCCTAATCTTGTTGATTTTCTTGTTTTTGATTGATTGAGGCGTTTCTGGGATTTGGGTTTTTGGAATCAATTGCTGGGCTGCTGGTTTTCTTATTAATTGGTTGAATTATGTGAAATTTAGGGCAGATAGAGTTGAAATTTGGGGTTGTATGTGCATTTGGAACTCTGGGTATTTGTAAAGTTTGAACCTTTGAGATAGTTTGAGCTTGTTAGAGTCTTTAAACCATTTGATTACCATTTGGCTTGACTTTCCTGTTGGGACAGATGTGCTACGGCTTGTGGGTTTGTTTTGATTGTGTAGTCATTGTCTAGATTTTGGTACTTCAGTTATGTAGTTTACTCATGTGATTGTGGAAGTAGATGCTTAAGAGAGTTAAAATTCATGAATTGCATATGTAAATGGCTATAGAGCATTTCTGTGCAAAAAAGCAAAAGAAGAGAGAGCCTATAGAACGTTAGTTTCAGTCGACAAAGATTATGCCTTGGCTTAGTGAAACTATCTTGTTCAACTTGGATTTTAAATTGCTCAGCTGTGCTGGTTCATGACCGTCTTTAGACATGATGTTGGCGGTCCAAATGTTCTGGCTTTCTTTTCCTCCAAGACTTATCTATATTTTTGTTGGACAGGTAGCAAAGCAGCAACCTGAGATTGGACGATTGAGGAACCTTTCCAGTAGGCTCTCCGCGACCTTAAGACAATTGAACAATGTTGGAGGTATATATATACACCTGCTTTTGTGGTTTTGAAACATTTCTGTGTGTTTCTGATAAATGCTATTGGTGGTATTTTGATTTGGCTCGGCACTTGGATTTGTGTGTGCTTGTGGTTTTTCTTTTGTCTTTGTGTTGGAGAGATTTGGGGTTAGGATCAGTGGCTCCCTTCCACCTCCCATCCATTCTCTTACCCAGCAGTTTGGGATTCCCTTTATCCCACCAAATTGCTGTGATCTTCTTACCAAACCTCCCCCCAGGTGGGTTGCATTCAGGAGTAAATTTCTTCGACTTGTTTGGTGTTCTTTTGCCTATCCTTTCATTTCGGTAATGCAGCTAATCTATGAAGGATATGAGGGGAATTAAGGTAAATAATATTGTGTTGGATATGACTAGCACAATTGCATAAATGACATGTTTCATAAACAGGATTAAGAAGCCTAGAAAAAAGGGTAAAGGGGAGAAAATTGAAACCTGAAGAAAGTTACCTCAGTTCTTCTGTTGCATCGTACGTGCATCTCTCTTTGTGCAACTGAAACAATTTGGTTGTTGAGGGAAGAATGCAGTTCCATGATTACTCAATTACTTCTGATATCTTGGACCAAACTACAATGACACCACTTCTTCTATCCTAAAATATCTTTGTGCGTCAATATGTTAATTTTGTTGACCCTAAGCTTTCAGATGATGTATAGTGAAATGATGTTACCATTCCCGTGTTTGATATCTTTCTGATTCTTTGCTTCATGTTCTTCCCACCATTTGCTCTCCCTTGATACTTGATTGTTTAAGGGGAAATGTAGTTGCGAATCCAAAACTTAAATGGTCATCACTCAGTGCTAGTTTCAATGTGATTGGTTGCAGAAAATAGGCTTGCAGGTTCCCAGCGAAGATTTCAGTCAAGCTATGTTGGCAGTTTCGGTCAGCGAGCACGTGATGCAGAGACTGGTTTTCTTAGGGATCGGTATCGTCGAAGTGATCCAGAAACAGTGATAAGAACCTTTGAAAGTCAACCTGCTTTGCATTCCAGTCCTGCAGCTGTTGCTGAGTACATTAAAGCATTGGTCAAGGTCGATAGGTTGGATGAAAGCGAACTGCTGAGAACATTACAGAGAGGTTTGTTCTGAAAAATTTTACATTGTAATGCTATGCCAAGTTATGGTGATGGCTTTTCTTCTTTTCTTGGGACGATGAGATTCGCCTTTAAGGGAAAAAAATTCTGCTCTCTTTTCTCCAGTGGTATGTGTTTACATATCAGAATGGTATAAATGTATAATGGCTTCTCCCTGCTAAAAGTTCATCGCCAGTCTACCATCTCTGTGAGTTGATGGACGAGGTGGGGTTTGCCCTTTAAGGGAACTTTTTTTCTATTCTCTTTTCTCCAGTTGTATGTATTCACATATCAAAGTGGTATAAATGTATAATGGCTTCTCCCTGGTAAAAGTTCATCACCAGTCTGCCATTACTGTGAGTTGATGGACGAGGTGGGGTCTGCCCTTGCTGTTTCTTGAGTTAAGCGCAAAGGAGAAAGGGCATTTGACTTCTTCTCCAACTTTCTGATCTCAGTTGGACTAGGCTTGGAAATCGTGTCTGTGAGCTGTGTACATCTTATTGGATTTACAACTCGTTTTTCTTTAGTGAAGAAATCTATCAAGTTGTTCCTGTTGTGGTGTCATACTGTCATCTCTCTACTTGTGGTATTCAATATGTTTTTTAAATCCCTGCTGTAATGTAAGGTTTCTATAATTTGCAAGTCATTTTGATGATCTAATTAATGCATAAGTTTTAGTTGTGTTGTTCCTTCCAGTTCATCATCTTTGAAAATAACACTCGTCTGATATCTGGACTTTTGCAGGTATTGCTGCCACGGGTCATTCCTTAGCAGAGGAAGAAAGCATAGGTGGACTCTCTGCTTTCCGCAATTTGGGGAAACCTACAAAAGATGGAGTACTGGGAACTTCTAGTGCCCCAATTCATATGGTGGCTGCTGAAGGAGGGCATTTCAAAGAACAGTTGTGGCGTACATTTCGTACCATTGCTCTAGCCTTTCTCTTGATTTCAGGAGTTGGGGCTCTAATTGAGGACAGAGGAATTAGTAAAGGTACAATGTTGTCCAATTCTTGGCCAGAATGGGAAAAAAATTATGATATGGGGAGGGGATTGAATTGTTTCATGGCTTCAAAGATGAACTCAAACAATCATTTAGCCAAAATAGAGGAATTGGGTTGTTTAGCAATATCAGTAACTGATGATCACACAAGTATGGATTTTTTCATGTCAAACAAAGAGATATCCTATGACAAATGAGAAATTTTCTGTAATAGTTGAATCTAATGAAGTGATCTGTTTTCTGTTCTTCATCTTCCAGGTCTCGGCTTGAATGAAGAGGTTCAACCTAGCATGGAGTCCAATACTAAGTTCAGTGATGTAAAAGGTGTTGATGAAGCAAAAGCAGAGCTAGAAGAAATTGTTCATTATCTACGAGATCCCAAGGTTTGTGTGTGTTTGCCATGTATGTAATATCCTTGCTTGCCCCCACGCAAATGTATTGTTTATTATTAATTTATTATTATTATTTTTTTTGGGTGAATAAGTGAAAAGGTTCATTTAGTACAGGTGAGTTTGTGATCTCTTGGAACACTCCCAGAACATTAAAGAAAAGAAAAGCTTGACCTAAGAGTTACTTCTAGGGCTTCTGTGTCAGGGTAATCGTTTGCACATTTCATGGCTCATAAACTATGCATTATCTAGTTTTCTAGTGAAATTCGCATAGGCGAGCTTGCAAATTTTAAATTTTAACAATGCAAGATAACCAAATGAAAATTGACTGAAAAGGGAGAGTAGGATAGTTGCACTATAATGGAGTGCATATTTCAGTTTCATGTTTACTTGTCTTAGCTGTTATCTTGATCCTTCTCTTTCGCCCATGTAATTGAGTGGAACAATGTAAGCAGAGATACGATGTGTACGAGAATATGCAATGTAAGATAAATGTTATTTGTTTATTATTCTCTCCATTCCAATATGAAGGTCCATTATTTACTTGGAAGTTGGAACAAATATTAAAATTTCCGAGGTTGTGCATATAATATTACGGGTCATAGGAGAGGAGAAAGTTGAGAGTGTTAAATGCTTAGGACTGTTCTTTTGGGATAAAAAATGTCGACATTGGACCTTCAGTTTGGGACGAGGGAGTCTTATTTTGATGGTCTGGGGTTAGGTTTCTCTCTGCTACCTCGTGGCTCTGAAGCCTGCTCAGCAATATGAAATTTCACCCTTCCTTTTACATGAACTTCTGTTCTGTGCGTGTGTGTGTTTGTGTTGTGAACTTAGGTGTATTGACTAAAGGACCTTCCTTTCGTACTTTTTAAAATTAGATCTGCTCAGTGTATCTCTGCAATATGTATATTTTTTTTATTAAGGTAACAATGGCTGTTTTCCTGATATGTTAGTATTTTTTATATTGTTGATGTATTTTGCTGTTTGCAGCGTTTCACGCGTTTGGGTGGAAAACTCCCCAAGGGTGTTTTACTTGTTGGCCCTCCTGGCACTGGCAAAACTATGCTGGCTAGAGCTATTGCTGGAGAAGCTGGAGTGCCTTTCTTCTCATGCAGTGGCAGTGAGTTTGAGGAGATGTTTGTTGGTGTTGGAGCCAGGAGAGTCAGAGATCTATTTGCAGCAGCTAAAAAGCGGTCACCTTGTATCATATTTATTGATGAAATAGATGCGATAGGAGGAAGTCGTAACCCAAAGGACCAGCAATATATGAAAATGACATTAAACCAGCTGCTTGTTGAACTGGATGGCTTCAAACAGAATGAAGGAATTATTGTGATTGCTGCAACTAATTTTCCAGAGTCCTTGGATAAAGCACTGGTGAGACCTGGGCGATTTGATCGTCATGTTGCTGTTCCCAATCCAGATGTTGAAGGTCGCCGGCAGATTCTGGAAGTTCATATGTCTAAGGTATGGTAGCGGCCATAGAAAACATATTGGTTTTAATTAAATATTCTTCACATGTATGGTCTGGTTCTGTTTTGAAACGAATAGTCTCTTCATCATGAAGGGTAACCAAGGGAGCATAACAGTAAGTTTTATCTGCGCTTTTTCTCTTTATTGTTACTATACACTGTACAGTGTGTTGGAACATTCTTTGTTATTAAGCCAACAATATAGCCTTCTTATCCCTGTACGCTTATCTCCAGTTCGTCTATCAATGGAAACAAGCTTGTAGCGTATACTCTTCCCTTTTTTCCTTAATTAACATGCAGAACGTCGTTGCTACACCTCTGTAATGGGTTCTTATTAGTTCTATGGGAGGTTTTAGGTCAAAACTGTTGATGGCCTTATGCCCTTGTTTCAAAATACTGCTGTGAGCTATCTTGGAGATTGTTTCCTTCTCTACTTTCTTGCTTCTTCATATCTCAGGTGCCCTTGTTCTCATCAGTGTGAAGGATGTTGTGTAGCTTTGTTCTATTGTTGAAATTTGGCTGATATACCTTTTGCTCTTTTTCTAAGCATTTTCATTCAGTTAAATTAACTTGAGGCTTCATTGTTTGGATGGTTTTTCCCCCCCTGTGAAAACGTGAATAATTGCATGTAATCATTTTCTTCTCAGGAATAATAGCAATGTACTATTATCATTATCTTCTGTAGTGTTTCTGACGCTTTGACCATTTTTTATTTTTGTATTTTTTATAATATCATTATTCTTTAATTACAGGTTCTGAAGGCCGATGATGTTGATCTTAAGATCATTGCCAGGGGAACACCGGGATTCTCGGGTGCTGATCTTGCAAACCTGGTGAATGTTGGTGCTCTGAAGGCTGCAATGGATGGGGCAAAGGCTGTGAGTATGGCTGATCTTGAGCATGCAAAGGACAAGATATTGATGGGTAGTGAGCGGAAATCAGCCGTCATATCTGAGGAGAACCGGAAGATGACAGCCTACCATGAAGGTGGTCATGCCCTTGTGGCAATGCACACTGATGGCGCCCTTCCTGTTCACAAGGCTACAATTGTCCCCCGAGGGTTGTCCCTCGGCATGGTCATGCAGCTGCCTGACAAGGATGAGACGAGCATATCCCGTAAACAGATGCTTGCTCGCCTGGATGTTTGTATGGGAGGTCGGGTTGCCGAGGAGCTCATCTTTGGGGAGAACGAGGTCACTTCTGGCGCGTCTAATGATCTCCAGCAAGCAACTAATTTGGCTAGAGCAATGGTGACCAAGTATGGCATGAGCAGAGAGCTTGGGTTTGTTGCCCATGACTACGATGACAACGGGAGGAGCATGAGCACCGAAACTAGGCTCCTTATTGAGCAAGAGGTCAAGTATTTCCTCGAAAGAGCATACAACAACGCCAAAACCATTCTCACAACCCATAGCAAAGAGCTCCATGCCTTGGCCAACACCTTGCTCAAGAAGGAGACCCTAACTGGGGCCCAAATAAAGGAGTTACTCAATGAGGTTAAGTCAGAACAGAACCAGCAACAGCAGATTGTGACCACTCAGAGTAGCGAACAATCGAACCCAGTCCCTCCATCAACCCCGAGTGCTGCTGCATCAGCTGCAGCAGCCGCTGCCGCAGCGGCTGCCACCGCTGCTGCCAAGGCCAAGGGGATAGCTCCAGTGGGATCTGGCTAGTGCTTACCTCTTTACTTAACGAAAGCGATTTTTCTTTCTTTTTACTCAATTCAATGTGCATAATTAGTCTTAATTTTATCAGTGGAAGCTGTTCTTTTGTATTTGGTTCCTTTTATACTTGCATTGGCTGCAAGTAATTAGGTGGTTTCCCTGTAGCAGTATCAATCAGTGAGCTGGAAAAATGAACAAGAGATGTAGAATTTTAGCGGCAGAAGCAGATTTGACATTGTCTAAGTTGTGTAGCTACATAAAGATGGTCTGCATCTTATTTTAACAGTTGCAATGGCCTGTTCTACTATTGACATTGCAATTTATGTAATGTTCCACACGAAACTTCACTCGTGCTTCCTTTTCTGGTAGTGAATGCTAGTCAAATTTTGTTTGGGAAAATGAGATGCCATTTGCTCTTAAGTTTCAACGAGGATTAAATCTTGTGTGAGGCTACTGTCTTTTTCTTGTTATGGACAGGTGATGAATGAACTTGGTTGAAAGAGTTTAAGTCCCTAGGGTTGATCAAATATTCGTCTTCACTGTTTACCCTCCAATACCGAGGTAGCCTCAATTCAAAAATGGAAATACGGCCTTCAAGTACCTTGATTTAACAAATCGACCTCGATTGTAAAATTTGTAGGTCGTTCGACTTGGGTGAAATCAGCTTTAGATTAGGGGGGGGGGGAGATGGAGGTTATAGTTGGTATGCTTCATGTCGTGTTGGTTTATCCAAATTGGCAGGTCTAAGTCGTGCCGTGCTTGTGTCATGCGTGTCATGCCCAACCTTTTTTCAAATATTGTTTAAAGTTTTATTGTGCCCGACCGTGCTTTGTCTTCAAGATCCAAACTCAAGCCTGCTCATTCATGCCGTGTGTGGGTTGTATTGTGCCTTGTACTAACCAATATCCGGAGTCATCTCGATCACTCCCCTCATAATTATCACGCATTTCCCAGAACCCAGTTATTGTGGGGTTGGATTGAGCGATTTTTTTCTTTTTACTGAAGTAAACACCATTAAATAGGTGAAAAAAAGTATCAAATTAAAGTAAGATGAACTAAACCGAATATCGTCTCAAAAAATAATAAATAAACGAAACACCATCGAACTAAACTAACCGATTATTTTAATGAGTGGAAAATAAGGCACCCCAACCAATTTTGGTCAATTTTGATGTAGGTGGCTTTAGCATGGCTTGAACTTCTGAGCAAGTTCACTATTTCTGGCCCTCAAAAAAAAAACCCACTATTTCTGTTCTTCCCTCTCTCCTCCTCTAAATTCAGCATGGTTGATCGTCAACCTGGAAAGTTGCAATTAACCCCTGAAGACCACTGCAATAATCACCACGGTAAGCAAAGCCCTGCTACCAAATTTCAACATTTACAGAACAATTTCAACTTTTTCTGTCTTCATTTTGGGCCCAAAAGGTAGAATTTGTTGGGGCTCATTGTGATGATCCTTTACTAAAACCCACTTGTAGATTTAATGAAGAAACTTGTTCTCAGTATGTTTATTGGGTTTTGGTTGAACTCGTTTAATGTTCTTCGATATGTCTGAATTCTGGTGATGATATTGATGTCCTGTTAAAGTTGTCACTTTTGTTTTTTCTGAGTCTGATCAAAGTAATGGCCAATGGGTTGCAGTAATAATTTACTTGTTAGTTGCTTGTGTTTGCCCTTTTATTGAAGGTTAAATCTATTTCTAGCAAAGTGGTGGTTAAACTAATATCTGAACTATGATGAAGTCATGACCAATTTGGGTTTTGTCAAAGGGCTTGTATTGTTGATTTTGAGCGCTTGTAAGAATTGGTAACTGTTGCAATGGTTTGAGAGATGGCAATGACTTACATTGTGTGATGCCTTTCAACAAGATATGCATTGAAAGAAAGAAAACATTTTTCCTGACTAATCATCCCAATTAGTAGAGTTTGCCTACATGGGTTAACATCTTGTAATAAACATGACTTGGTTAATGTTAACACCTAGGGAAGAAACTATTGTTTTTTTTTTTGACAAATGCCGAGATTTAAGGTTGTATTATGTTGATGAGAGCTGTTGGTGCACCTCTGCTAGTTTGTACTTTTAGAATTCTATTATTGATCATTGAAATTGGGCCTCTTGATGAAGTTATTTTTCGCTAAAAGCAACTCCAAAGCTATGTTTTGGTAATGAATCTACTGATCCACCCTAATAGTTCTAAGAACGCATTGAGTATTTGAGTTAGTAAATTCATTTTCTTAATGGCTATAGTCTATTCTTCTTTGGGTTTTCGTGTTGCTGGATGAATTGGAACAGTGGCAGTAAGGCACTTAGATTAATCAAATATTGGGGTGAACATCTGACACACCCTCAATTCTCCTGAAAAATTCCTGTACCCTTTCCTTTTTTCTGCAACTTTTCCTTGTACTTGTTCTATGTTTCATATGCAATCATCTTTTCACATTTTTTTTGCAGCAAGTGTCGTAAAGAGAATCATGATACCAAATTATCATGGTGAAAAGCTGGTAGGCATATTACATGAAACAGGCTCCAAGGAGATTCTGATTGTCTGCCATGGAATCAAGTCCTCAAAGGTTAGTGTTTGCTGTTGAACTGTGAAGTTTTATTTCAACATTTTTAACTCAAACTATGTGTACTTGTATCTCTTTCCATTCTTGGCGAATGGAGAAGCTTTGTGCTTTCCTCAACTTGAACTTAAATCTTTTGTCTCATCATGTAATTGTTTCCCTTGCAATGAGGATTGTGCGGCCGACTCTCACGAAGTGTTAGCTATGACTTTGATGATGATGACTGATGATAGTCAAGTTGTTCTGCAGAGATTTGATTTGTGTAACTTTCCAAAAATAATTGGTAGGAAGATTGCAAAGAAAGACATTGCAACTCCCATAAAAGGAGTATTTCCCCATCCAGGAGCTAGATACATTTGAATCGTTGTTAGTTTGAAGATGTTTTACCCTGTTATGCATCCAAGTATATGCAATTTTGCCTTAATGTCAAAATTGACATCATTGTATACGTTTCACTGTTTCTTCTCTTCTTATTTTTTTTTCTTCACTGCATTGACTTGTCTAGTTAACCAAAAAATTAAGGTTTAGAAAATAATGAAGTGTTTTCTGTGACGATGCAGTTTGAGTTAGCTTGTGGGTCATTTGTGGTAAGAGTGTAATTGATGCGTTAGCATCAGGTCATCAAGTTACTAGCGTGAGCATTAATGCATTAATCATGGCATTTGGGACTCTCTCACGTTTGAATGGTGATAATTCTGGTCCTAGAGGTCTTAGTGTCCTTTTGGCCACTTAATCTAGGTTATGTCCGTACAAGATTAGTCCGTACAAATAAGCATTTGTGATTAGTGTTAATTATATTGCACCCTGCATGTAATTAGCGTAATTAACAGATGTAATTAGTTGTTATTTGAATTCCCTAAGTAGTTGCTGAGTAAGGCGCGCCTAAGAGCACATGGGGCATGTAAGGATGAAGAATGAGGCTCCTTACAGCTCACCCACGTTTGTCCTTATGCAAGGACAAGCAACAGCTGTCAAGTGGTCCAAAACAATGCGCTCCAAATTGTACTGCACGTATTTGGCTCATTTCTGGGCAAAATACTGAAGTTTCAAATTGCTTGGGCACTACTCTTGGACAGCTTACCCTTTCTAGAGTATTCCTAGGTTATTAGGACACATTTGTGACCCCTATAAATATGTAAGAACAACTGATGTAAAAGGCACTTGTTGATGAATGAAAATACACGGTTGCTGCCTTCTTACAAATCTTGCGTTCTTTACAATAATCTTAGGGTTATTTGGTGAGCAAGTAGTATTCTTTATCCATAGCTTGGTGGTTTAATCCTTTATAGCTTTGGTGGTGATACTCATTATCTTTTCTTCTCTTAATCTTCTGTTTTTGTTTACAAATTGCTAAGGTTGTAATTGCAAACGTATCAGTAATGTATGGATAAAATTGGAAAATTGTAATTGTTTGTTCTGCATTGAAGCCGACAACCAAATTTGAAGGGATCTTCTATGATCATTCACTTACGTGACTGAAACTTTGATTTCAGGATCACGTTCCCATGGCGAGCCTTGCTGCTGCATTAGAAAAGATCGGAATTAGTGCCTTCCGTTTTGACTTCTCTGGGAATGGGTAAGAGAAAGACAAACAAAACTGAACGCAATTTTGGAGATTTAGGTAAATCAAGAATCTACGTAGTAATAGTTCAAGAATCAGTGCTTGTAACATAGTATTAAATTACATAGGAATAGGATACAAGTTATCTAGTAAAATAGGATGTTATAAACAGTCACTTCTGTTGGGCATGTCTAGAGCAAGGAGGTGACTTATGCTTATTACAGTCATACAGATTATATTACTATGTGTGACTATATGTTGCGAATGTGCTTCCTTTTCCATGAAAATGAATATAGTGTGACTAATTACTGTTCCAAGGACAGGATATCCGTTTCTGACCGTCATCGTAGCTGTACAAAAGATGTTATACATTTATTTGATCCCATGAATTTTCACTTTTACCTTGACTCTTTGTCTGTAAAATCTCTGTTATGGAATTGTGATTACATTGTATTTTACTCTGTGGCTTTCAGCTTGGTGCATTCTTTTGTGTAAAAACAAGAGTTTAGGAACATAGTAAATGCAGGACGACATTGATCGGAACTGTTAATGGTCTTTTCCGCAGGGAAAGTGAAGGTTTATTCAGATATGGTAACTATCGCCGAGAAGCTGAAGACTTGCGTGCAGTTGTCCAATATTTTCGTGGGATTGGCCGTTCTATAACCTCAATCATCGGTCACAGTAAAGGTGTATATATATCCTGTTCATTGAAAGCCAATTCTTGTCAAAGTTGAAATTGTGAATGGAAGAACATATTGCTTTGCTTATGCTGTATTCTAAAAGCGTGTTTAAGGTCGAAATTGCACAAGCTTTGGATTCTAAAGAACATATGAAGCACGGTTCTGGATCTTTGGTCTAGGTAGTAAAGGTCACATCATTTATACCACCAAACCGTCTATGTCGGTACTGATGACCAACTTGCCGTGTGAAAAGTTCTGATTTATTGATTGGTAATGTCACGTCAATGATTCTCCTAAGTGAGGCTACTACTCCTCAAAGGTAAATAAAGAAGAAGAGACTGTTTGTATCAATGTTAGAAATCTGTCAAACCCATTTCTGGAACTGTTTGCATCAATGCTCCACTTAATTCTTGTTGGCTGGTTCAATAAGCTTACAGGCAAACCCTGAACTGCTTACTTTAACATAGAATTACTGCTGAAAAAGGTTCTTGCAGGAGGGAACGTCGTGCTTCTGTATGCTTCTAAGTACCACGATGTTAGTAGAGTTGTTAACATTTCTGGCCGATTTGATTTGGCAAAAGGCATTGAAGGTCGCCTGGGTAAAGGTTATCTGGAAAGGATTAAGCAAGATGGATTTATTGACGTTAATAACAAACGGGGTAAGCTAAACTGCGGTTTTTCAGACTTGTAGTTTAAAAAACTTGACATTGATTTATCCAGGAGTATTTACATATTCATTTGGAGTTTCTAAAGAGAACTGTAGAAGTTGTAGATGCTCTGGCGCAACACAAAGACTGTTTCTATCTTCTATTATTTGCTTATAATATTTACTTTTTGTATCATAGGAAAGTTTCAGTACCGCGTGACTGAAGAGAGCTTGATGGATCGCCTTTCTACAGATGTTCGAGCAGCATGTCAATCAATACATGGAAATTGCAGGTCAGGACTCAGAATTGAGCCTTCAGTGTTTGCTGGATTCATATGGTTTATGTGCTACCGTTGATTGTGCTACACTGTTTCATTTATCTTTGACGATGCTCTTGCTTGCAGAGTGTTAACTGTCCATGGGTCCAAGGACCAAATTGTACCAGTTAAGGATGCTGGAGAGTTTGACAAGATCATCCCCAATCATGTCCTTCGAATTATAGAAGGAGCCGACCATGACTTTACGTTGCATCAAAATGATTTGGCATCCGTAGTTCTGGATTTTATTAAGGGAGATCTAGACCAAGGCGAATATAAGATGGAAAGTATACCATCTCTTGTGAGTGGATATGCTTCTGGCAAATCAAGACTTTGATGGTTGTTTCTTTCTGTCACCGTATACGAAATTCAACATTCAGCATGAAGTGAATTTAAGTGGCCGAAGCATTGAAGATTATTGAATCGAATTAGAGACTAGCTGTGGCGTTCATAATTAGGGGTTTGTCTGACAAATTTCTGACAACTGATTGGATAACACAATAGTGCTTATGAATTGCCTGAGAAACTTTTTACCATGACATAGTTTCTTTAGGTTACCCAATCTATGGCAGTTCTCATTTATGGCTGTGGCCATTGCTCTTGCTCCATTCAGAATGGCATATGAGAACCATCAAGTTGCAGTTGGAGCACACACTAACAAATTCATTTGTTGAAACTAGTGAAACCGGATCGATGTCCCTAAAACCTGTTAATGTCAGTCTCTGTATCATGGTACCTCTCTGAAACCCCGAGTGGAGTGGGGTGGGGTGGGGTGGGGTGGGGTGGGGGGAGAGAAGGTTGTGAATCATGTAAACGCAGGAACGCGCTGGGCAGGGTTGAGGGGATTATGAATGGCTTTCACAACACACTGAGAAATAAGGCAGAAGCACAGATTTATTTCCTGGTGTCAATCTGGGTGATACAAGAGTGATACATTGGACTGCTAATCTAATAAGTGCAAACATATCCTGTGGGCTGTAGACAGAGCTTCTGCATTTACAACTGCCTACTCTTAAGTCTATCTAAGATCAAATAATTTAGAATTTCGATGATACAACAATACCACACACAAAGAAAGAGAAAAAGAAAAAAAGAAAAAGAAGCAACACAAAAAGTGCTCTATAAACTTTCCAACAGCAAAGAACTCCCAATTCTCATTTACTATCAAGCTTGAACAGTCCGTGGCTTGACTCCAGTCTTTTTCCAGGACACACTTGGCATAATCTGTTTTGTATCAACACGATCTTTGTACTGGATCGCAAAATTCAGTAGAGAGTCGAGGAGTGAGTCTGATAGAAGGTGTGGTTTGAGTCCGAGCTCAATGAGTTTAGTACGCTTGGCATTATAGTAATGCTCCTCTGCCTCAACTCTTGGGTTAGGTACAGATGTGGTCTCTACATTCAACCCAAGTTTTTCTCCTGCTTTTGTTACGAGCGCAGCAAGTTCTCTTACAGAAAACTGCTCTGTGAATTGGTTAAAGACTCGAAATTCCCCCATTTGCGCAGGGTTTGCAATGGCCAACTCCACACATTGAACGGTATCTCTTATATCAAGATATCCTCTTGTCTGAAAAAAAGCACCAAGAAGAACATCAAAATGACACATCAACTTATACACAGTTCATCAACAGAAGTGTTAATACAAAAAAGTTAATAAACAGAAGCACCTTGTAAGTTGAACCTGATGCAAGGATTATAACAAGAGGAGGAATGTCTCATGAATGCATATGATGGTCAAGATAAACACATGATCCATTCGTATTCACAGTGGGATATAAGATGACGGTGGATATCATGCATTCACAGTGGGATATAAGATGATGGTGGTTGTCCTTTAACCTCACAAGAGTAAACTAAAAACCAGATGCATTGTTTGTTTCCGGGTGCCATAAAACAAGACTTTCTATATACCAAAACGATCTTCCAAATCTTGTCAGCAATGATGGATCAACCATCAAAGACAAAGCAAGTACTAGAGTCTATACCTCTCAGAATAATATATTCCACTAGCTCATGGAATAATTAGGGTAGGCACATCAAACTAACGACACCAACTATACACTCAATATGTTTGACTTTGGTCATTTCCTGTACTAAGATGATCAAATCATGTAGGATCACATAGAATGAGAATTAAAGCCCAATGGCATAGAAAACAGAAGACCTGACCATCCAAACCAGCAACCTGAATATCCAGTAGAGAGACGGTAAGTTCTACCCTACAGGCACACTTACAAATTAAAAGTTGTGCAGGGTAGGGTCTGTCTTGAGAGAAGTTAGTTGAGCGTAATTTAGAAGCTCGTCCATGCCAAATCCAATCATATGCAAATGAGAAATATTAAGAACAGTTAAGAGAGAGAAGTTACCTGACCACCTTTGCCATAGACAGTTAGCGGATGCCCAACAGCAGCCTGCACACAAAATCGATTTAATGCCGTCCCAAATACAGCATCATAATCAAGTCTGTTACAGAGCTCTTCATGCAGTGCAGTCTCATCTGTCCTCACTCCATAGACCACACCTTGATTCAAATCGGTAGCTCTGATGCCCCAAGCCTTGCATGTAAAGGCTATATTATGCGAATCATGGACCTTACTCAAATGATAGAAAGAGCTAGGCTGCTTGGGGTAAGGCAAAGTGTCCGTTCTTCCATTATGGGTGATAGTTATATAACCTTCCTCAATGTCAATGTTTGGAGTTCCATATTCTCCCATTGTGCCTAGCTTTACCAGATGACATTCTTCCCTGAACTCTTTAATAGCAAAAAGAACATTGATTGTCCCAATAACATTGTTCTGCTGAGTGTATACAGCTCTTGAACGGTCAATCATAGAATATGGTGCAGAACGTTGTTCCCCAAAGTGGACAACAGCATCAGGCTCAAATGACTTGAAGGTTTCTGCTAGGAACTCAAAGTCACAGATGTCACCAACGTAAAGTTCAATTGTTTTACCAGTTACGGACTTCCAGCGACGAAGGCGGTTGTGAATGGAGGCAATAGGAGTCAAAGAATCAAGACTAAGTTGATCATCAAACGAACGACGGACAAGGTTGTCAACTATAGCAACTTCGTAATTTTTATTGGATAGGTGAAGGGCTGTTGCCCAACCACAATAACCATCTCCACCAATAACCATAACTCGCTTGCAATTTGATGCATTTTCAGTGTTCTCATGGGAACCAGTGCCAGATTGGGCTTTAGCTTCCTGATTTAGAGGAAGAGTGGTTGCACGAACCAGATGTAACCTTTGCGGGCTTTTTCCTTGGTGGACAAGCCTTTTAAATAAGAATTTTGAGGTCTGTGGTGTAAATGAGGTGGAATACTTTGTTGAGCTTAAGTTCCGATGCTTTGAAGAAATCTTCTCACCCGAAGATAGTTTCACAGAGCAAGAAGTTGAAAGTAAATGAGCCATGCTGACACTTCGACTTTTGCCAATATGCAAAATTCCTGCAATTTCAAAAATATTCAATCATTTTCTCCAAAGCAATCTGTCACATCTCCAACAGATTGATTTTTTTTATAAGAGCAATCATCCAAATCTCATGCAATGGTGCTCCCTAAGGTTATGGTTCATACTTGACAAAACAAGAATCTGGCATATTACATCACGGATACAGCAACTACCTAATTAAAAAATGTATGTATGCAGCGGGCGGAATCCATACTTAAAAGCCATATAAGGGATGAGGTGGAGTTTCTAAACAGAATATCTTGACATAAGCTATTATCATCTACAATTTGAGGGGAATGGATTCTTGTGGAAGGCATGTGGGTAGAGTTCAAGATTTTTGGATTGATAAGGTTTGTAGGTATACAAAGGAAACAAAGTATAAATACAAGACTTGTGAGTTTGTTCCGAAAATAACTGTCTAGCTTCAAAAAGGGCATGCATTTGAAAAGTGGAACAATTACACAATGAGGACTATGTTACTCCCAATAGGCTACAAGTATCCATGATATGACTTTCATCACAGGAACCTATGGTTCATGAGAGAGATTATCACCTGCTGAAGTAAGCAAGCTGAGGTGGCAGCTGCTTGCTGGAGAACTCACAATTCTACAAGGTGCTGAGGTGGTAGAATATAAGGGAAATCCACCTACTCAGCGCGAGAGAGAATTAGCATGAGATTGCTCTGTAAGCTCACTTGTAAAGCTCAGAACATTCGCACAAAGAGATAGTGCTCTCGTTTCCCTCATTTCCTCTGCTTTCCTCTCCTAAATTCTTGGCTGGTTAACTGAATAAGCTATTCTCATTATCAATTTCTTGTGATCTCATTACCTTAGGTTCTGTTCATTTCAACGGAACGATGCAGAGACAAAATGGAATACGAATGGAACGGAATACAGAACGGAACAACGCTTGGGGAGCAGAACGGGACGAAGCATGGAGATAGTGAAAAGAACAAGGTCTTAGTGCTAGTCAAGGTATGGTGTGATCAATTTATTGTTGGTAAAGATAATTTGTTAGTCAATTTTTTATTGTTCATCATTGTTAGGTGAAATTTAGTTCATACCAGTCATTAAGATCAAATATCAAAGACATTATCAATTCAACAATTTCAAAATAATCAAATCCCGATTCCTATTTCAATTCTCATATCAAAACCCTAGAATTAAAATCTCAATGAAACAAAAAAAATCAAAAATAAGAGAAGGGAGGATAGAGAAATACCGTGGATAAGGAGTTGAGGCGACAGGAACCCTTCACCGAGGGCTGAATTGGGGTGATTGGTTTAGCTGAGAAAATTGAAAGAGAGAGACTGAGATATACAAAGATGAGAAAATAAGAGGATGAACCATAAAGGAAGAGAGAGAGAGAGAGAGAGAGAGAGAGAGAGAGAGAGAGAGATTTCCAAACCATTTCTTCTCTCTACAAACAAAAATACCCAGAAACAACCATTTGGTAAAACACTGACATTTTAACAAACACAAAACAGGCATAGCAAGATTTCAGTATAGATCACATAAAGCAATCATCTTTCACCGACCCACTTCATCTCTAGCTATGTTACATACAAATCAAACTTCGAATTTTGTAAAATAAATGGGATAATTGAGCTAATCATAATTCATACAGACAAAGTAACTGAACTAGTTCAAAGCAAAAAGTAGTGTTACCTGGTATAGAAGATTATATCACCGAGAAATAACCAGAATTTCTCACAAAAAAAAAGAATGGATTTTTTGAACAGAGAAGGTAAGAAAGTGAGGTGGTGTTCAGAAATGTTGGTAGGATAGTATCTCCATAGTTTTTGAGCTTTAGCTTTCCGCATATAATGGAGTATCCAACATTTGAAACGGATATTCTTCTGTTTGTTATCTAATGTGGGTATGATGATTGATGAGTGTGTAAAGTGGGAATTGACAAAGACCATGGCAATGGCTTTGGAAGCCCAAGCCCATTGTTGGCCAGGACCCATGGTGGAGATGATTTTTGAAGCCATGGCCTTTTTTGGGAGCACGCATGCAATAGCCATCAAGTCACAACCCGTATTGTGTGGACTTAGTCCACCATAGATCAATATTTTTAAATATAAAAGGTATTTTAAAAAAAGATTTGGTCTCTTGGTCCATCGCGTACTAAAAGTCCACACAAAAATTTGCACATGACGTCATATGTATTGGGCGAGCCAACCCAATCTAATACGCTAGCAAACTAGACCTTCTCGACAAAGATAATAAAGGATAATTTATTTTTCTATGGATGGAAATTTGAACTCATGACGTGTTTAAACTGCTGATTTTGTTACTACTTGAGAAGGATAGAAACTTGGAATTAGGGTTGTACACGTGTTGGTGTCTTCATGAGCGGCTTGCAAACATGTTCGGTTAACACGATATTAAACGAGTCGAGTACGAGTATTTATTCAATGGTTGTTTGACAAATGAGCTGAACACAAGCACCACTTACTGGGTTCTTTAAATATTTTGTTGGGTTGTAGCGCCTTCAAAGCTAATGTACTTGTGATTGGCTTGTAAACATACTTGGTTAAAACTCATTCGATGATAAACAAATATGTACGGGATACCAATATAATCCTCATTCAATAAACAAGCCAAATACAAGCATATCGATACTAGGTTTTGCTAGGCACGTTCACATTTCTAATTGGATATCATAACTTTCTTTAGAGTTTAATTAGACCTTTGATAGGAAAAAAATATTTGTATACTCCTACTTCCTAGAGATAAAGTTAGGGCATAAGATACTATGGGCTAAAGTATGAGCGCGTACCTTCCCAGACACAATACCATTGAGAATCAAGAAGACAGAATCTTGATACATACGGATGATACCACTTTCAACTTCTATTACCAACGAAATATGGATTCGATTTTTATTACCCAAAATTTAAGATCCGATCTTCATCCCCAAACTATAAGTACTCTTTACCACTATAATAATAACAAAAGATTTCCACCTCATATTAATTTTTGTGTAATAATAACAATCTATATATATACTTTTCTACTAAAACAATAACCGGCTAACATCATCTATGCACACATGGCAGTCTGTCAATGAAAATTTTCCCGCCTAAAGCAATTATGACATCAGCTTTATTTTATTTATTTTCTATTTTTTACCTCCAATTACTATATTTTCGGATGAGAACTGTTTACTCGCTGGACTTTCTAAGCTACTTCCTACTTTTTTGCTTGGTACATCTAGCGCCTAGCAGTTTGTTAGAAATTTGAATTTTTTTTTTTTTGATAAGATAGAAATTTGAAAATTGAGCCCTTTTAACACACTCCTCTCTTCAATTAGATTTCCTGGCGGTCGACTATTCTTTGCTTTCTCTCTCCTCAATGGCTATGGCGTTCAGGAAAGCCCCCTGCTCCCATCATTTACATGTTTCTCATTTCTCCTTTTTTTTTTTTTTTTTTTTTTTTTTAAGTTAGAAGTTGGGCATATTCTGTTTTCTGTTCGAACTTAAGTATTTAAGGTATGGAAACTTAAGATATCCAAGTTTACTCCTGACGTATTCATCTCCCTCGCTCTTCATCTTCCTGTCTGCAATACGCTTCTCTCAAGACCCCTTACCTCCGCAACAACTAATCAGGTAAGAAAATTGTGTTGGGGAAAGCACACAAATACACAAGCGGAAGCAACAAAGACTTTTTCCCCGGTTGTGATGCAAAGATGAGCAATAACCAATTCAAGCAACCAAACAATATTGAACCAAAATGACAGCAGCAAATGGAACTATAAATCAGCCCAAAAACAGTAAATAAACAAGGAGACGCAAGGATTTACGTGGAAACCCCGATGTGGGGAAAAAACCACGGGACCGTTAACAAACGGTGCCAAAACCTCCACTAATCAACAAATTAACAAGTGGGTACAACAATAGTTCTTCCCTAGATCAACTAGAGGTATTCACAATCATCAAGGATCAACCTTGGCACAACAAGTCTCCCAAATCATCACCCAAAAGAGTGGAAATACAATTTCGTATAAAATAAGAGCTGAATTTAGAAAACTGAGTTAGAGAGCTCCAAATGAAATTCTGACCGTTGGATTTGAAGAGGGGGATGTCAGGAACAACGTGCTAAAATCTCGCGACGATCGGAGTTCGTTTGGTCGTCGATCGGGGCGGATTTCTGGGCTGCCAGCACCAAAATTCGTGGGTGGCTCCTCTTCTCTCTCTCCTCTTCTCTTCTAGACTTTTCTCCTGAATTTTTTGAGTGTCTAGGCTTTCTCTCTCTTGCACTCAGCCCTTCTAACCTTTTGGCTTATAAGGGAAGCCACTTGTGAGTGAATATACGAAATTGCCCTTCACTTAAACATCATATGGATAACCCATATGGTAAGCAAATATATCCCAAATTAATTGGGTTCTTCCTCCATGTAGGAGGGATACTCCAACAAATCTCCCCCTCACTCCTACATGGGGGGCTCGACCAAGCCCGCAATCTTTCTACAAACAAGAAGTTTCTCCTTAGGCAAGGCCTTCGTCAACATGTCCGATCCGTTGAGATCGGTGTGAATCTTCACAAGCTCAAATGACTTGTCTTCTACCGCTTCTCGAATCCAATGATACCTCCTCCGTATGTGTTTGGTTCGGGAATGGTAGGCTGCATTCTTGGCAAGGTGGATGGCACTTTGACTATCACAATAAAGAGGGTACTTGTCTTGTTTCAAACCCAACTCCTCTAGAAAATCTCTCATCCAAATAAACTCCTTGCCAGCTTCAACCGCTGCCATATACTCAGATTCTGTGGTAGACAGAGCAACACACTTTTGCAATTTTGATTGCCATGAAACAGCTCCCCCTGCAATTGTCATCAAGTATCCGGAGGTAGACTTACTAGCATCAATATCACCCGACAAATCAGCATCTGTGTAGCCATCTAACACAGGTTGTCCGGGACCAAAGCATAAACACACTCTAGAAGTACCTCTGAGATACCGCATGATCCACTTTACTGCTGCCCAATGCTCCTTACCAGGATTAGACATGAACCTGCTAACAACCCCAATGGCATGTGCAATGTCTGGCCTAGTGCATACCATGGCATACATCAAACTCCCCACGGCGGATGCATAAGGCACCGTCATCATCTCTTTCTTGTCATTCTCACTTGTAGGACACTGGCTGGAGCTTAGCTTCATGTGACCTGCAAGTGGCGAGCTCACGGGTTTAGCTTTGTCCATCTTGAACCTCTCTAGCAGCTTCTGGATGTAACTCTCTTGTGATAGCCATATCTTCTTGTTCTTCCTATCACGAGAGATACGCATGCCCAAAATTTGCTTTGCAGGGCCAAGGTCCTTCATTGCAAAGGACTTGCTCAAGGCACTCTTCAGGTTGGCAATCTTCTCCTTATCCTGTCCAACAATCAACATGTCATCCACATAAAGTAAGAGAATGAGAAAATCACCTCCGGCGTAATGCTTCACAAACACACATGAATCTGCATGTGTCTTGTGGAAACTGTGGTCTTTCATGAAAGACTCAAACTTCTTGTACCATTGTCGAGGTGCTTGTTTCAAGCCATATAAACTCTTTTTCAAACGGCATACAAGCTTCTCACTTCCCTTCTCTTGGAAACCTTCTGGTTGCTCCATGTAGATTTCCTCCTCTAAGTCACCATGGAGGAAAGCAGTCTTCACATCAAGTTGTTCCAACTCCAAATCCATGCTAGCAGCTAAGCCAAGAACAACTCTAACAGAAGACATCTTTACAACTGGAGAGAAAATCTCTTCAAAGTCTATGCCTTTCTTTTGACCTGAGCCTTTCACCACCAAACGTGCCTTGTACCTAGGTGGTGAACCATCTTCTCCAGTTTTCAGTCTGTACACCCATTTGTTCTTGAGTGCTCTCTTGCCCTTAGACAACTCCACTAAGTCATATGTGTGGTTCTCATGCAAGGATTTCATCTCATCTTGCATGGCATTATACCACTCCTTGCAGTGCTCATGTGACATAGCCTCCTCATAGCTTTCAGGTTCTCCCCCGTCGGTCATCAACACATACTCATCTGCTGGATATTTAGAGGTAGGCTGTCTCTCTCTGGTGGATCTTCTCAACTGTGGTTCTGGTTGTACATGGGGTTCTTCTTCATGTGTATGATCTGGTGGTGGCTGAACATCATCACCATCATCACTGTTATGATCATCATTGCCATCTTCCTGTTGTTCTCCCCCTTGAACTCTAGGAGTTACTTCAGGAAATATTGGATCTGAGTTGGCGCTGTCACTAGGAGAAGGCTCTGGTTGTTTCTTCTTCTCACAATCTGCAAAGGTTTTGTCTTCAAAGAACACTACATCTCTGCTTCTAATCACTTTCCTGCTAACTGGATTCCACAATCTGTACCCAAACTCATCCTCTGAGTACCCTAGGAAGATGCATGGCTTTGTCTTGCTATCAAGCTTGGACCTCTCATCTCTGGGAATATGAACATATGCAAGGCACCCAAAGACTCTCAGGTGGCTGAATGATACCTCTTTACCAGTCCATACTCTCTGCGGAACATCTCCATTAAGAGGAACTGAAGGTGACCGGTTGATGAGGTACACTGTTGTAAACATTGCCTCGGCCCAAAAAATCCTAGGCAGCTTCGCATGAGAGAGCATACATCGAATTCTTTCTTCAATTGTTCTGTTCATTCTCTCTGCAAGTCCATTCAGCTGAGGTGTCTTGGGAACTGTCTTCTCAAGCCTGATGCCCTGTACTTTGCAATACTCTTCAAATGGACCCCTGTACTCTCCACCATTGTCAGCTCTAACACACTTGAGCTTCCGGCCTGTTTCTCTCTCAACTCTGGCCTGGAACTGCTTGAAAAACTGTAGTACCTGGTCTTTGGTTTTCAACACAAAAGCCCACAGTTTTCTAGAATAATCATCAATAAAAGTAACAAAATAAAGTGCACCGCTATGTGACTTAGTATCCATAGAACATACATCAGTGTGAACAAGATCTAATGCATGTTTTCTTCTAGATGGGGGACGAGTATGAAATGCTGCCCTATGTTGTTTTCCAGCTAAACAATCAACACAGGGTTTCAAGGACATACCTTGAACATCAGGAAGGAGTTGCTTCTTAGCAAGCATTTGCATACCTCTTTCACTCATGTGACCAAGTCTCTTGTGCCATAACTCGCTGGAGGAATCATCAACTGCGTGTACTTCTCCTTTGCACAACTTAGCTTGCATCACATACAAGGATCTCTGCTTGCTCCCACGAGCCACAATCAAACTTCCTTTGATAAGCTTGCACTTTCCACCACCAAAGTTGCTGGAGTAACCAGCATCATCGAGCAACCCAGGAGATATCAAATTCAGCCGAATGTCTGGAACATGTCGGACATCTCTCAACACCAAACTGCAACCTGTGGATGTCTCCAAACACACTGTACCCATGCCTACAATCTTGGATGAGCCATCATTCCCCATCTTTACATAGCCAAAGTCACCGCTGGTGTAAGATGAGAAGTAATCTTGGTGCGAGGTTAGATGAAACGAAGCACCCGTGTCAATCACCCAAGTACAATCATCACTATCTAGATTTAGGCAATGGTCACCAATAAAAAATAATTCATCACTTGTTGCAATTGCAGTGGTGTTGTTATCTTTCTCTTCTTGTTGTTGCCCGAATGTCTCACCCTTTTCTTTCCTTTCTCTGGACTTGTCTCTCTTCATTTTCCTGCAATGTTTTTGAATGTGGCCTGGCTTATCACAATAGTGGCAAATGATCTTACCCTTTGATTTTGATCTCCCCCTGGACTTGTCTCTATGCTGGGGATATCGAGTCTTACTTCTTCCCCTGCTTGATTCTTGTGTCACATTAGCCTCTGGTTGTGTGGAGGAACTCATTTCCTTCCTTCTAGTTTCTTCATTCAACAAACTAGCTTTGACAATTTCCATTGTCAGCGTGCCCTCTGGTGCGGAGTTGCTAAGTGATACAAATAGAGTGTCCCAGCTTTCTGGCAATGAGCAAAGTAGTAGCAATGCCTGCAGCTCATCATCTAAATTCATCTTCATTGCAGACAACTTGTTAATCAAACTTTGAAATTCATTCAAGTGAACTACTATGCTATCACCATCTTTATATTCCAGTTTCACAAGTTTTCTAATCAATGACGCTTTACTCAAGGCATTCTTCCTTTCATACATGGTCTCAAGTTTCTTCCAAAGAGTATAAGCATTCGTGTCATTGGCAATATGTTGGAGGACACTCATATCAACAAATTGTCTAATTGTTCCAACGGCTTTACGGTTCAATATTTTCCACTCACTTTCAACAACACCAGTTGGTATGGTTGCATTTAAAATTGGTTCATACAAATCCTTCACATAAAGGATATCCTCCATTTTAGTTTTCCACACGGAGTAATTTCCAGAATTCAAACTAATCATTCCGTGCACACCAGATTTTTCATCCATCTTTAACAACACAACAAATTCACAATGACTCTAACCAAAGCTCTGATACCACTATGTTGGGGAAAGCACACAAATACACAAGCGGAAGCAACAAAGACTTTTTCCCCGGTTGTGATGCAAAGATGAGCAATAACCAATTCAAGCAACCAAACAATATTGAACCAAAATGACAGCAGCAAATGGAACTATAAATCAGCCCAAAAACAGTAAATAAACAAGGAGACGCAAGGATTTACGTGGAAACCCCGATGTGGGGAAAAAACCACGGGACCGTTAACAAACGGTGCCAAAACCTCCACTAATCAACAAATTAACAAGTGGGTACAACAATAGTTCTTCCCTAGATCAACTAGAGGTATTCACAATCATCAAGGATCAACCTTGGCACAACAAGTCTCCCAAATCATCACCCAAAAGAGTGGAAATACAATTTCGTATAAAATAAGAGCTGAATTTAGAAAACTGAGTTAGAGAGCTCCAAATGAAATTCTGACCGTTGGATTTGAAGAGGGGGATGTCAGGAACAACGTGCTAAAATCTCGCGACGATCGGAGTTCGTTTGGTCGTCGATCGGGGCGGATTTCTGGGCTGCCAGCACCAAAATTCGTGGGTGGCTCCTCTTCTCTCTCTCCTCTTCTCTTCTAGACTTTTCTCCTGAATTTTTTGAGTGTCTAGGCTTTCTCTCTCTTGCACTCAGCCCTTCTAACCTTTTGGCTTATAAGGGAAGCCACTTGTGAGTGAATATACGAAATTGCCCTTCACTTAAACATCATATGGATAACCCATATGGTAAGCAAATATATCCCAAATTAATTGGGTTCTTCCTCCATGTAGGAGGGATACTCCAACAAATTGAAACCCTAATTTTATAAACTTTCTCAATTTGGTTCAAATTCTATAGATTTGCATGATTGATGGGGAGCATAATTGTTGAATTTTTTTGTTTGCAGAACAATTTTGATTTTTCGTATGGTAATCAATTGCACAAGAAAGGGGTTTGAATTTGAAACCTTTCATTTTTGTTTGCACCAAGGTTAGTCTTTAAGTGACGAGCTTCAACAATTCTCTCATTTTTTTTCTTTTTTTTTTTCTGGCCTGTGTTGAATATTTTGATTCTTCGTAACTGTATGAGAAAATTCTTTGCATTGAATCAAAAACAAAAACCAACCTCTATGAGAAAGTTTTGTGCATTGCTTAGGCCCTGTTCTTTTCGTCGATTCCATGCTGCATTCCGTTCCGTTCCGTTCCGCGCCGCATTCTGTACTTCTTTTGTCTCACATATTTTTGAATTATCCGCGCCATTCCGTTCCGTTCCAATCCGTCCCGCACCATTCCGTTGAAGAGAACAGGGCCTTAGATCTTCAACATGATGTCTTATGAATTATGATACATAGGATATTTTGATTATTGGTAATGTACTACTAGGTTTTATCAATGTTGTTAATGTACTCCCAGGTTCTTTTTTTTTCTCATCCAACATATGCATTGTTCTGTTTTCCCTTTTTTGGGGGCTTTGGTATTCTCTGTTTTTGTGTATTAGGGTTTATGCCCTTCTTTTTTGTCTTGATTCTAATTGTCTGTTCCTTTAGAGATACAATTACATACGAAGAAGAGTTGATCGACTGTGTCAGATTCTCAAAGGCAAATTTCGGGTAATTCAATTTTTGTACACATTCAAGTATTGTGTTTCGTTCCCAGTTAGTTATTTTTCCTTATCTGCTGTAATTTATATAGATTGCTAGAAGTTGCTGATTATGCTGGTCACTGTGAGGATTGGTTGAACAATTTGCTGTCTATTACTTTTTTCAATTATGTTCAGAAATTCAAATTATAGGAACTATTTGCTCTAGACACTACCATATTCTTTTTGTTGCAAAAAATTGTTTTGATGAAACTTTTTAACCCTAGACAATGCTTCATATTTGTATTGAGTTGATTCATTATCCTCCTGGAATACATGGCAGTCCAATGATCCATATCTTTAAATTTATTTTTATTGGCAAATTGATGGTATTTCTATTTAGCATGCTCTATGCTTATAAATACACTGTCATTCTGTCAGTTTATTCTGCTATGAGTTTTATTGTGCATTAATATTCAAGTGTGCACCCTTGGCCTGATATTTCATTCAATTTCCGACTAAAAGTTTGCCAAGTACTGTTGTGATATGATCAAATAAAATAGGTCTGAGTGAGAAACTCTAATTATGGTAGGATGTCATGTCTTGTGCATGTGTTCTTGAGGTAAGGTGGTATTAGTACGCTGTTGATCATTACGCGTTGATTCTGAATTATGCTGGTGAAAACCCAATTTCTTTCTCTTCCATTTGCTTCAAGGATGCCTCCCTGATCCCCTGTTCAGTCTATTGTTATCTTGCTCCCCCTTGAGTGGGTGTCTAGCCTATTGGCCACTGCATTTGTCCAGTCACTTGACTTGCTCGAGCTTCTTCTTCTTATTTTTTTTTATTACCTATAGCCTTTTCTAGCCTCTCCACTTCTGTGAGTTCATAGCATACACAATGTCAAGCAAAGTAGCAGCTCTGAGTTAGTTCCGAGTTACTCAGCCAATCGGTTGGCGCTTACGTGCCGTTACACCTCCACCGTGTGCGAGTGAGCAAATTAAAGAAAATAATGATTCTTGCAAATCATAGGGGTGTCATTGTTAGCCAATTTTAATTTAACTAACTTTTTATATTTTATTGTTATGTTGTTTTCCTCTTAAAACTGTTTCAGGTGGGATGACTATTGGCTAACATAAGAGGAAGGGAAGAGATGCGTAAAACGTAATTTAGCTAACACCATTTTGAAGTGGGAAGAAAGCGAAGGAACACCAGAATTTAGGAAGAGAATCATATTGAAATTACTCAACTCAATCAAGCAAGGGCTGGAACAATGAGAAGCTATGAAAATAATAAAACCTTTAGACAAAGGGGTCATTGCGTTTTATGACTCGAGCCTATTTCATAAAAGATTATCTTATTTTATGTTAAATCTATACATTTATCAATTTTTGTTATTTAGTCATATAATATTTAGACAAACACCTTGAGGAAAAAAATAATCGAACAATTTTTTTTAGGAAAAGTCGTGCATCGCAAGGGTACTAAACTAGTGGAGTAATAAAGCATACACCATCCGCTCAAAAAAAAAAAAAAAAAACACATAAACCATTGAAAATTTCAATTCAAACTAAGTTGGAGCCCGGAGGGAAAACGAAGTGGGCCAAGTGGTGTTTTTGAAAAGTTTTCATTTTGCAAATTATGCACAACGTTAAATAATCGTCTTCAGCCACCATCTTCCGAAATCCATCCTCACGAATAATGAAGTAGCCACAAGCACCTAGCTTATTGCCTTGACCTCCACCAAGTACACATCGGGACTTTCAGGAATAATGTACAGTATATTTATTATTGCATGCACCTAGCGTAAGTATTGCAACATCTAGATTACGTGCAACAGCTCCTATGCGCACATCCATATCGATCAATCCCTGCTTTGACACACTATTTTATGGTACTCTACATCATATTGAGCATCTCTAATATAAGATTTTTCGAGAAGTAATTTATGAGTTGAAAAATTCCTCAATAAATCTCTATTCCCATAGTGACAAATCTTAACACAATAGTTTTTACAAAGCGCTACTTTTGTCTCGACAAACCAGATTTGTGGCATGTTCTTTCTCTATATTGCCCCCCCCCCCAATCCTCAATATGAAAATATTAAAAGTTTGTAATATTGGGAGAGATGTGTTTATAGGATTATTTTTGCATATATAATATAACACATCTAAAAACCTAATTAGTAGATTATGACATTGGAGTTGGAGATGCTCACAATTCAGCTTTGTGAATCCCCAAATCCAATGCAAGCTGGAGCCTGCCACCTTGCTTTAACTACTTCTTTGGTTTTGGTTTATTATCAATTAGCTTTTTCGAATATTCTTTAATTCGATCGTGCCAAATTGCCCAAGCCACAAAAACACTCAACTGACTAGCACACGACTTTTTGTAATAAAGTTAACTTTTGTAGGATACATTTCCTAACTAGAGGGTTGGATTATCATTAATAGGATCACTAGGTGTGTTGTTGGTTAACGTCGCAACATACTACTCCATATATGTACTTTAATTCACTCAATTGTATAAAATGAATTCCTGTAAATAACCGATTACTAAAGATTTGCTTCTAGTTAGTTCCTAGTAAGATTTCAGTATGAAATTAAGTACTTAATTTGTGTTAAAGAGTATATAATAATTACTCCTACTATAGAGAATATGACCTTTTAAGGTAATTGCTTTTAACTAGTATGTTGAGGCCTGAAAGTATCCTGAAAGGATAGTAGAGTTGATCATGGAATCGTATGTCATGATAAAGGTTATGATTTCAATTCTCGTTACGTCTCTTTCCTAAGCTTGTCTAAAAATCTCAAACTCTCAGTCCCACTGCTAAACTAATTAATTATGGTCTTCCAGAGCATCATCGTAGATATTTTTTTGGCTGGGGAAGGTGGCAGTGGCTTCAATCTTCACAAAAACCTTAAAGAAAGAGAGTGGGGATGGGGTGTTAGATATTTCTCAGATTCATCTCTGTTTTGTTAATTAGTCTCGTGATCTTATGTTTTCGTTGTGGACAAATGCAAAAGGCAGCTGGCATTTAATGGTGGGGGGGAATGGGGGATGTTGTCTCCGTAGCCATTAACAAAACATGGATATGAATATGACACTTGAGTGGTTCTTAACATTTGTAAGCTGCTTATTTTCAACAATAGGGACTAAATTCTAATCTTGTTCACTTTATTTTATTTGCTTCACTTCAAGCCAACACAATTCATCTAAGTATATTTTTGGTATGTCAGTGGTTCTGATAAACATCTAAAGGGAGTGTGCATGTAATAGGCCTACAAGATGTTCCATTTCTTCTCAATATGTGTTTCATCTTGTTACAGATTTATTCTATTTCACTTTGCAATCTGTCTCGTTCCATTCCATGTTATAAGTTATGTTCCATTCCATTTAACGTTATTATTTTCATTTACGTTCCGTTGCGCACTGTTCTTTAAAAAGAGCTTGGCCGAAGTGAAGAGAAACCAATTTAAAATGTGGTAATTGACTTTGTGCTTTGCTATCATCAACTTATTTTTAGTTCAGTTCAATTTAATTTAATTATTTCAGTTCTGCAATCTAGACCAGTTCAGTTTAATTCATTCCTATTCAGTTAAATTTTCTTCATGTGAAAACTTATCAATTAAATAATTTATCCATCCAATTTAAAATTTAACGATAATATATATATCGTTGGAAGTTTCAATGATATTAATGCATACTTTCACATGAATCTTGAATATGTACAATTTATAGGTCAAGTTGAAAATATCAAATCAGTTTATTTCAAAGACACACAAACAAGAAATACTTAGACTTGGAAGAGTTTTGGACTAAACAAAGGAAAATCGAGTGGGTTTCAAATGCAAAATTTAAGATACTCTGGGAAGGGATATCCACATGATATTCTTTTTAGTTTTTTTTAACTACTCCGTATATCAGTGGCAATTGGCGAGTATGGCTGGCGACAGGGGCTCCAAATTTCGATTATCCTCCGAATGATAAAAGTATCCAATCGACACAATTATGAAGATATGTATTTACAAAATTTGTCCATACGTGAATTTATGGATTGTATATCAGAAAAAGGACAAAGTGATTGGTATGAATCGTTCGACATTTATGGTTATAGAGTGTGTTCTTTTCCACTTATTCAACCTTACCAATCAGTGAAAATAAGTGGCAAGATCTTACTCAATCAGTGAGAATCAGTGGCTAGATCTTACTGAATTAGTGAGAATCAGTGGTAAGACCTTATTCAATCAGTGAAAAACAGTGGTAGGACCCAAATTTCTATTCACAGAATCAATAACAGCACCTTATCGAATCAGTGAGAATCAGTGGAATGACCTTACCAAATCAGTGAAATCAGTGGCATGACCTTACCCAATCAATGAGAATTAGTTGCAGAACCTTACCTAATCAGTGAAAATAAGTGAAAAACATCCATAATCTCATCCCTAAAACAGAGTTGAGAGTTCGAATATTGTGAATAAAGAAAAAACAACTTATTTGGAGCACTTTACTTTTTCATGAGCCGACGCCGATGCAACCAATCCTCTCGAAACCACAATTCTCTTATGAAGTATCTATCATACATGAAGTCGTCAAAGGTATTACTTTTTTTTATGTAGAAGTATCAGATTTTTTGTTCACAAATATCATTTTTTCCTCACATATATCATGCCACGTTATAAGGTCGTTTCATATGCCACGTTATATCACATCACAACAACTAGAAACAACAAGTCTTGTGTGAGACCAACTCACAGAAAAATGGGATCATTTATAGGGACCAATAACTCTTCTTTCATTGAAAAGTAAATCCCATCTCATAAAAAAATAGAAAAAAATCATCTTATAAAAGTTTTTGTCTTCTTCTTTAGAAAAAAGGGTAATTATCTTCTTCTTTAAGAAAAAAAGGTAATTATCTCCTTTTGAAAAAGAGTAAATATCTCTAAACCGTAGGCAAATTTCACTCCCAAAGTGAGTCCGAAAGACTCCCAAGTCGAACGTGCTACTACCCCGCCCTGCCCTGACCCTCCTTCCTCATCTCCTTAAACTGACTGGCCGATGAAGCATCAATAAGCAGAGGGGAGAGAATCAATACTCATCTCTCTCTCTCTCTCTCTCTCTCTCTCTCTCATTTTAAACCTCTCTAAAATCTCATCTCTCTTTAGCTCTCAATCCCAATTTAAAAAGATTGTCACTTTTCATCATTGTGAACCATAAAACCCTCTCAAAAGCCCCAAAAACCAAAGCAAACAATGGGTGAATCAGATGAAAAGAAGTACATTTCAGAACAAGAGCTAAAAACCCACAACAAAAAGGGTGATCTTTGGATCTCAATTCAAGGCAAGATCTACAATGTCACTAATTGGGCTAATCATCACCCTGGTGGTGAAACGCCATTGTTGAATCTTGCAGGTCAAGATGTCACTGATGCCTTTGTTGCTTATCATCCTGGAACAGCATGGAGATATCTTGACCAATTCTTTACTGGGTATTATCTCAAAGATTATAAAGTTTCTGAATGTTCTAAAGATTACAGAAAATTACTCTCAGAGTTCACAAAAATGGGTCTTTTTGAGAAGAAAGGTCATACTGTGTTCATTCTGTTGTTGGTTATGGTGTTCATGTTTTCTGTGAGTGTTTATGGTATTTTGTTTAGTGACAAATTGTGGGTTCATCTTGCTTGTGGGGTTTTAGTGGGGTTTTTTTGGATTCAAAGTGGGTGGATTGGACATGATTCTGGGCATTATCAGGTTATGATAAACCCTTGGTTTAATCGTTTTGCACAAGTGCTTTCTGGGAATTGCCTTGCTGGGATTTGCATTGCTTGGTGGAAATGGAATCACAATGCCCATCATATTGCTTGCAATGCCCTTGAATTTGATCCTGATTTGCAGCATATGCCCTTTTTTGTGGTTTCTTCCAAGTTCTTTTCTTCCTTGCAATCTCAATTTTATGAAAGGAAAATGAATTTCGATTCGGTTTCGAGGTTTTTGGTCAGTTATCAGCATTTGTCATTCTATCCTGTGATGTGCTTTGCAAGGATTAATCTGTTTGCACAGTCTTTCATCTTGTTGTTGTCTAAGAGAAAAGTGCCCAATAGGGTCCAGGAGCTTCTTGGGATGCTAGTGTTCTGGGTTTGGTACCCATTGCTTGTTTCTTACTTGCCTAACTGGGGTGAAAGGATTGCCTTTGTGTTACTTAGCTTTTCTGTTACTGGCATTCAACATGTCCAGTTTTGCTTGAACCATTTCTCCTCAAATGTTTATGTTGGACCTCCTGGTGGGAATGATTGGTTTGAGAAGCAGACGAGTGGGACACTCAACATCGTTTGCTCGCCCTGGATGGATTGGTTTCATGGTGGCTTGCAATTTCAGATTGAGCATCATCTGTTTCCTAGGATGCCTAGGCGCCAACTTAGGAAAATCTCACCCTTTGTCAAGGAGCTATGCAAGAAGCACAACTTGCCTTATAATTGTGCCACTTTCTTGGGGGCCAATGTGTTAACATACAAGACCCTTCGCACTGCTGCCCTTCAGGCTCGGGATATTACCAATCCCGTGCCCAAGAATTTGGTATGGGAGGCAGTCAATACTTATGGATGAGCGAGCACCTTGTATTTACATATGCGTTAATAATTCCGTTTCATTTGTTCTTCGGGGAAGGATTGCCCTTTGGATCAATCGCAAATGAGGTCATCTTCGTTTCCCAGTTCAGTTCGGTCTGCACTTTGGTAGGTCGGCTTATGCAATTTGTTTTAAGTAGTCAAGCAGGTGTGATCCTATATCTCTCTCTCTCTTGTTCTTTACACCAGCAACAAACTACAAAGGAAGAGCCTAAGAGGAGCTGTACAAAAAGTTGTGTTGAATCGCGGAGAACACAAGTCTTATCATTAGTGCATCTTTTGGTAAACCACAACTTTGTATTTAGTTTGGTTTGCTTTAGCATAAACTTTGATATATTTCATTTGTATTCAGCCCCATTGCTTCAGGTTGTTCTTTCATTTGTTTCCTGCTTATATATATGAAATATACTTTATGAAGTACTCCATTTCTCATTGTCTGCCTATTTTTCTTGTTGCTGCTTTTTTATGTGAAAGGCGCAACATTACTGATATTATCATGTTTGTTCTTTCATTACTGATATTAAAGGTCTTTTTGTCATAGATACTCTCTCTGTGATCCTTGTTTATCAGCCATGGGTTCATATTTGGCAAAAAAATATCTTGTTGTCTTGTATCACAAAGACACAAAACTGTAAGGATGTTATTTGGATCTTGTGGTGACCAAAAGACATAAATTTGTGTCAGTCATTCAGTGGAGTCCCACACCTATCTCTGCAAAATCAACTGTCAATAAGTGGCTGAAATTCCAAAATGCAAACCCCTTTTTCCTTGTTATTCCAAAATGCAAACGAGGGGGAAAAAGATTCGCTTTTCATGCCATTATTATTCTATCATTCCTTTAGTTTGTAGTATCAGAAATGGTAGCCATGAAGTTCATATTTTGCTCAGTCAGAGTTGAAGCTTTCTTCTCAAGGACATATCCATGTCACCCCAAAACTTCAGGGACATAACAGATCATTTTCAGAATCCTAGTATTTTCTGTATTCAGCACAGATTCTGAAAGTGCTGCATAACAAGTGACGACATCAAGGAGTTCTGTCTTGTGTGTAATATTATCCCTAGCTAACGCCTAAGCGACCTGCTCGACTGATAATTGTGGAGTTTATTTCAGGAAGCCAATTTTGAGGATAGACGGTAGAGTGTTCATCCATCGCGAATCTCACAACTAGTTTAGGGCGGATGTGTTCGGCTGCTAACATCTTTTGTACCAGACCCCAACCAGTGCACGAAGGCTTTCATTTGTCCCTGCAGTTTTGTCCAGAAATTGGTAAGTAGAGTACTGTATAAGAGAAGGGTGGGTTAACATAGGAAACAAAAGAAGAATACCAAGCTCAACAAAGGGTTTAATGAGAATTGATTGAATCATGACTTTGTCATGAAATCCAACTCCACAACCAACTCTATTGTCCTTTGAAGACTTGTGACTCGTCCATTTGATATAGCATTATAGCTCCAAAATTTGAGTAGAAACGGGACAAGCCCAATAACACTGACTTCGAAAATGAATAAACTTGTGAGATCCAAATAACCTAAGTCATTTGAGATATACTTATTGTTTATATTCAATTAAGATATGGAAAAAACTAATATACGATCATCAAACCGTCAAAGGTTTCATACTAAAGTTTTTAGATCTTGTATTACTCCATCCGTCTTAAAAAAATCTGAACCTTTGTTTTTTGAAGGTCAAATTTAACAAACTTTGACCATTAATTTATGAAAATATATAAAGATTTACATTATGAAAATACTTTTGTTAGATTCATTTTTAAAAGTAGTTTCAAAAAATGGCATTGTTAAATATTTTATTTTCATATAATTGTAATCATTTACGATCAAAGTGGTGTCTTGGAGACCGTGAAAAAACAAAGGTTCGAGTTTTTTTTTGAGACGGAGGGAGTAACAATTTAACACAATTTCATAGTGAAAGTGATAAAAATAGGAAAGAAAATAACTGCAAAAGATGAAAGTCAAAACCTCTCCAATTACTCATCCCATTTTCCTAACAAAAACACCAGTTCCCGTATTTCCCTCAATCACGTCCACTCCCATTACCAAAAACCCTTAACCAAATCATCAGTTTCTCCTCATTCCTCCCCCTTATCACGCCGCCATTCTCTCTCTCTCTCTCTCTCCACCTTCTCCTCCCCATATTTCGCCCCTATATGGTGACCCCTTGTAAACACACTAGCAACAACACTCCTAAAACTGCCACTATTAAAACTCCTAACAACAACACTCTTAATAATAAGAATGGTGCATGTGCTGCTTGTAGATTTCAAAGGAGAAGATGTGGAAAAGACTGTCCTTTAGCACCTTACTTCCCAGCACAAAAACAACAGGAGTTCCTTAACGTTCACCGTCTTTTCGGTGTCAACAACGTCGTCAAGTCTCTTCGTTCCGTTCCTCCTCGCCTTCGACACCACGCCGTTAAGTCTATTATCTACACCGCTGATGCCCGTGCACGTGATCCCGTTGGTGGTTGTCATCGTATGGTTCTACAACTTCAATCTCAGATTGCTCAAGCCCAGGCCCAACTTGACTTCGTTTCGGCTTCTCTTGCTCAAGCTAAAGCTCAAGTACAGGCCCAGAAGGTCCAATCATTCTACGAGCTGGCGGACTATCTCACGGATGGGTTTCGTGATGGAGAGCAGTTTGAAGATGTTAAGCCCTTTGTGGGTGTTCATGGACAACTATTACCAAGCTGAAGTGGCTCTACTTTGGTTAATGTCCTCCGTTACATGCACCAGGTTTTATAACTTTCTCTTGTAGGCTTCCAACGCATTACTTTCACCGTAAATACTTTCAAATTTTGACATTGAAAAATTCGTGTAAATAAATACTTTCAAATTTTGACATTGAAAAATTCGTGTAAATATTTTCATGGGACAAATGAAGTAATTTTTTTGATTTTAATATGTATATCACCCTAAATAAATTAGGGACTACCAATGCTAGTTTTTCAAGCTACAGTTGGAATTTTGCATTGCAGCTAGTATTTTTTACTCTCTGTCATATTATTTTCAATCTGCATTACAACTCGTTACAACTAATTTTGTGAAAACTATCCTTTCACCTGCTAGTATAGCTACAACTAGTTCATTAGCATTATGTACCAATTTTTAGTAGTTTTCTACAAAATTATTTTATCCTACGGTTACAACTAATTTTGCCAAGCATAGCCTTAAACGAGAACCACATCCGTCCCAATTACCGAGCAGATATCCATACCCACCTAATATTCGCCCTAATTACATTGCGTGTATCCATACCCATTTAATATCCGCCCAATACTTATCTGGTACCTTCCCAATACATATTTGGTACCCGCCCAATACCTATCTAGTACTTGCCTTAAATCTACCTGGTACCCGCTTTGTTGGACCTAAGATCTTACTCAATATTTAGTAGTACTTTACTAATTGTGTTAGGAAGTTAGGTTAAAGTGACGTCGTAGATCGAACACAAGAAATCTGGTGGAATGGTTCAATTGCGATTACACCATTGGTGGACCTGGTTAGAGAAAATGAAGGGTATATTTAAAAAAATTGACACTATTGATCCACCACACAATAAGCCTACACAAATTTTTGTACTAGCTAGTTGTACTATTCTTATTAGAGGAAATGCCTACTTTATGGAGAGACTTTGTCCTTCTAGGAAATTGGTCCCTACAGCCAAGTGATAACATGTGTTGAGCAAAAGTAGTGCTTTAGTTAGCATAAGAGATTAGTGTGTCAAAGTCTTTGCAAGTGAATCTTGAAGTTTGTAAGAGGTTCAAACACAAGGGGAGGTAACGTAAAGTTTTTAAAATGTTGAAGCCTTGATCAAGTTGAAGAGTATTGAGCGTGAGGGAAGGTTTGTTACACCTAAGATTTCCACGCACAATATTGATTACGAAAAGTATTTTCATTATCATATAAGTCTATTTTGTGTAAAGTATTGTTCAGCAAGTAAAGCATATAAATATTATTTAACATGTAGTAGTTTAGTTATGGCCTATATAAAGAAGTCGTAGGAGAAGGTAAAAGCACGAGTGATTTGGGGGTTTGTCCCAGACTCGATCAAGTTAAGCACAGGTGATGTTCTCATCACCAAGCTAGTATATAAAGTGCCAAAGTATAGGAAAGTTTAAGCCCGTGATTTTTCATCCCTCAAGATTAAGGAGAGATTTTCCATGTATATATGTTCTTTATAGTTATACTTCCGTGTGCATTATGTCTAGTTAAAGTTCACATCAACTGGTATCTAAGTAAAGAGAAAAGCCCAACACGCATAAATCAAAGCAGTTTATTATATTCAGATTCTACATTTTTTGTAAGTGGGTATGAGATGAGACGGGTACATAGGCGGGTATGAGGCGGTATCTACCGGGGGGCCGCACAAACCACCTCTATTCCATCCCCACAACGATTTTATTTTTTCAAAACTATCCACACCTGGCGCTTTCCATTCTCGAAACGGATGCGGAACGATACCCACCTATACCCTCACTGCCATCCCTAACACCAAAGTAATTAGATGCCATGTAATATGAATCATTGACCTTGACAACATGGCATGACCTTGGCAAATTGTTGGGGCTTGATTGAGTGGTTAGCAACGCAGCTATATGCATGCTAATTAATTTGACACATTTCTTGATGAAAAATTAGAATGCCAATGTGAGAATGAGGCAATGTTTTAACTATTTACTCCAATGCAATACCAACTAAACTAAACGATGATGACTTCAAACATGATTAATTTAAAAAATTATTTTTGATGTTAACAATACCAACATTTTGAATATGTATGTGTTGCAGTGCTCCAGTTTTGTAGATCAGGAGACAAGATAAGTATATGCCAAACACCAAACGGAAGGGGCTAGCTTATTCCAGTTTTTTACTTCTAATTTATTGCACAAAGACTAAGCTTCTAATTAATTCTCTTTCCCCTCATTGTGTAGTTTGACTGTTTGAAGTATTTACCTAGGTAGTAAGGGTGACATGGATCCTGGGTACCTGATTTTGGTATTGAAATTGATTTGGATGTGGTGGGTCTGGACTTGGAACTGATCTTGTCAATACCAATTCTAAGTCCCAAATTTGAAACTGATTGCAACCAATTCCAATTCTGGGTATCACCGTTTAATATTTTTGAAAATTATAAACTTGCAACTCGCAACCCGCCCAAACAGAAAAGATTGAGAGGTTTTAGTAAGATGTTTTGTTTTTCTTTTTCTTGGAGCGGAGCGGAGCCGGATCTTTTGTGGCGAATAATGATACCAATAAGTGGTTTGACACTCTCATCCTTTAAGCAAGTTTGAGGGTTCGAATCTTGTGAATGGAGAAACTATTTAATGGTAGTACTTCATCTCCTTCTTCGGTCAATCCAGTGCGAACATAATTAATTAATCTTGATCCAAAGAACTTTAGGTGAATAATGAATTAACTTCTTGTTTCTAGTTTTTGCCACTTGCACTAAAGTGCAAAGAAATACTCCCTCCGTCCCTCTCTTATCTTCTCACTTGACTTTGCACAGTCTCCAAGATGATACTTTGACCATTAATAACTTTAATTATACAGATATAATTATATTAAAAAATTGATATTGTGAAGATATAATCTAAAACGAATATAAGAAATGTATTTTGATCTTATAATTCTTTATATATTTTTCACAAATCAATGGTCAATATTTATAAAGTTTGACTCAAAAAGTCAAATGAGAAGATAAGAGAGGGACGGAAGGGAGTATATGTTTTGGTCTTAACTTGACCATACTAACCATTCTTCTTCTTTTTTCACCAAGGGTGGTGGTCTAGTGATTTCAAGCTTATTCTCAAGTAGTTTGGTGAGCAGTGGCGAATCCAGAACAAAAATTCACCGGGGTCACCATATCATTTAAAAAATAAAAGAAAAAAATATAATCAAAACTAATCAAAAATAGTATAATGTCATTACAAATGAGAAAACATATTACATTCTAGAGTTGTTCTCTACGAGTTTTCATCTTTTGGAAGCGATCCATTACATCTTCATTAGTAACATTACCAATTGATTCTTTCTCTATAGCAGAAATAAGACAATCACTCAAAAACTCATCACCAATTCGATTACGCAAATCCGACTTCACCAGTTTCATGGCAGAAAAGCATCTCTCTACTGTTGTGGTTGCCACTGGCAAAACCAATACTAGCTTCACTAGTCGATAAAGCAAAGGGAACGAAAGATACTTTCTTGTTTCCACCATCACTCTGCCAAGGTCGCTAATGCCATTCAAGGTTGCAAATCTTTCATCTTCTTGCACATTATCAATATAGAGTATAAGTTCATCCTCAAGAGTCATCCTTTCTGTAGAACTAAAATCATCTGGATATAACTCAGCCAACCTCATCAACTTTAATGAGTCAAAGTCACGGAATGCATTACACGGATTCAAAGAAGCCATACAAATTAGCAAATCTGAGTTTACCTCATTGAAGCGATCATCGAACTCTGTAATTTGCAGATCCACAACAGGGTTAAAACAATCAATAGAGTAATGATACTCATAAGTGATGCCTGTTTTTTTCCGCCGATTTTTTGGATTAATATAAGGCTCTTCCATGTCTAATTTTTCAATGTCATGCTTGTCACAAAAAGAAAAGATTTTCTCCATAAGAGAAGTAAATCCACTAATTCTGAACTCGTGCAATTGCCTATTAGCAGATTTCACTAGTGAAACAGCATTCAATATATCTTGATCTTTTCTTTGTAGAGCCTGTGACAAAGAATCCGTGAGCCCCAAAATGTGCAATATCAAGTGTAAATAAAACACAAAATCAAATGATGTGAAGTATATCTAAAGACCATTTGCTTGACGTTGTTGCAAATCTGTGTCACCATCCTTTTCAACAAATTTAAGCACCTCAATAACAGAAGGAAACAAATCAACCAAACGCTTAAGTGTTCTATTATGAGAACTCCAACGCGTATCTCCAGCTCTTATAAGAGAAAGCTCTTGATTTAACCCACTTCCAGTTTCACGCTCACCACTACCTATCTCTTTTAACACTCTCGCTTTTTGACTATCTTGAAGCAATTCTGTACGTTTGCAAGAACCAACAACCACATTCAGCAAAACCGCAATCATGTCAAAAAAGTCTTCAATAGCAAAATATTTTTTTTGCAACCGTCACAACAACCAACTGAAGTTGGTGAGCAAAACATTGGACATAGTATGCCGAACTATTTTATCTCATAATTAAAACTTTCAACTCATTGAACTGACCACGCATATTACTTGCACCATTATAACCTTAACCTCTCACCTTTTTCAAACTCAAACCATATTCAGCAAATAAAGAATCAATAGCAGATTTAAGAGTTAAAGAAGATGTCTCCTTCACATGAACCAGACCAACAAATCTCTCCTTAACCATTCCACATGTGCCATCAACATATCGCAAAACAACAGCCATTTGTTCCTTTTTAGATACATCGCTAGACTCGTCAACTAACAAGCCAAACACGTCATCACCAATTTTTTTAATAATAGGTTTGAGTATTTCTTGTGCAAAGCAATGACAAATATCTTTCTGAATACTTGATGACACCATTTGATTGTTCCCTGGAGTATTACGTAATGTAACCTTACGAACGGTCTCATTTTGATTTTCAGTGTATTTTATCATTTCCAAAAAATTCTCTCTGTGAAGAGATTTTTCTGTCTCATCATGACCACAAAAAGGTAATGCACCGTTCAACAAATGTCTAAAAACATCAATGGAAGCATTTAATCGAATTCAGTACTCATTCTTCACAATATCGCTTTGCTTATGAAATGCTGTGACAATGGATTGATCTTGTCTCATTAGATCATCACATTTTTTAAGTGCTTTATTATGGGCACTAGTAACATCCCCCACATGAAGCCCAAGTCTCTCTGTTTTATTCCAACTAGAAAAGCCTTTGGCTACAAATGCTTCACCCCCACCTTGGTTTCCAACTTGATCTCTAAACAAGTAACAACATAAGCAAAATGCGGTGTCAGTTTTTACACTATACTCCAACCAACCACCATATTAATCAAACCAATTTCGGTTAAAACGTCTTGCCTTACCCCCTATAATTGTTTGTGAAAAATTATGTCCACGTGGTTGACAAGGTCCTCTAACCAAGTATGCCCGCCTTATTTCATCTCTCTGATTAGGATGATACTCTATAATTCTTTTCCTCTCAGAGGGATCCCAAGGAAGATCTTTTAAGTCAATTTGTTTAGGTATCGAAGGAGTATAAGTAGATCGGGGACCACTACTGTCAGATGTTGGCGGTAATTTTCTTTTCAAAAAAATCTTTCCATTTTATATCTGGTAAATAATGAAATAACAGAAAATTAGCTAAGGATAATGAAAAAAAAAAAAAAAAAGAATTAGCTAGCTACTTCCAATCAAAATTCAATATTTCATCCATAATACAAATTACCAAGCCCTAACCTAACTATTTAAACAATTCAATTTTATTGAATAAACATCCATAATCTAACATAAATAAATGTTATCTAAAAAAGAAGAAAAAAAATCTGTCATAACATTAACTTAATTAACACTTTAAAAAACCATTAACATATCCCTAAAAAATATATAATTATAATACCAATTTAAACAGGAGAACCAAGAACCCTACAACTAGAATTTACATTAATACTCATAAATTGTCATATATAATAAAACCTAAATTGATCTATTCAATATTAAGAGATAAAAATCAGTCATCAATCAATTAAATCAATTCAAAGTGAAATATATAAATTTGCAATAAGCATAATTTTCATTCCACAAATTGCTAACTGAAATAAACAAAGACAATCAAATAGACTAAGAGGGGGATAAAGGGAGTGCAAGTGATACCGTGATTGTTCGGAGTTCGAGGTTCAGACTTCAAAATTTGCTGTTTGAGTTTGACAATTAAGAACAGAGTGGGACTTTCAGAGAGAGATAGAGAGAGAGAGAGAGAGAGGCGTCTGACCCTCTGACTTGGAAGTTGCAACATTAAGCACGTTTTTGTTTTTTTTTTCTTTCTTTTTTTGCCTTCCTTTTCTCTTTCTTGCTCAAGTACCGCTTCACTAATCAGAAGCCCAAATCCCAATCAATCATGTTTCCAATTTTCGTTTGGGCAATTGGGCTTACATTTAAATGGGTGTTGGCCTTTTTGAGTGGGGGCACTTTATGTTTTTAGGTGGGGGCACTATCTTAAGCCTTAAAATTAGATTTAGTAAAGCTTAAAGTTGAGTGGGTTCACTTCCCCCCTCATCTATACTAATAAATCCGCCTCGTTAGTGAGGTAAGGTTATGGGTTCGAATCCGCATTCCCCTCATGCCTTGTGTCTGCTGGCTTCTAAAAACTATACTAACACCTTATTAGTGCTATATTGACGGAGTCAGTACTTGCGCGGATTGTTCAGTTAATCTGAAATGTTCGCTGTTGAATACGAGAGTCCGAACATGATGTAGCATAGGGTGACTCAATCACCATTCACTTGCACTCTCTTTTTTGTTTAGCAAAAAAAGAAAAAAAACCATTTTCACAATTTTTCGTTCGTTCATGTCTCCCTCCTTTATCCAATGTGAGGATGAATAAACATCTACTAAATTACTAATAGCTAAAGGATTAATGTTTTCTTTCTTTTTTCTTTCTTTAATCCTTTGAACGTATTTTTCTTTGCTTAAATTATCTTCTTCACTCAGCAAACTCTCATATAAGACGAATATCATATTAATGAAGTAATTTATTTATTACTCCCTCCGTTCTTTTTTCTCCTACCCACTTTTCTTTTACATCCGTTCTTTTTTCTCCTACCCACTTCCCCTTTTAGTAATACTTGAGTACTAAAAGACCCATTTATCCTTGTTTTTTCTTCTCATCATTACTTTCCAACCCCACTTCTAACTCACATTCTCTCTCATGTTAAAGTAAGGTTAAATAAGGAATTTTTGTTCCAAAAGCAACTTTAATTAAACTCCGTGCAAAAAGAAATGGGTAGGAGAAAAAAGAACGGAGGGAGTAATTATTTTATATATACAACTTTCATAATCTTCTTAACAAAACAAAAAAACAAAAAAACAAATGTAGCGAGCTATTATGATGCCTTTCCCATACAAAAATAATCTACTAGGAGTAGACTTTCATGTTAAAGTTAAGATAGGTACTACATTTGCTTTTAGCAAACACAAAAACTTATGAGATAAGGTCAATGGTTCTGGTGTGATTGTCACTAAACGACAATTATTATAAGTAATGAATTTAGACCGTACATTCTAAGTGAATAGATCTAAGCTATTTAATATATTAACAATAAATTAATTATGTAAATTATTTCTAGTTGGGTTAATTTCTCATTTTCCTCTCCAATGTGAGACTTGTAATTTATTAACAATCCATCAAAATGTGAAAGAAGATATAGGAGTGTAATGCTCCTATAAAATCCTACGAAAATATTTTATTTATTAACTACTCCATCAATCAAAACGTGGATAAATCTTTAGGTTTCATATGAAATTGAGTGTACATTACATGTTTCCTTTTTGAATTTTTGTGCATTATTACAAATATACGATTACATAATTGTTTTATTATGGGCTTGTTTCCATATTGAGTACAAATATTTGTTTCCCTTATTAGCTACTCTCAAATTTTCGCCCCATAACAACCTACATTAATGTTTAAATTGTAGATGAAGACATTAAGATCAATAATATCAAAGTGTTATCATAATCAAACAATATAAGAATAATTGGCATACCAATACGGTACCCATAAAACTCTAAATACTGCCTAATCCTATCACTAACCACCAAAATGATAAAACCTTATATAGCAAACTAATTTATCCTAACGGTCTGTCAACTTTTTGATTATCAATAAACTCACTACTCCTTATAATATTAATAAGAGAGTTAATATGATAGAGTATTGGTCTTTAGATCATGCTATACCTTTGAAGATCCTCTTGTTCCTTTCTGCCCATATATGGTAGTAGATAGTAGCAACCTGCGTATTCGTTGATCGTATTTTTCGTTTAACTTTTCGTATTTTTATCCAGCGACAGAATGCTTTTGTCCATGGCTGATCCACTACAAGAAAAATGGGCTTAGCCAACGCCTTAAAAGTGTCGCTCAAAGTAGGAAAATATTATGTTATGTTATAATCAAATGCTTTTAGTTTTTTCCTTTCTGTGAAATGTTATGTTATAATCAAACCTTGCGTTGCTTAGATTTTATCTTTATAATCCTAGTTCAGGGTCAGCAAAGAACTGGGCCTGAACTTGGGCATTGGCTTGAATTTGTAGTAGGTATGAAGCATAGTTGAAGGCAAGATCTCGGGCTTCAATATGGGCATTAATTTGGGCTTGGACTTGTGGAAATTCGTGGGCTTGAGCATAGGCCGTGGCATGGGTGTGCAAGATCAAGGCCTAGTGATGCTCAATCCAGGCTCGAGCATCAAAAAGTCTACTGTGGATACCATCAGTCCTGGCCTGGTTAGTCAAGAAACGGGCCTCGTCTTGTGGGAATAAGTGGGTCTCATGATGAGCCTGTTCCAGTTGAGCTTGGAAGATTGATTCCAGGCCAGTAAATTACGATACTCTAGATTTGCATAGAGGATGGCAAGGTAATGTTGGATCACTCGCAAGTAACCACCAACAAGGTCCGCTGCTCTTGGGTTGGCGGCGTAAATCAGGTTAGCGGCAGTGGTGTCATGGAGCTTCGAAGGGGCTGCATTGAGAGCTTCAATTATGTTATTAACCCCAAACAAACGATGGGCATTTAGGAACCTCAAGGGCTCATTGAGTGGGAAATAGGGTGCAAGTGCACAATCAGGGAGACAATGTCTCCTACGATGTCGGCAGGCGGCACATGCACCACGACCACCACCTAAATTATTCATGATGAACTTCTTGACGTGGGAAGAAGGTATATAAGAAGTTAAGAACAATGGAATATGAAAGGTAAATTTGAGAGGTTTAGAGTTACGTTAGATAATACTCCTACTAAGAAATACGAAATACGAATGATGATCTTGAATGGAGGTTTATTAGACTGAATCATGAAGACGTTAGCTTTTATACTATGTAGTACTTGTGATCAAGAATCAAGAAGTTGTTCTTGAATCTTGACCAACTGATCTTAACAAACTGTTGTGTAGTGTTGGTACTTACTTGTCTGCTCATCTAGTGTTACTACGTTACTTGTACACGTATAAGACTAGACTACACTACACTACGTTACTTTTAACTTTACTTATATATTATAAACGCGATTAATACAGATTTATATTTTTTCCTTCTTTTTGATTCCTCCTTTTTTTTTTTTTTTATAAAGTCCAATACATAATGAGTTAATGACTAATTGACTATGGTAAGGAAACAAAAATGATGTTTCCTGTTCACGGTAATGCAAGACTGTTAGGCATATTATAATTCAGGGTTTTTCATTGAGTCCTTTCTTATTTACAATTGTTATGGATGAGCTTATTAGGAGTATTTAAGGAAATGTGTCATGGTGTATGATGTTTGCTAACGACATCGTTTTATTGGATGAAATAAAAGAACGTATTAACAACAAGCTAAAGCTCTAGAGGGATACGTTGGAAGCAAAGGGATTTAAACTGAGCAAGACAAAGACTGACTACTTGGAATGTAGCTTCTCAGGGGGTGAGGTTGCGTCTGACCCAGAGATAAGGATTGATATCGTAGCGGTACCGAGGAAGGAGAGTTTCAAATATTTTGGGTCGATCATCCATGGTAACGGAGAAATTGACGATGACGTAGCTCACCGCATCAGGGCAAGGTGGCAAAAATGGAGAAGTGCATCAGGTGTTCGTTGCGACAACAAGATACCACTCAAATTAAAAGGAAAGTTTTATCGCATGGCTATTAGGCCAGCTATGCTATGTGGTGCTGAATGTTGGCAGATTAGACATACTCATGTTCATAAAATGAAGGTGGCTGAGATGAGGATGATTTGTTGGATGTGCAACCTAACTAAAATAGATAAGGTCAAAAACGAGGTGGTTCGTGACAAAGTTGGGGTGGTAAATATTGATAGTAAGATGGGGGAAACGAGACTCAGGTGGTCTGGACATGTTGTGAGAACACATCCAGACACTCCAGTAAGGAGGTGTGAGAAGATTATACTTAGAGACTATGTCTGTAAGAGAAGAAGAGGGAGGCCTGAGAAGAATTGGAGTGAGGTGATTAAAAACGATTTGGCCCTCTTGGAGCTTACCGAGGATCTGGCCCTTAAAAGGAAACTTTGGCATTGTAGGATCCACATAGATGATACTACATTGAGGGTGTAGGTTTTTATTTTATTTTTATTTATGTATTTGTTATTTATTTATTTATTTATTTATTTATTATTATTATTATTATTATTATTATTATTATTATTATTATTATTATTATTATTATTATTATTATTATTATTATTTCTTCTTCTTGCATTCACTTGTTTTAAGATCCACCTTTTTGCCTGTTTTCTACTGATTTCAAAAATCAAATTGTTTTCGTGTTTTGTACGATATAAGAAGAGGAATTGGATGAATTGATTTTGTGAATTGGAAGAACAAATTCGTATATTTTGGTTAACTAGGGGAAAAACCACGAACCACTATTAGTCTACTAACATTGACAAAGAGTGAATACATCGACATACATCGACATATATCAACACACGAACATCTCAATCTCCTCTAGTTAATGTATAGAAATAATCTACCCAACTCAATTCTCACTTTTGTCCTTGATACAATTGGACTATCACCTCAATTACTACTACGGACTACCCCATATATGGCTTTATGCACGGGAAAGCCACAAAACTGTCCCCTCCTCCTAACTTAACTTTTTAGGTCAAAGTTAGAAACCCTCCACATAACTTTTGAGGTCAAAGGTAGAAACCCTCCACATAGTTTTTGAGGTCAAAGCTAGAAACTCTCTGCATCACTGGGTCAAAGCTAGAAACTCTCTGCATCACTGGCTGGACTTTCTACACACCCGCACACTCTCCCGCTCTTCAACTGCAACAAGGAAGCTCTCTCTCTCTCTCTTTCTCTACCTTAGGGCAAAGTCAACTTTTTCAATCCGCTACTACCTATATTTATAGGTCTTAACAAATACTCATCTTTTCATATAACTACTACTTTACTAAATTCAGTTACTTACACAATTAGGCAATTTTACCAAAACAATAACACTACTAATTAATATTAATATTCTTTATTGCTCTCTACTAGACTACTACTATACTTGTCGGTTACTTCTCAAAAACTAGAGTAATTAACTACCATTAACTTCCATAATACTCTTATCATATCACGCATTCACCATGCACTTCACAAAAGCCAAATATAAATTTAACCTGCTTTATTAACATAAGTGGTTCTCAACTTTCAAAATATTAAAGATACACAAAAATTTGTAAGAACCGGTTTCAAGATACATATGAAATTTCCATGCTAACTCAACACTGCACATCTTACTTCTTACTTACTATTAGAACACAATGCGACCTTGGTAATCTTGTCATGTGGCGCTCCTTAGAGCGAGACCTCTCCTCTTGAGTGGTAACGATACATGGAACGCTAAGTAGGTATGGATTTGACACATAAGGAGATAAGTTGTCACGTAAACAAGTCATTCAAGTTGCACCCATTAATTAATGCACTCATTATTATTTGAGTTTATAATACGACTAGTCGACTAGCATGTTGTTCAAATTATAAAATAAAATAACTTTTGTTACGCAAGTTAAAAAATTATAATTTTTACTTAATTGAATTTGAATAAAAAGAATACTTCAAAATGAGATGCATCTGTTTTATATTTTACCCTAAAATTTTTGGTATACGTTTTTTTTATTTCTTTTAAGGAATGTTTGGTAGAATGTAAGGGAAAAAGACACGTCAAATAGCTATATTCGTATTTTTTTAATAACCATATTTATATTATGTTAATTAAGTATCAAACATAGTCACATTATGTGACTCACATAGATAATGATATTTTTCTTTTCAAGTTCACAAAAGAAAAAGAAAAAAACAACAATTTCTATTTTTTGAGGCGAACTATTTGTGTTTAATTTATCTTTACCTATAAATGTCTTCGTAGTAAATTACTCCCTCCGTTTTCTTTTTAAACTTACTACTTGCTTTTTTGAGGTCAAACTTTGTAAATTTTGACCATAAATATATAAAAAAAATCTCTATGAATTATGATTTGAAAATATATGTATTAGATTCCTTTGAAAATATATTTTTAAAATATCAAATTTTTATAAATTTTACTTGTATATTTTATAGATATTAGTGGTCAAAGTACCACCTCGGAGACCGTGAAAAAGTAAGTAAGAAGTTTAATGAAGAACGGAGGGAGTACAACATTTTAAAAAATAAATTAGAATTCAAAATCTGTATATGCTTAATAATAGGTTCACTTTGAGCAACTACAACATAAAAAAAAGGGATAAAATACAATACTGGTATATATATATATTTTTTTTTGGTGCGCATACAATACTAGTATATAATTAGTAATGGACTCACTATAAGAAGTCTATATATATATAACCCAATTTCTAAAACCACTTTGTGAAATTATTTGAGAGAAGACTAACCCGAGGCATCCCCGGATCCAAAACTAGTTAAATTCAAAGGTCACTATGATTTAATAACGTCCCTTTTCTAATTGTCACTGGTTCATTAAGTATACTAATGTGATTATAAAGTGGCATGTAATGATTCAACAAATACCTCTTTATATGTATACGGGTTTTGTTTCTCATTAGCTATGAAAGAGCATGCACTTAATGGTCCCCTAATCAGAAAAGATCAGCATAGCATTCTGAAAACACACACATAATCGGATATAACATATTGGCCTTAACAATCAATAGTTTTTTTTTTTTTATCATCTGTATGACTATGTATAAGTACCAATCAAATCCATAACTACATACAAATGAAAAGTGGAACAATTGAGAAAATAAAAATTCCACTATCAAAATATTTACCATCTTGTACAAAAATGAAGTGAGGTAAGGTGTTAAAAGACAAAACTGCAATTGTATTGATGTCAAATGCTTCTAAGGATGATGAAAATCCGAGCGAACCTCCAAAAATTGTAAGCCATATGCCTGCACTCTCCCACAGTATAGTTGCAAAGTATTTTGACCAATTGATATTTGAGCAACAAATGCGAATCATAAGTTACCATAATTTACATGCCAGGCCGACCAGAACCAAGAATCTGACCAACTATATTATTTACCTGAAAAACGCACGAAGAAATTTAATTAGAACGCGAATAATCCACAACCTTCAACACTTTCCCTCCCTGGTAGCACAGCGTATCAAAATGTTGTTCGAGATTTACATTAAAATTGAGAGTAAAGAACAAATTGGGAATATCTTGTCATCACATGGATTCGATTAACAACCCATTAGGTGGAGAAAAAAGTGTAAGATCCACTTTCTCGATGAGACTCTCAACAGTCCGTCAGTATCAACAGCCTGCCACATTGCTACCTTAAGTATCTGATAAACATACACAGATTAAGGTTATACGATAATTCAAGGAAAACTAGAGATCCCGGAAAGGTAGTCCATTTCATGACTTTGAGACACAGTTCTCATTATTCAAACTTTGACCCTTAAGTTTTGCATAGTCTAGCTGGTAGTGTAGACATCCATATTCCTTTCAAGGATCTACGTCAGTAGACTTACACCTCGTAGCAGAAAGCTCAGTGCGTTAAACGCGTTTGAAGTTTTGAAGGTCCTTTACCAAAGCTATAGGGACACTTATTCCAACTCAATAACGTAAAGAGCATCAATATATTTCAGAAGTTTGCTCTAGATTCATCACGTCAAATCTATACATATATTTTCTCAGGGATTTCTGGTTCTTTAGTTATTCCGTAATCATATCAGTGACTATAACATTCGATTTCATTTCTGAGATGTTGAGCTTCCGATTTGTCATTGGCTTAGGAAACTAGATTTCCCTTCTATTTCTTTCCACAAATAAATCTATTGAAGGTCAAGTCAGACAACTGAACCAGCTTCAAAAAAAAAGCTACACTGAATCTCCCAAGTCTAGTTAGAACTTGGGTAGAGTAGACAGCTGAATCCATTCCTCGCTGCAAGGATCCTCCAGCACTAGTTTTGCACTCAGGAGACTTGACAAAGAAGAAAATCTCCTAACCTATGATCAGCAGGCAATAGGAGGTCAAAAGAGTTACGAAAGTAGCTCTAGGAAAACCTTCATCATTGCCTAAAGGAGTTGAGTTGGTGGTTGCAAGACTGCAAGTGCTAAAATAGGTCAACATGCTTAACCTGGTTGGAAAAGAATATTACTTCAAAACAATGGATCATGGTTCACTTGTTTACCAAATGATTTAGAGACGCGTTAAGTGCCTTTTGTGAACTCTGTGTAAGCAGAACCACTTATGCTTAGCTATTGGTTGAAAGGGGTACACCTAGGACAGTGAAGAAGGGTCTTCAGTCGACCAGGACCCCAAGCTATTTAGTTATCAAATAAAATCATTTGGTCAGTGTCAATGGACAATAAACTTTCCATTTCATTCTCCTATAGTTCTCACTTATCCAGAGCAGCTACCACCTTGACTCGCGACAAAGTTAGATAGGAGCCATATCAACCAATAGTGCCTAAACACATATCAACAAATGGTGCCTAAACACATATGAACAAACCACAACGCTGATAAAGAATGAGTGTCCCTATGTCAACAAAGACTTTAGGATCATTTTTAGTTAGTCAAGGCTGAAAAGAAACAGAACTTGTTGGGATAGGTGGCCCGTTGTAAGCTTTACAGAAGGCCTCAAAGACACTCTAATAGCCAGGAAATGAGACAAACAGGATTGAAAAAACTCCGGTAGAACCAATTGCATGCTCCAATATGTATATGACTAATCTGCAGTGGGGGAGAGTCCTACAATAATATCTCCCTGAGTTTCGCCCCAATATCTAACCATTCATTAGGATTAGACAATAAGAGGGAATTAATACAGCAGCAAAATAAATGTAGACATCCATTTCTTATATAAATGCAATGTAAGCAACAAAGAGCTAGAGAACCATCCCACTTCTCAACCCTTCCCTTACAGTATAGTATAATATTATAATACGAAAACCTGTGATCAGTATGCATAAAGCTTCATGTATGACAGTATGAGGCATAAAATCAAATTAATTACACAATTATTATGCAAACAGAGAAAAAGAGAGATAACAAGTTTTTCTACTAAAATTTTTAAACTGAAGTGGAGCTATGGGCGCTTCCTGGCATGAAATAAAATGCTTTCAAACTACCACTACACATACCTGATTAAACTTTGAAACACAGCGATCGATGCAACTACTTTCACCTAGATGTAGCTCACCCTCCTTGTACCTAACAGTAACAGGAATAAAATACTTGGTTATATTCTATACTAGGTCCTTATCAATAAAAAGTAAATATAAAAATTGATCTGTACTAGGTTCATGACAAGAAAGGTGCTCATAGAAAGAATAAATACCTTCGGTCAATACATTTATTGAAGCAAGTATACGTAAGCCTGAATCAAATAACAAGCAGATGTCAACCCAAAAGCTTAGCGAGCAAGTATCAAAAAAGACTCTCCTTATTCCACTCCGATTATCCTAGTTGCTTTCTCATGATCTCTAAGAATAAACTTCAGCATTTCTTATAGCAATTTGCAACTTAAAAGAAAAAAAGAAGCTACTAATAATGTATGATTTGGGAATTTCTATATAGTACCCTGTGACTTTGCAAATTCAGCATAATACCTTTGTTACTTTAGAAATTCACACGGTACACCCTTATTGATTTTGTAAACTGATGCAAGTGAAGTCATCTTTCACTCAGTCAGTCAGTGGCCGTGCTAACCAAATTGGCCCCCTTTTAATTTACATTCCATTTTACTTGCTCTTCTTTGAAACTTTTACATGCTTAAAGGTGTTGACGGGGATGTTTGGAAGTTTGGGCTAAAAAAGAGAGTGGAATTATTCACTTCCAGGATCATGTGAGAGAAAGGGGGAGTCGGGGGACGGACTTATGTTCCATTCGTTAAATGCATCCTGTCAATATAATGGGGTTCGGTCATAAGGTGATGTATCATTTCTTAAATAAGCAAGGTACCATGGAAAACTTGCTAGGCTACAGTATATAAAATCACATAATTTCAAGTAAGAACTTCTTAAAGTATCACACATGTTAACGTATTTTGTAAGTTTAAGGTCCAACTTGTCATCTTAGTTATGGAAAAAGAGATTAGGATAAGAACAACGGACAAAGGGAGAATGCCTCCATATTGAAAATATACTTAGCTGAGATGATAAAATGAAAACACTAGAGACCAAGAATAAAGCAACAATAAGGGTCACATTAGCACCTTTACAAATGCCTTTTGGTAATCTTGCAGCACTAACAGGTGGAACCAGATATATTGTCCATTTATATGGCAGAAGTAAGAAAATTCAATGTTCTTTACATGCATCCAGAGTGATAAAATTTTGCATTAATGACAGACAAAAGGGGACTAAATGAAGAGTGTACTGAGCATGCAATAACATATGCAATCAGAATTACCTACTTGTTGAACAATTCAACTCTATATTCCAGCTCACTTGTAACCTTACCAATGATCTGCACAAGTTGCACAAAAAACTCAAAAAGATTTAAACTGTGTTCTGAATCAAAAGGCATACGGAAACTTATATTCCCTCCACCTCTTAACCACCCCACCCCCAGGCAAAGCAGCATTGTGCCAAACTCCCAAACCTCAGTCTCTCCTTCTCTACACAGATTAAACTAGAAACCGTCTCTCACTAGCTAACAACCAGGGTGGACCCAGGCCTGCAAATACAGGGTCAGTTGCAACCATATTTTTAATCATTTATTCCCCCTTTTTGCTGTACAAGCTCCCTTTGTTTTTGTAAAATTCCTTTATATTTTTTTCTATATCCTAAAGTCGGAGTTTTTCGGGTCTGCAACTGCTAACAACTACTAATAGCCGTTTCAGCCAAAGGATCCAATTCCAGACAGACTTACCAATCAAGTGCCAAACCCATCACATATTTGATGAGCTAATGTCTTTAAAGAAGACCACTAAGGTACTTACAGTTACAATCACATGCTCTAGGAGTGGAAACACCACCAGCACCACCGCCCCCCCCCCCCCCCCTCCCCCAGGGCCCTAAAAGGGCCAACAAAAAAAATTCAAACTCATAAATTTTATGCTTTTTGCTTGGAAATAAAGATTAATGATACATGTATAGAGTTACCTGTTCCTGATTTAACTCAGGTGCACTATTGCTGGCCATGTTCACCTGCAATGCACATTATCTGAACTGAGATTTGGCATGCCACTTGATCTGAAAACTAATGAAAAAGAAGGAAAAAAAAAAAAGATAAAGCAATGTACCAGTTCATTCCCTATGGATGAAGGTGTGTTGATGTTGGCCATTTTTACCTGAAGCGCCCACACAATCTTCACAAAGAATAGAATAAGATTGTCAATCAAACAGTTATTCAAGGTCCTTCTCCAGAAACAAGGAAAGCATGTGACCAACAAAAAGGAATTGCCCATAATTTTGTAGGCATGAGAGATCTCTCCATAGAGTCAATTCGGTATGGCTAAGATTTGAGAATTGGAGATACATAAGATTAGAGAAGGAAAAACGTGACTTGAGAATTTTTGGAAGTTTGCAAGAAAACATTGAATTTAAGCAACTTCTGCAGATACTGAAATGGAATAAAGATTGGAACAAGGACATCTGGAATGAGGATCATTCCCAGTAATTGGAAGAAACAAGAAGGGGGTGCAGGATGTAAAGTAGCATGGCGCAGAGAACCATAAGAATTGTCTTGATTAATCGTACATGCTCATATGTACACGATGATATCAACAGCAAATGCAAAAACAGGAAAGATCAAAACTGCAAGAATGCCAATTTGATTCCTAAAGTTTACTCAAAAGCACATTCCTATACTACAATGTATAGTAAGTTTCTTTGATATGCTAGGAACTTTCTCAAACAATTATGCTTCTAAGTTAATAAGCAATCCCAAAACTCTATTAGTCAATTGACTCAATTCTATACGGAGATAGTGGTGGTAACTCAGATCCTTAACAGCTTTATTAAAATAATCAAAGAGATCTTTCGGTTTCAGCCCATCTGAAGGCCAGCAGAATATTTCTTAAAATAATACGCCTTTGTGCCTTGCAAACATTAGTTGGTCATATTACCTCCTCAAGTTCAGTTAGCAAAACTTACAGCTCTATCTTATTCTTAACCCACACAGACTTGACTATGAAATGAGGATACAGAAAGAACAACTATACTGTATATGGCAGACATGAACACTAAATCTCTCTGCTATAGTGCATCTATCTGTTTCCTATACCCATATTGAATTCACCACTTTTTGATTATATCTTTGCATCTTGACAGTGAAAATCCTCACCTTTCCAGTATCAACTCACAGCTCCTGAACTCCGAGCATTGATGCTCATAGGAAAAATCATCATCTTTAGTCTATACTTAAGAGCCACAATCACAAAATTGAACCATAATTACATCGCCGGTCCATAGCAACAAATATTATCCTAGAAATATGATTACCCTTGAACCACAAAAACATCCAAAGCCCGCGAATCTGCCATAACGACAGTCCATCATAACAGTACACAAAACATAATCTTTATAAGTCCTAAGAGAATGCCCAAGAGTCCAGCAATCTGAAGCCAGTTTAATAACATGTCATACCAATCTAAGCACCTAAAAAACTCAAAATCTTTTCTACATTCAGATACCCTTTTGCTCCCCTGTTCCCAACAGTAATTAATCTTAAAAGGAGTAATATAAATTGCAAAGTTAGCTTCTGACAATAAATTGAATTCAGAAAAAGAAATTTAACTGTTAATTAGCTGATTTAGTACTATAACATTAAAGGGCACATCTTTGGCTGTCAGACCCTTAACAATTTTTCTTACATAAGATGAATCACATTGCCCAAAAACCCAACTGATCAAATTAATTATACACTTGATGATAAAATCAGAAATCAGAAGCTATGCAATTGAAAAGAAACTGATTTCAAACATGTTCAATAAACTGCAGCAGAAATTTATTATGACAGACAACGAGGAGCAAATGAATATCCTAGAGAGAGAGAAAGAAGAATGTTAAATACCTTAATGAGAAGATGGATCGCTGTTGAAGTTGAAGGTGTTTGAAACTAGAAAAGACCAGACACGAGCCACTAGGGTATAACCAGGGTTTTTGGTTTGCTGTTTCTGTTTTCTTTTTTTTTCTTATGTCTTTTAAGTTCTTTTTTTTTTTTCAAATGGCAAAGAAATCCCCGAATTATCAAATTGGTCCTAAAAATAAACACTTTTGGACAATTTAGTCCTTTTAAAAAAGCATGTGACAAGTTAGTCCTTTAAAGCATAATTTTGTGCAGATCCCCCTCTAAATCAGGTTTAGGGAGAATCTTGTCATTAATTAAATTTTTTTAATCTTTTTTCGATATTTTTTTTCCTATTAATCTATTTTCTTCCTTTTTATTTATTTTCTCTCCTTTTTTTTATTTTCCTTACTAATTTATTTTCCCTCTCCTCCACTCACTTTCTCTCTCTTCCTCCTTCTCTCAGCTCCTCTGTAAAACCACTAACACCACCATCACATCAGCAACCTCACTCAAAACCACTCTACTTGGCTTCCATCCACTAGCCACAATCTTCTTAAGAAGTTTCCTTAAGGAAAATGAATTAATAAGGAAAATGAAAAAGGAGAGAAAAGAAATAAAAGGAAGAAAATTGATTAATAGGAAAAAAAATTAAAAAATTAAATTAATGGCCAGATTCTCCCTAAACTCGGTTTAGAGGGGGAATCTGCACAAAATTAAATTTTAAAGGACTAACTTGTCACATGCTTTTTTAAAAGGACCAAATTGTCCAAAGGTGTTCATTTTTATGACCAATTTGGTAATTCGGGGGCAAAGGAATTTATTCTATTTGGATATTGTTGGATTTATCGAATCCAAGATTTGAGTTAGATTCAAATCCATGGCAAATTACATGGGTTCTAACTAACTTATGAATATATCAATTTTTAATCCGGAGGGGGTAAATCTCTGATATCTATTCTCGAAATTCTAGTTTCGAATCTTCTCAAAATCATTCGCATGAATTTAGTCAAGCAACACAACACTATATTTTTGCTTCACGATGTATTGAGATTTTACCTTTTACTCTCATTATAGGTTTATCTCCTTCATTTTCTTTGAGTATGTGTAATTCGAACGTGTTTATCTAACAATCATCATCACCATGGAATCTGCTCTACTCCCATCTTCCTATTGTTGGTTCTGGCAAACCTTTAGAAACAATTATATATAGGCTCATCTTGAGTTGCACAAGTATAGACTCCGTTGATTGAATTATGTATGCCTATAAGTGTACAACATTCATTATTGATCGAGTATCGTTTGTGAATTATATACAAAGTTGAAACTCTTACATTGTTTTAACCTTAGTTGGCGAGAAAAACTATTTAGTTAAGATAATATATTCTTATTACCGAAAAAAAATGAAATAGCTTTCAGTTTGTATTATCTTAATCGAATTTTCACTTAAGTCAACTCCAATTGAGCCAATAAACACATTGTTTATAAACACAAATGAGTGATTGCGCCCATTCATAGAAGAGTTTGAATATTTCGTTTTAAATTCATATAATTTTTGGATGAGAAAAATAAGTCTAGAACTTAATCATTGTTCTTTCGAACAAAAATTAAGCAAACCCCCCTACATAACGCAAATGACTAAGGATTAAAATGTCTGCAACACATGCTTTACTCATATATAAACGGAATCTCAGTCTCTTGTAAAATATAGGAAGTTTAAAATGGTGGCTAGTCCTTAATTTAGGGTATACATTTTTATACTAAATTGAACTGGATTTCAACGAACAGAACCAATTATTAAGTGAGTGAAAAAGAATATACCCTTAACTAGCCATAATCCTATAGATGATGATCTTGTTTGATGAAGATAGAACATGAAGAGATGGCAGGTAGAGTAAGGCAAGGTTCACCGACCATTAAGGATATTGTGTTAACTAAGACCAATGTTAATTATGTTGTCCCACCAGCCCCTTAAGTTAAGTGTAAGCTTTTGGCTAAAAGTGCAAGGTAAAGAGAGAGAAAAGAAGAAGGTTGCTCTGAGTCTCTACTAGAACTAGATCTCTAGTCTCCACAATCAACACAGCCTGACAAATTCCCAACTGCTACCTTTGGCCCCCCTTATGACCAAACATAAGCCACCAATACACACAGAATTCACGTGCTCTCGAATTTATTTCCCTCACACGCCCAATCTTTGTCCCACCCAATTAGCATAGTGATCTACACATTAAACAGTCCTTTAAGAAACAAAATCGTTGTTCATCAATTGTTGTCCAGTGATATATTAATGTCTCGCATATTACTATTCAGTTAAGTTCAATTATGTTCATTGGATTTCAATTCATATCAGCCGGAAAAAAAAAAAAAAAAAAAAAAAAAAAACATATACTTTGAACTTATGAGTTATCATGAATCATCCTAACAATGAGTAATCATGTGTCCACCATGTATTTATCTGATAAATATATGAACATGTGGTAGCTAGCTATGTTTGACACAACGGCTAGTTATTTTGCTAATTGAAGTTGAAAACTCAACTAAGTAGCTTATTTAATTAGTTATACCTGAAGTTGAAAATGATTTAGTAAACTAATTTGTAGTCGAGAATTTAAAACTACCTAGGTGAAATTGAGAAAGTTAACTAAAATGTACCAAACATATCCAAATAGGGGGTATAGTGGAAGTGTTACAAAGAGCACAACTTCTTGCATATATAGCTTCATGTCTGTCTAGAAAATGACATCCTACAAGCCCTACACGCAAAGTCGCACATAAAGTATGTTCTTTCCTATTTATTATAGAATTGTTTTAGTTCATTTTAATGATTTATTTTTTCCTCACACATATTACAATTTAGTTCAATTCAAATAAGTACTTACACATAAAACACTTCTAACACACTACTATATATAGTAGTTCCAAACGGGCTGAAAAGGGCATAACTAATCTATGCTTGATCACAGCTCAAAACTAGCACCGACAAATCCAAACTAAAACCCAACCGACATATGAATTTACAGCAGCCAGAAGTGGTGGAGCCTGGGTAGCACTGTTTGAGGTACCAGGAAAGTGAGAACAGGCAAACCCCTCCTTTGAATTTTCATCAACATTTATTCAATTCTGACCAAGAAACTTCCACCTTAGTGCATCCACCACCATACAAGTAGTTAAAAAGTGCAAGTATAAATATTATTATTTTTTTTGTTTCACATCAAGTCATCAAGAGTGTCCACCGTTAACCACAATAATCATTTTTCCGCGCTGATTTATAGGCACCTCAAAAGTTTAAACGATTGGTCAAGCAGTGGTGAATCCATAAATTTTAGAATAGAGATGCAAATTTTAGAATAGGGGTAACTAGTTTAGAATAGTGGTACAATAAGAGCAAAAACCAAAAAAATTCTATAAAAAATAGGGAAAATTATACAATAAAAAGGTAAAAATAAAAATAATAAAAAAAATAGAGGTGTAGTGGTCCACCCATTGTAAAATACATAGGTACGGTGCTACTTCATATCCAACCAAAATTCAAACTCTCAGCTCTGATTAAGGGTAAATGAATTTCTACCATTCAATCACATCCACACCCTTGGTTAGTATAAAAGGAAATTAACTGCCCCAGAATATAAAAATCCTTATTAGTACTAACCTAAAGTCAATTTAGTTAGTATATTTATGTCCTCATCAACTTCTAGAAAGGTCAATTGTATTATGCCACTTTGATTTCAGTACCCATTATTACTAGCTAGCTAGCTAGCTGTTACTCTACTACTATACTTATTAAGCTTTGATTAAAATTAACAATGATGGTCCTAAAAAGAAAGAGCAATACTTTAATCACCCCACCTAATTGATTATCCTGTTAGCTCCAGTAAGTGCTCCACTATTGCAGTCGTTTTCAATTAGCAATAATTTTCAACCTTCTTATTAACTCTGATCTGTACTCAAGTGTGTTAATGCATATCATTGTCTTCTATTTCCGCGTCTTTCTTGCACTTTGTCCACGGAATACTCAGTGTGAAGTATGATCTTATTTATTTTTTTCTCACTATTATAGTATGTACCGTCTTTGGATTAGGTAAGGCACTGACACACCCTTCACTTGTTTTCAGCAATAACCAGAATTCCACTTTTATTTTCAACAAAATTGGAGGCTTCCTTGATCCTCATGAGCTATCCCATTACAAATTCAATTCGCACTCCGTATTCGTGATTTGTATTCTTTTATACACGCTTTTGGATATACATTTTTCATAAATAAGTTCTATTCTTATTCAAAGTGATTCTAAATTTTTAAGCAAAAGAGTAGAAAATTTTTCATAGCAAATATGAAAAAGTTGATATTTTTCACATATTTAGAGAATGAAGCTAATGACCATGTGGCCATTTACCACATTTTTGATGTCAAATGTAGGTCATAGTTGGCTAGTATCCCATCATTATTACTATTTCACTAATGTTTCATCCAAGTGATCATAGTCTAAGGACGTGCTCTTTTCAACGTATTTTATTAAAATTAACTCAGTGATTATTAACTTAGTGATATACATTTCTCTCACATATTACTATAACACACACGCACGGACGCACCCAAAAGAAACTACTATGCAACTATCAACCTATGAAGAAAGAATCTAATGTGAATTGCCAAGAAAATTTACAGTCAACTCCTCATCACAGTAAATCAAATTTGATTTTTCTTAGTAATGACTCCTAGTGGCTTTGGTAAAATGCAATTCTTTTCAAGGATTTAAACAGTTACCATTATAAAAGTTGGTCAAATCATGAACTTTATTAACACATTAGTACATATCCCATTAGAAATGTGCTGGCTTTTTGGTGTGAAGTCCACTTAAGTATTTGTCTAAATTCTCTCAACCATGTGAAACTGAAAACACAGCCACTAGAACATGGAGTATAAAACAAGAGAACACGGTATGAAACCGCACAAAGAACCAAAGCCAACAAAAAACGGAAGAAATCCATTTGAAGAATGGAAACAAAAACAAAATTTCAGGTGTCCAAATTGTTCTTAGCCTCTTAAACCATTTTTGTCATCTTTTTTCTAAATCCTTCTCTTTATTCCGGAGAACAGCATCAAAATTAGTCTTTTTGCAAAAATACAGCTTTGTATCAAAGTCTGGTATGAGATCAACTCGCAATAAAAATATGGTCACTATCTAAAAATGAAGGGGTCACTATTATGAACCGTGACCCTCGTTTCATGTAAATGTGATACTCGTCTCACCGAAAATCACTGAAAACCTATTTTATAGAAGTTTTGTGCAATTTTTTTCTTTTCTTTTTTTTTTAGTCCAAGTAAATGAGCTTAGTTCTTTTTTGGCGCATTTATCATACTCAAACATTACGAGAAATTATTACATGGCCCCAAATTACAAATATTCCAACTCAAGTAGAAAATTTAATCACCATTAAATTGATGGGGCCTAAACAAAAATTAAAGAAAAATCTTTGCAATATGAAAATGAACTTCTTCCCTATATTCCCTAATTGACCAATACACCACATGCAACCTCCAATCATTTTTAATCATCTTTTGGGGAAAATGAGATTAGTAGAACCTTTTACTTCCTAAATCACATGATGTTCCAAATTTAGCGCAACTTGAAAATCAATCAATTAAAAGAGGACATCAATTATTATGATTCTAACATGATAATTAATTAATTATTGACCAGTCAATACATTATTGGGATGAAAATTATTTACACCCAAAATAAACAATGAAACAAGGCATGAACAGAGAAACAAAAAGAAAAGAGAAACAAATGTGATGATTATTACATACATCAGCAAAATATATATTGAACCTTTATATCTTAGCATTTCATATATTCATCTAGTAAAAGTTTTCACAAATCTCAGTTTCCTCAAACCCATTCTGGGCAGAAAAAAAAAATTGAAACAAATAATAAACAAAAATAAAAATAAAAAAAGTTTACAAGCCCGGATTTATAGATCGAAAATTTAACCCCATATATAAAAATAAAATCAAAAATTAAGAAAAAAAATGTACTGTAAATGGTAAACAAACAACAAGTCATTGAACATTAAACCCAAAAATCAAAAAAAAGAAAAAAGAATTTAAAAAGTAAACTTCCAGATCTTAATTCTTAGATCAACCTTACATTTAGAGCCAGTGGTGGTCCCAAGGGTAGGCGTTTTAGCGGTGGCGTTCTTAGGCTGAAACCCACGTATCCCTTCACAAGTGACACGGATCCCGACACGTTTACTCTTCAATTTCCCCATCTGAACTTGCACTTGCGTGTCCACTTTAACGGACACAGGAAACCCATTCTTTTTCCCAAGATCAGATCTCAACCCGGACACGGTATCCGAATCAAAGTCCCGTGTCGCGTCACTTATAACCGTGCCTTTAATCACGGTCGTGTTCCCTTCAACATGAGTGAACCCAGGCAAAGTAGCATTCCCTGCATCAACACTCCCGCCTTTCGACACGGCTACATCGACGTTAATCGGGTCGTAAATGAACACGATCTTCTTCTTATTGGGGTTCTTGGCCGTCAGTGTAAAGTCGAGCTTCGAAGCGAGCCGAGAGAACCCAGATGAGTCTGAGGATGAGAGGTTGAATTTGGAGATCCGGAATGAAGATACTTGAAAAGTAGGGTGTTTTGGGTGGTACAACACATAAAAAATACACCCCAATATTGCTACCAGTAAAATCAGACATAGTATTGTTATAAGTGTATATAAGAAACATAAACAACAGCATCTCCTGCATGAACATGACCTGCCCCTGCGGTTATTCTGCTGGGGCCGGTACATCGGGCGAGGACGGTTAGGATTGTATAGCTGAGTTGTTTTCGTTGGTCCATTCGGGGCTCCGATTGTAGCGGCGGCACCGCCGTTTGTCGTAGCGGTGCCGCCGTTCATTGCCATTGCTGCTGGTGGTGGGTTTATTGGTTTTCCTGCTGGGTATACCCTGTCTGTCATTTTTTTTTTCTTTTTTGTTTTTCTCTCTCCTCTTGTTGGTGGTGTTCTTGATTTCAAAGTTTCTGAGGAGAGAGAGATGAAATGGGAAGCTTTGAGATGGGAGAAAATGGTAATGGGGGAAGAGGAATAATGGAATCTGTTTTTTCTCTCACTAGCTGGGCTTCCTTGTTGACACACTTTTCTTTTCTTTCTTTGTTTTGGGTTTGTTTGAGGGGGGTTCACTTTGTGGGCTGTCTGTTTTAAGATAATGGGGTTGGGGAGGGTGAAGGGGGTGAATAATTATAGGTGGTCTATTATTTTCCATTACCAACTGCACAAGAAGAGTATTTTATTATAATACTATATATGTGTACACATTGCATTACTAGAGTGCACAATGTTGTGATTGTCACAAGGGTGGCCTTTTGTGAAAGTTGAAATTGATGAAGGCTTATGAAACACTCATCAATGTTAATTATTGTGACAATTATTAATGAGGTTGGTGTGTTTTTGGGTTTTTTTTTTTGATGGGATGAGAATTCACTGGGGTTGAGATCTCTCTTTCTTATGGTGATGGTATTTAATTAGAAGAGTGGTTTTGCAACATGTTTTTTTTATGGATAAGTAATGACTATGCAACTTGTAATTAGGAAAGTGATTGGGGAGTAATAGTGGTAGGTGGATAATTAATTTGTTTTTAGGAAGAGTTTAGGATCTTATAGGTAAGGTGATAACAATTTGATATCCTAAATTGTTAGCCAAGACAATTGAAATGGCTTTCATTTTAGAAATTTGTTGTTGTTCCATATTATACGATTAAGTCCTTTTAGATTTCGGATAAAATATTTATTGCTCTTCATTCTTATTTTACATTATCTTATTGATTGCTCACCTCTTTATTACATCTAAAATCAACAGGTAAATTAATTCACTGCAACTTTTTTTCTTGTTTTTTTACAGAATTAATATTCGTGTGTGCAAATCTTAAACAACCCAGGTCATTTATAAAACATAGGGAGTAGTGGAGTACTATTCAATAACCAAACTTGTGCTCAAATGAATTTTACCCATCAATGCACCAGTTTGTACACAAGTATAAACTTCTTCCTCCTTTATAAATATATACTCCCTCCGTCCCAATATTTTCTTCTCATGACCAAAAGGCACGCAAATTAAGAAAAGGTGAAAGTAGCCAATTTTTGTCAACTTTGCCCCTGATTTAATGAGTTAAGAGAGAGGTAAAAATCTGGGACCACAAGCACATGGGGTGGTTTGATGAGTAAGTGAGGGGTAGTATAGGGAATTAACACTAGAAAAGTTACTATTTTAGGTAATGAGAAGAATATATAGGGACTGCTCAAAATAGAAAGTGAGAAGAAAATATAGGGACGGAGGGAGTATATATTTAGTTATTTTGGAACATAACCGAAATTAAAATTCAATGCTAGTACTTGCGTACTTTTGTGATCCAAGGCTGATTTTCTATGGTTTCATTCATGAATTTTCACAAAACAGTTGATCTGCAGCATTTATGGGTACCCCTTAATTTGGGTCAATTGACCAGATTGGTATATAATATAAGGGTCTTACGACACATTGGTATTTTTTGTTACTCAGGCGACATATGAGTATATTAAGAATACACCGGCGACAAATACACCCAAAATACCTCGCCGGAGCGTATCATTGATTAAAATATTATTAATATGTATTTATTGTGTATTCCGACCATTTTGCCCAAAAAAAAAAATACAATTTTGAATTTATCCCCTCATTTTATTTCATTTCCCTTTGCCCTCATTTTATTTTATCTTCATAATTGGAGGTTACCCATTAGGCCATTGCCGCCATCGATTTGAGCTTTGTGGTGTTAATGCTGTTTTGTCACAGCCATAGCCACCAAAGCTTCGTCTCAAGAGAAATTGGTAACTTTGTCTTTTCTTGCTTTTGTGACTTGTCTGAATCTTTCCATTGCCAGCCTTTTGAGTTCTTGATGTGATAGTGTTGAAGAATTGGTGATGAGAGAGAGAGGGTTGGTAGAGCACGAAATGGGTTAGTTATAGAATGAATTTACACAGTAAGAAAAGAGACGATGCTGGTTGTGGTTGTAGTGGTGGTGGCGTGGTGGTTGGGACAGTGTTGGTGGTTGGGAAATCAGAGGATATAAAAGCGTCCATGACCATGGAATCATGGATCCATGAACATTGATTAAGCCTCCCACCCAATTGTTGGGTCTCTCACGCCATTTTCAATCTTCCCCAATATCAAATAAAAGGTGTTAAAAATAATAATTCAAAGGAGAAAAGGGGGAAAATCAAATAAATTTGGGGGAGAAGATTGGTTAATCTCTGTTAAGGAAAAAGAGAATTGACAGTTACATATATGCTCTAGATAAATGGCGTTATTCTCTCAACCTCAGATATGGTTCTTATCCTTAGTTGTTAGCTATTCTTATCCTTAGTTGTTAGCTAGTTTATTGTAACTAGGACTCTTGTATATTCTGTTGTAACTCACTCCTGTATTCTCGTGTATATCAGTTGTTAATACCCTTATAAATAGAGGGAAGACCACACAAGGTTGGTCAACCAAGAATTCCCAAAATCACAAACTTGTTTATGGTATCAAAGCTCCTTAGACTCAACGTCAATTCCTGGGAAATTCATCTTCAATATGTCGTCCAACTCAAACACACAAAACAATATCCCAACCATCTCCATCAAACTTACAAAGGAGAATCATGATATTTGGGCTCCTGTAGCTAAACAAGCACTGGTAGCCTATGATTTGGGCGATGTAATTACAGAAGGAGCAACTGCTCCTACACAATATCTCACCCAGACAACACAAACTCAGCAACCTACTGTTAACCCCGCCTATACGGCATGGTTAAAGAAAGACAGTTTGGCATGTGTATGGCTAAAAGGAGTCATAACAGACAAGGTCCTTCCGTTGGTGGCAAGATTGGAGACTTCTCGTCAAGTTTGGGCCAAACTTGAGACAACTTTTAACTCTCAAAATAGAGCAAGAGTTATGCGTCTTCGTAAGACGCTTACTACTCTCAGACAAGGGAACCTGAGCATTATGGACTATGTGCAAAAGAAAACAGAATGTGCTGATGGTTTAACTATAGTAGGCACTACAGTTTCAGAACAAGAACTCACTCAACACATTATGGATGGCTTGGACTCAAGGTATAATACTTTTAAATCAGCCCTCAATGTTCGTTCTATCAATGATCCTATCTCTGTAGATGCTTTGTTGGGCCTTCTTCTCGATGAGGAGGAGCGTCTCAATGCCGACGAACCTCAAGTGGTTCATGATGCATATATGGCTAATGTTTATCGTGGTGGAAACAAGCAGAACAAGACCTTCAATCGAAATCGGAATTATTCGTATAACCAGGGGCAACGCAAAACCCAGCAGGGCCAACACAAGTATGGAGGTGGCAGTAGTACCAATTCTTACAACAAGGGGAAAGGATTGTTAATTTGTCAGATATGTGATAAAAGAGGTCATGGTGCTAATGAGTGTTATCATCGATTTGACCATGCCTTTTCTACTGAGAATCCTCAAAAAATTGCTGCCATGATTGCGTCTCCTACGGATACTCAAGGTCCACAGAACTGGCTTGTTGATTTTGATGCTTCCGCACACCTTACTGCAGACCTCAATAATCTGAGTGTTCATTCCGAATATCAAGGTGATGAAAAGATCCAGGTTGGAAATGGTAAGCTACTTACTATTAATAATGTTGGCACCAGCTCCATTTTAACTCCCCGTCATAAATTTATGTTAAATAATGTTCTCCATGTTCCAGCCATTACCAAAAATTTATTGAGTGTCTCCCAATTCACCCGTGATAACCATGTCTTTTTCGAATTTCATTCTGACACTTGTCTTGTGAAGGACATGCAGGGCAAACTTCTGTTGCGGGGGAGCCTTGATAGGGGACTTTATAAACTGCCCGTGGTTTCAAATTCTTCATCTGCATCTAAGCCATCCACACCCTCTGTTGCCTACGCTTTTGCCTTTACTGGGGAACGTACAACTCTTTCCGGCTGGCATAATAGGTTGGGTCATCCTAACGACAAGATAGTTCGCTAGACAATTTCTAAGTTCAGTTTACCTTGTGTTTTCAATAAGGACAGTTCTTTATGTGGTCCATGTCAATTGGGTAAAAGTCATAGGTTGCATTTGTCATCTTCCCATCAAAATTCTCAAATTCCATTTGAACTTGTTTACAGTGACGTTTGGGGGCCTGCTCCCGTCACCTCTATTAGTGGCTTTCGCTATTTCATTCAATTTCTAGATGACTGTACCAAATATGTTTGGATTTATCTTATGCGTTCTCGTGATGAAGTTTATGATATTTTCAAACATTTTTATGCCATGACTCAAACTCAATTCGGTCACAAAATTAAGACTCTACAAACTGATTGGGGGGGCGAATATCGAAAGTTGTCAAATTTTCTTTATCCCTTTGGCGTACACCATCGCCTTTCTTGTCCAAAAACACAAGAGCAAAATGGGGCCCCCGAGCGTAGACACAAGGACATTGTCGCTAAGGGATTGGCTCTTCTTGCCCATGCCTCTCTTCCTCCTGAGTACTGGGAATATGCATTTTCCACAACTGTATATCTCATGAATCGTACTCTTACTCCGATCCTTCAAGACCAATCACCCTATGAATGTCTTTACAACCGAGCTCCTGAGTACAAACTGCTCAAGACTTTTGGGTGTCTTTGTTATCCTTTCATCCGTCCTTATAATAATCACAAAATGGAATATCGCTCCAAACCATGTGTGTTTCTTGGGTACAGTTCAAAGCACAAGGGCTATCTTTGTCTCCATGTTCCTCTCAGTAGGATCTATGTAGCCAGGCATGTTGTTTCTGATGAAAACCAATTCCCTTACTTGTCCTTTTCTCAGCCTACCACCGTGTCTAGTGCTCCTGCTGAAGTCACTCTTCAAATGCTCCAGGATGCCAATTCTTTTTCTCTTACATCTACCCCTTCATCCACTCAACTACCAAATTCGTCTTCTACTTCATCAAATGAGCTGTCCACTGCTACTACATCTATTCCTAGTGAAACACACTCAAATGATATTAATAGTCCATCCACTTCTGATCATACATCGACTACAGAACCAACTGTGTCTAATGTCCCCGAGGCTCCCTCACAACCGCTCCCGCATGTTCTGCGTCATCTTCGTGCAGCAGATAATTCCAATCACTCCATGGTCACTCGTGCTCAAACCAAAACTCTCAAGCCAAAAGCTCTCCTAGCCACCAAATATCCGCTTCCCGAACTTAACACTGAACCTTTCCAACCTGTCACATATAAACAGGCTGCGCGTTACCCGGAATGGCGTAAAGCCATGGATGATGAGTACAAAGCCTTGATTTCTAATAAGACATGGACAATTGAAACCCCACCCCCTGGTGCTAACATTATTGATTGTAAGTGGGTGTACAGGGTTAAGCGAAAAGCGGATGGAACAGTTGAACGTCTGAAGGCTCGACTGGTTGTTAAGGGTATCCACCAGTGATTTGGTGTTGATTTCTTTGAGACATTTAGTTCCGTGGTAAAGCCGACCACGGTAAGACTAATGCTTACTCTTGCTGTGTTCCATGGTTGGTCAGTTCGTCAACTTGACGTTAATAATGCCTGTTTACATGGTGACTTAAATGAATGTGTATATATGTCTCAACCACCTGGATATCAAGATCCCACATATCCTGGTCATGTTTGTCGTCTACAAAAGGCGTTGTATGGGTTAAAGCAGGCCCCTCGTGCATGGTTTACAAAACTGAAATCCTTCCTGGTTGATTCTGATTTTCAACGTTGTTACTCATATTATTCACTGTTTGTTCGTCGCTCAGATAGCTCTCTCACATATCTACTAGTCTATGTTGATGATCTTCTTATTACAGGAAATGATCAACAATTTATCCAGCACTTTATGAAGTCTCTACACTTGACATTTGCTCTAAAAGATTTGGGTGACGTTAATTATTTTTTGGGAATTGAAGTACACAGAGATGCCACTGGCATGTTCCTTTCTCAAGCAAAATACATAACGGATATTTTGAACAGAGTTCAAATGTCAGGCGCTAAACCAGTATCTACACCAGCAGATGCTAGTACTCGCTTGTCAGCATCCGGGCAGGCGTTCTCTGATCCCCGGCTATACCGTAGTGTTGTGGGTGCACTACAATATGCTACCATCACAAGGCCTGAGCTTGCCTATTCAGTAAATCGTGTCTGCCAATTCCTGCATTCTCCAACTATTTTTCACTGGCAAGCTGTAAAACGGATTCTTCGATATCTGAAAGGCACTATTCATCATGGCTTATACCTTAGGAAATCACCCAACTACTCTCTTGTGGGATATTCAGATGCAGATTGGGCCGGTGACCCGGATAACTGTCGATCTACACATGGATACTGTGTTTTCTTTGCTGGAAATCTTATTAGTTGGTCCTCCAAGAAACAACATGTAGTGGCCAAATCATCTACAGAAGCTGAATATCGAGGCTTATCTGCAGCTACTGCGAAATCATTTGGATACAGCAGCTTCTCCGAGAACTTGGTGTCTGTCTTTGTCGACCTCCTTTACTACTTTGTGACAATATGTCAGCTACTTATATGACTGCCAATCCCGTTTTTCACAACCGTTCCAAACACATAAAGGTTGGCTTTCACTTTGTTCGGGAGAAAATAGAAAGGGGCAATTTGGTTGTTCGCTATGTTCCTACCGATGATCAAATTGCTGATGTTTTAACCAAGGGATTGTTGTCTCGTCGTTTTATTCGTCTTCGGGACAACCTCAACGTCCAGGCTCTACCGTTGAGCTTGCGGGAAGGTGTTAAGGAAACAGAGAATTGACAGTTACATATATGCTCTAGATAAATGGCGTTATTCTCTCAACCTCAGATATGGTTCTTATCCTTAGTTGTTAGCTATTCTTATCCTTAGTTGTTAGCTAGTTTATTGTAACTAGGACTCTTGTATATTCTGTTGTAACTCACTCCTGTATTCTCGTGTATATCAGTTGTTAATACCCTTATAAATAGAGGGAAGACCACACAAGGTTGGTCAACCAAGAATTCCCAAAATCACAAACTTGCAAAGGTTAATGCAAATTTGAATCCACAAACAAATGGAACAATGGCTGACTAATTATGATCTGAAATAGTTGGGAAGATAGGGAAGATGACAATGATATTGAACAGTAGATGGAAAAGGGAAAAAGGGGAAAGAAAACAAAAACAGGGAAATAAAAATATTTAAGCTGAAAATGTTAGGAATACACAATAAATACAAAAAAAATAATATTTTAATCAAATATTTGCTCCAATGGAAAGTTTTGGGTGTATTTGTCGCCGATGCATCTTTAATATACTTATATATCGCCTGAGCAACAAAAAATACCAATATATCGAGGGGGTTTCATTTTATTCACCAATCTGATTAATTGGCCCCTCAACTTGCAAGCCATCCTAATGTGGACCATCCAATTTTGCCTGCCCCATAATCCATCATCTAAAGTCTACCAAATTCCTTTACTTCAGAGGCCTCCAAGTGTTTATGCTAAGCCAACGGTAATATAATTTTGCTAACATACATTTTTCATATTTTTACTAAGGGTGCGTTATTTATAACTTACGCTCAGTTTAGTTCAGTTCTGTTCTGCCCAGTTATTATTTCAGTGATTTTCAATTCTAAGTAATTTACATAGAGGCTATGTTTGATAAAACTGTAATTGTGAGGCTTGAGCCGTAACTAACTATTTGAAATATACTGTCAACTTGTACGTAGTTACTTTTTTTTTTTCACACCAAGAATATCCACGGTTGATAATAGTGATGATTTTCTGAGCGGGTTGCTAGGCACCACAAAGGGTGGGACAATTGGCTAATGAATTTAAAATTGCTCCATACATACCCAAGGCTAAATTCGAACCCTCCATTTTAGTTACGGGTAAATAAACCCTAGCACTTAATCACACCCTTTTGCTTAATGTACAAAGTTATTACTCTAGTAAAGTTAGAGGGGTTACCAATACTTATTCCTGTTTATATAAGATAGTGACTTTTGTTTCATATCATTTTACAAAAAATTACAAATACGACCATCTTATACAAATTACGTTAACATGGGTAGGGGGTGCAAACGAGTTGATGTATTTGCGAGCAGTCGTGAACATACTCGGTCAAAAATCGTTCAATAATAAATGAGCTGAGCACGAGCACCCTCAACTCGACTCATTTAGTATTTTCATGGGTGAGCTGAGGTGAGCACGAGTCTTTAAAATTAGTGTGCTCGCGAGCAGCTCGTGAATAGCTCGGTCAAAATTGGTTTAAAACTCGCTCAATAAAAAACGAACCGAACACGAATACCAATATGATGCTTGTTTAATAAATGAACCGAACATGAACATAGAATTACTCGACTCGACTCGACTCGTTTCTACCCCTAAACATGGGAATTTCAGTCAAATGTAACTTCTCTCTCTTTTGTACTTGTACTCCTTAGACTCCTAGCCTCCTTGGTAAGTCTACGCTGAGGCATGGTCCTTTGGCACGTGGTTTCCGCATTTAAAAAACATGTGGTGGGCTGTGTGATGCATCAAACGGCTTAAATTGCATAATCAGTTGGTGCCCAAACAAAGACCGTCTGTTAGGATATGATGTGTGATTGTGTGGGTGTGAGGGTTGTCTTTAAAATATTTTTATTTTTTAATAAGAAATATACCACCGACGGCATAGCAAGAACGGGTCTTTAATAGGAGTACTTAATTTTAATTTTCTGAACTTTATAGGTGTTATGTAGTGGTCGGAGGGGGACTTTAATTCTAATTATTGGTTAATTAATCATACTCATGAAACTGCCATTAACGTAGGCCACAAGTCAATAAACTAATACAGTTTTATTTTGTGAGAGGCAATGTGTGAACAATATCCAATTGTATTCACGCATTCAAACTAACATTTCAAATTTTTGGGTGCTCTCATGTAAGATGTACCAGAAAAAACGGGAATGCCACAAACGGGATCGCGTATGTTAAATGTGCTCTACGTATTTCTCTAAGGCTCTAATAGGAGGAATTATTGTGTAGTCTAGGAGCACTGCTCCCTCATCTCACAAAATAGAAAATTATCAATTTGAATTTAGAGTGGGCTCCACTTATTTTGTGAGAGATGGGAGCAATGCTCCTGGACAATGCAATAATTTCTTCTCTAATAGGTAAATGAAGTGCTATTGATCCAATAGATGAAATACAAAGCTGCCGTTAGACTTTTGACATGTATGTTATCAGCTCATCGTGCACAATTTTTTAACATGCAACTTCCTTAACAAGTTTATTGCTACTCGTTAGAATATTCAAGTAAGATTATAAGCAAGTTTTGTGTAAGACTATTTTACAATAAAATGAGGTGACTTATTATGAAATATGACCCTTATTTTATTAATTAAAAAGAAATTGTCTTATAAAAAGTTATAAAAAACCGTCTTATAATAATTTTTGTGTGAGAGTATATATGTGAATATCAAATATTTGATAAAAGATAATGCTATGAACAATTTATGATAGCCCTAGCATTGTTCTTCAAAAAATGATAGAAGAAAGGAAAGAACACCCTAGCATTTGAATTGACATGACATTAAAAAATATATTGGCTATTTACTACCTACCCACTTAGCATTAATTTGGAGTTTCAGAGAATCTATATCCCATTCTGATTTTGAGACACTATAACTCCTTGGAAGGTTCCTACTGGTTTGCTTCTTAAAGGTTTCCAAAGAAATCGGTAGATTGTTCTAAGTTCTAGTTACGACTATGGACAACTTTGTCTTCTTTACTAACTAACTATTCACAACAACTCTGCGTCAATACTCAATACTCCAGCATAATCTCCTCTGTTATCATGATAATCATCCTTGAATTTGGTGATTCTTCATTGTTGTTGTTATAAAGAGTCAAAGACCTTCTGTCTTAGCTACCTAATTTTTAATCCACCTAAAATCCAGCAAACGAATACCCCACCTTTTCCTTTTCCTTTTCAATTTCTCGTCCTTCTTTTTTTTAACGATAAAGTAACTTCCAACTTTATTGGAAATGAGATTTGAACCTAGACAATAAATGAGGAGCATCCACTACGCTACCCACCCCAAACTCGTCACTCCTTTTACCAACAGTCTCATTCAATGTGTAGCAAAGAAATTGCCATCTTTGATCACCTTTGGAGCCCCGGGCCTACACTTGAATTTTACTTGGTGGTAATAGGCAACAGTCGATCTTGTATAAAATCGTCATCTTTGTAAAATGATTGAAAATATAACACTTTTTATTTAAAATGTAATATTTTCAGTTCAAAAAGCAACACTTTTTTTTTCAACAACAAAAAATGTTAAAACAAAGAAATGCTTATAAATTCAAAATTGACACGTTTTCTTCGAAAATGTATAAGATATCTTAAGATATCGTCTTATATTCTAAGATAGCGTTTACTTGTAAGCAATGATGATTACAATGTAATCCACTATTTTATAGAGTAAATGTGGGTAGAAAATATAAGAGGGGAAGGAGAAAGATGAGATTTGAGAGCTTGATTACATCATCCAATGTAATCATCTTTACATGTTCTAAAGTAGAACCATTGTGATTACAATGGATGTTGCAATCAAATTCACTCTTTCCATGTTTCTCCTCCTCCTCCTTCCTTTTTCAACGCACATTTACCCTATAAAATGGTGCATTACATTGTAATCACCATTACATTCAAGTAAACAAGCCCTAAGTTTTTTTGAATTGGCAAACCTACTTTGTTATGTTTAGACTTCATTACTATACTCTTTGTCAGTTTGTATTATGGTTTGATAATCACAACTGGGGATCACTTGAACCACTGGATTGGAGTATTTGCGACTAATATGTGAAATATTTAGTTATGCGAGTTTTCTCATATGGTTGCACACATTTGCACTAGACTTCTTAAGGAACTTAGAATATTGTACCTCTTTTCTGGCCCTCCCAATATCACTCAAATGGTGTAAATTGTATTTGTTGGATTCTCCTAGGAGCTACAGTGACGAAGTTCATACTTTCTCCGTTTTTATGAAACTTTACCATTTTTCTATTTGGTATGCTTTTATAAAAATTTATTATTTTTCTTTGTAGTAAATAATTTCCAAGTGAAATTATCATTTTACCCTCGCTTTCGTAAAATTTAAAACCTATATTTATTGGCCTCTCCCACACCTTCATTAATGTTGAGTATATGAGGGAAAAGTAAGTGTCAAAACTCGAAATCATCAATTTGCCTTGGTCTTCGTATCAAAAGCAAATACTCAGTAAAGTTTCATAGGAACGGAGGGACTACCAGAACCTAATGTTAAACTAACCAATATACGATATACCTCTCATTAGATCAGAGTAAAACACAAATTTCTTTGTTTTATTTCTTTCTCTGCCCCGTCTCTTCTCCTCTTCTGATCTTCTCTTCTCTTCTCTTTATCTGTGTGGAAATTTGTGTGTTTGCTAACATGTTGTGAGAATGAGACACAAAAGAATGGACATTGACATAGTTAACAAGCACATGTACAGTCATGTGGGAGCCATATAATGGAGCCGCTAGATTTGTGGACATTAATGGAGAGCATACACCAACAAGGTTGGCAACAATTAGACCAATTTTACATGTGAATACAATTGGTATATTTGTCAAACCCAAATGCAGCTCCAAAATTTTCGCTGTCCATATCTGCCTTCTCATCATTTATCTCATACCTCATATACCTTCAACCACAATACATTTGTCTTTTTTGACATCCAAATTATGAAACCCAATTATTAGATATAATTTATTGTTTTTGTTGCAAATTAAAGAAGGCATATAAGCAGCTGATGTTGTTTCTATACAAAAACTTGTATAAAACTATCCACGGTAGAACGAGGTGAATTCTGTGAAAAAACACGAGTGACTTATAATAAAAAGTCACCCCATCTCACCGTGGAACGGCCTTATACAATAGTTATTGTCATTTCTAATATAAAATCCACCCCTGCAATATCGCAAAAACTATACGGACTACAATTAAGTTTAAGACATGCTATATGCAGCAAGTTAAAAGCTATGATATTTGTTTAAAGTTTGTTTCAGTTTTTATACTGTCAATTGATAGTACTAACACATAGCGGGGATAGCTCAGTTGGGAGAGCGTCAGACTGAAGATCTGAAGGTCGCGTGTTCGATCCACGCTCACCGCATTTTTTCCGTTTTTCCTCTTTTTACCACATTTTTCACAATTAACGATTGACGAAAACCCATTATTGGCCCACATATTGTAAAGTCCAATAAAGGTAGTTGTGTGTGAATGACTAATTGAATTTAACCCCATTTTTAGCCCATTATTTGCTCTAAGTGGAGGCCCATTAATTAAGCAACTACTATGAGGATGTTGACCCTTCTAGCTCTTACCGAGGACTTGGTCCTAGATAGGAAATTATGGCGTAGCAGGATTCGTGTAGAGGATCCTCGTTAGATTATGGTTGTGCATTGGCTAGTACTAGAGGTTGATTCATTTTGTTTACAGCCTGTAGCGTCTTCCGTCACTTTACGTTGTTCAGTTAGTAATATCTTGCGTTAGTATGTTGACTGCTTTACTTCTCTTGCCCTTTTGATCACTCTTTATTGCTTAAAAAAAAAAAAAAGCTTTTTGAAAATGTATTTGAAAAAAAAAAAAAGGTTTTTGTGGGTCTTTCGGAAACAGTCTCTCTTCTAGGCGACTAGTTAGGGGTAAGACTGCGTACATATGGACCTCCCCAAACCCCGCCCTAAGCGGGATACTTACTGAGTTGTTGTTGTTGTTGTTGTTGTTATGAGGATGTTGAACCACAAATTCGCCAAGTATGAGGTCTCAGCCCACAAACTTTTTCTTTTTTTTTTTTTTGGTTTTGAGAAAGAGCCCACAAACATTTTTCTACAAGCACAAAAAGAGATCAGCATTTTTTTTTTTGCTAGTAAAAGAAGAGATAAGCAATTAAGCTAAGGGACATCATACAATCATAATATATCCATATATTAAAGGCATTTTCTGACAGCATTGGAGGCGTCCACGTAAGCGAGCCATTGTAATCAAAATTTAAAAATAAATATAAAATAAAAATATCGATTTTGGTATAGAATATTTACTAAAGTTATACTTTCCTAAATCCTTATAGACTACACTATTAATTAGAGGTTTTGGTATAGAATATATATACTAAAGTTGTACTTTCCTAAAATTATTAAAGAGTAGACTATTAGATTTTAAAAAGTATATAACTTTAGTTTTACTGCTTAAAAAATTAAATTTCTTACATCATTGGAACGGGTACGAAATATCCTTTAAAATAAGACTCATTTGTAGTATATTCTATTGATTTACAACATAAGACGCGTCCACCTAAAAAGGTAATTAGTAATTAGCTTGACAAGCTGACACAACTAAAGAGTTACAATGTAAAAATAAGAGAAAAGATATGTATATTAGTTATAAAAATTTAAAAAGTAATCTCAATGTAAAATATAATAAAAAGAGTATGTGTAGAATAAAGAAATAAACGATGAATCTAAAATGATTTTAGGTCCAATCTTTAATAAGTAACTTTACCATTTTCACGTATAATTTTATAACTGTACGTAGGCTCCGTTTGATTCACCTAGATAAAACTGATCTGAACTGAATTGAACTGAACTGAACTGAATTGATTTTTTAAACTTGACCGTTAAACATTTAAACTTCGTACAAACATAGTCAATATTAGACTCATTTGGAAGTATGCTTTGAGATCTTTTCGATGACGTACTTATCATCATGAAACTATTTTAGAATAAAAAGTTATTAGAGTGATAAGGTTATACATGAACTGAACGTAAGTAAAATTAAGGTGAATCAAACAGATAGCCGTAATATATTGATCCCCATGTTAGTTTGGGGCTCCAATTTTTGTTCCCTTCAACTTTATAATTATTAATGCACTCCCTTCAACTTTACATTGGACTTTTTGCGTTTTTCAAGACAGTACTTTGTCCGCATATAACTTTGAAAAAACAAGCAAGCAAACATTAAAAAACGTTTTACTTTTTTATTGTTTACGTCTAAAACTTCTTTATTTTTTGAGAAGTAGTTATGTATACATTAACGTTTAAACTGATTTTAGCATTAAAAAATGATTATATCTTTAGAATGTTAGTTGTACACTTATATCAACATAGGAGTATTTGCGTACCAACATCAAGCATAGAAAGACTTTGAAACTATTACCTCTTGGATTATGTAACATATGTGGTGAGTTAATTAATAGTTAATTGAAATTGATGATAAGATTTTAAATTAGATAAGATGCCCTATAAAATCATAGTAATCTTATTATTATATGGCATTCATGATACTAGAATGAATTATATAAATTTTTATCCATATAATACTAATAGTTGTCGTAAGTGACAATTATACTTCGATTTTTCGATGAGATTAATAATCACGTTATATTAATTTTATTATATAATCACAGTCCATGCAACTCACGGATTTACTCACGGGCATCCACCTAGTAATGTAAATAGTATTTTATTTATGTAACATCATAGACACATGTTGTAAAGACATGTATAATTACTCAGTATCTTTCAAGTTTCAACGCAACGTTTTTAGGTATAAGAATAGTGAGTGTAGTAAAAAAAAATTGCATTGATCAAGAAGAAGAGATGGAACGAAGTCAGGGAAGTCTAGGATGACAAAGAAGGAAGAGAAGATTAGGTGGATACACCTTCTATCAGACAAAGGAGTACCACTTCTACACATATGCTTCTGTTAATTTCTTTCCTAGGAAGTTTTAATGCCCTTGCTCATTACCTTGCGAAGTGGGCAGCCTCTCATAACCATGGCGGTTACTTTGAGCAAGACTTCACCCAACTGGCTTAGCTTGGACTGTCTGTGAAAATTTTTTCAGAGTAATTGAGAATAAGAAGAGGCTGGTTGATCAAAAAAAAAAAAGATTGATCAAAAAGAAAAGAAAAATCACAACCCAAATATAAGTTGGTTCTAATATGGTCAAATCTAAAACTTATTATACTTTGTTTTTTTCCCCATAGAAATAAAACTTACCATGCTATTCCTTACATAAAAACATTTTTACAATTTCATACAAACTTTATTCGCCAACTAACAATATACTATAAAAATCCGGGTACCCAGTATTGAAATCAGACTTGGTTTGGAGTCGGTGGTTCCGGAACCGGAATCGGTCTAACCAATTCCAATTCTAATTCCCAAAACTAGGAACCGGTATCAACCAATTTCAATTTCAAGTCTTGACTTTTGGGAACTGGAACCGGTTGGTTACCCAATATAAAAAAAATATTAGACTTTTTTCTTTTATAGAAAAAAAATAGTGATTTCCTAGTAAGATTAGTGGTCTAAAAATTGTATTTGTGATTTTAATGTTTTAATGATTGTATTTGTAATATTAGTAATTAAATATTTGTATACATTATTTAAATTTTGATTTACGATGTTGATTGTAGTATTTGATTTTATGTGTGCGGTATCTTTGAAAATTAATATTTGTTAGTGTAATATAATATTGATGTTTTTTATTATTAGAATATATATTTATTTGATTTAAAAAATAATAAAATTTGGATTTAATGTGGACTTGGTACCCAGGAATCGGTGGGTACCCGGTGAATCCAATTCCAATTCCTAAGATTTTAGGAACCGGTGCAACCAATTCCAATTCCTAGTTTTTAGGAACCGATGGATCCAATTCCAATTCCGAATAGTGCAATCACCGGTGGGTACCCAGTTGCGCTCACCCCTAAAAACAACAACAAAAAAAAAGTATAGGCTTACTATTAAAAAAAGAAAAGAAAAAGAAAACATTGAAGTAGGATTCGGACATTCATCCCGATTCAACAACAAAAAGGGGTTTCTAAATTCTAGAACTAGAATACTAATTCTAATCTAAATTTGTATATTTGAGTAGAATCATCGAGAACAATCGAGAATATAGTCAATACACTATTTCTTCTCTCTCTCGTTGTCTTCTTTCACTTTCAAGTTTTCACGTGAGGTTTTTGTTGCTCATCGTACTATCTCTCCACTGAAACAAACCCAAATAAATACCAAGCGCTAAAACACACATCAATTGCAGACCTGCAAACCCTAACTTTCCTATCAAACCCAGAAGAATTCCAAATTCCAGGTTAGTTTAAAGAGCTTAATTTCTTCGATTCATTGAGTTTTAATCATGGGTTTTGATCTTTTCATATTATTGCATAATTGTGTTGCTCCTTTTGTATTGTTTTCATCATAATAAGCTCTTGTTGTGAACTTTATGATGTGAATTTGATTGTTAATGTGATTCCATGACTGGGTTTTTTTTATGTGTTTTTGCATAATATCTGTTATGAATTTCTAATTTAGGTTTCAAGTTTGAAGAGAGAAATATTGAATGATTAGTGGACATAATTTGGGAATTGGGGCGACCAAAGAACTGAAATTTATGAGTTGAATTCTGAAAAATTGTGATTATTTGAGTTCCACTTATTTCTGAGGTGTACTACTTAACTTAAGTGAATCCTGTAATTGTCTTGGCAAATTTTTTTAGTTCTAAAGCAATTTGAAGACCTTATTAACTAGCAGTGGTTAAATTTTAAGTTGGGTACTTTTATATGAACCAGCTGAATTATACATTCTTTAAACTGTTCCCTGAAAAGCAATGGGCTAATTTTTTGTGTACATATGATCTCATGGAGTCTTTGACTCATAGTTATGACTTATCAGTATCAATCAAAGTTAACTGAATCATGATATAGTACTGTATCCCCTAGCAGTTTTTGAGGGCTCTCTAGGGCTTAAGGACCATTGTGCATTTTGGCAATTGGTTGCCTACTGAATCATCTTAACTGGAACTCGGAAACTGGAAATCAGACTTGGTTGTTTGGTTTATGGGGCATGAGTGTTAACTTAGATCTTAGTGTCTAGTGATATGTTTGCAAATTAGCTCAAATTAAGATGAACTAGCTGTCAGTCATGTGCCAAAGTTTTTGCTTCACTCCCCACTGTTTCTGCCTGCCTCACTGTCACTGATGTCACCTCGTTCTCCAGGTAGAGAAAAAACAGAAGTAGAAAAAGAAAAAAAAGATGTTTGGGGTGGTATTTCCTAACCGAAGCTTCCCAATGGATATCTCAACCTTCACCCAAATTGATACCTTCCACTGGGTACTCGATATGAACCACTTTGTTGGTAAGTCTCTTTAGCTCATCCCGATACCCTTTCCATTCTCTAGCGTTTATTTGGGAACAGTGTAGCTTAATTTGCTATACTGGTTAATGGCAGGGGAGGCATACGATCAAATCAAAGAAATGTGCATCTTCTTGTTGAACAACTTCACCCTACCAGCAGACAAAGCGCTAGCAGTTTACGTCCAATCCCCAGGTTCAGCCTTTGTCTACTGTGGTGCTGTAACGATAGCCCGGCCATCTGCTGTTCTGTCTCTCATGTGGCCGGAGCCTGGGAGTGAAAGTCAATTCCAACTCACAGCCAACGGTGCACCTCTATCCGCCAAGATTGGCGTCTCCGTTGAGGACTTGTCATCCCTCCCATCTCTCGATGTTGCTGCAGAGAAGAAAATCGAGAATATGGCCCTCAAGGTTGGGGGAAACCTCTTCAATTTTATGCAGTCCTTTTGCGACATTAATGCCAATAAACTGACTGTTCCAACAGACATTTTGGATCGTTGGTTCAAGAAATTCCAGGAGCGTGCTAAGCGCGATCCTGACTACTTGAAAGGTTTTACCTTATAGCTTATCAAATCCGGAGGTAGTGTTGTAGTTCTGAAAATTGTAATAGAACAGATGATTTTTCATTTTTGTTCTTCTTTTGGTTTAAATAGATTAGTAATTTAACCTTTTAATGTAGAATTTTCTATTTCCATTTTTTGTATTACTGAAAGCTTCCAACTCAGATGTCAACCGAAACTGAGCTTCAAGTGTTGTGATTCACTAATTTGTGCTTTTGTCAATTTAGCAAAAGTAGTTTCGTTGTAAAGAAACCTGCATCTTTTGAGAATGTGAGATGTTTTGCCCTTCTAACTTCTGTTCTGTTACGCGTATTATTTCCAGTTTTTAGTTATCTTGTTAAACCCTTCAGGCTTGCCACGGATTTGGCCATGCTTTAATCTACTGATGTGGAATTCGATCCAAATTCACATTGTCACATTCATGGACAATTTTGTTCGGCCAACCAAGGGTCAGATTTGCTTACAGTACAGATGAGCATAACTTTCTTTTGTGTGCTCATTTCTGTTGTTAGACCAGTTACATCTCTGTTGATTCTGTTTGAAATTGGGAAAACTGGTTCTGGTTGCTGGCTGTGATGCTGAAGCTGACTGGGATTTGGGTGTTACAGAATCAACAAAAACATCTGTGGTTCTGAAGAAACAAATACAGTTGGATAAGCACAGCAAAAAAAAAAATACAGTTGGTTAAAGCTCTCTTTTCTGGTGGGCCTGGGCCTTTCAGTCTGAATCTGTGAAACATTAAAAAAAAAATCCTGGCCATATAAAGTGGCCCATAAAAAAAACAATATCTGAAATACTCCTACGTCAGTTTGCAGCCCGTTTTGTGTGGACTTAATTCACCGTGGACCAAGGATATAGTGTGCAAATATGTTAGGGATATGAAAGTATTTTTTAAAAGAGTTTGGACTTTTGATCTACCGTGGACTAAGGTCCGGTTCTCTTCAACGGAATGGTGTAGGACGGTGAGGAACGGAACGGAACAGAATGGATTAGAACGGAACGGAACGGAACGACGCGGATAATTCAAAAAAATGTGAGACAAAATGAAGAACAAAATGCGGAGCGAAACGGAACAGAATGCAGCATGAAATTGACGAATGCAGATTTTGTAATCAGTTTATAACCTATCAAAGCCCAAAGGGAAAGCTCCCTGTTGAATTTTCTAGACTGGTTTTCGAATTAATTGCAAAAATCTAAGGCAAGAAGAAGAATAGGCATTTTACCTAATTTGATTGGGACACTCTGAGTAATCAATTCAATGGGTTGTGGACCTGTGGTCCTGAGTCCATGTTTTGGCAAAGGGGAACGTCGGTCCCCTTTTCTTCAAAATTCAGTGTTCAAATTTGGTGTTCTTCCTTTAAGGAAGAAATTAGCATTTGTGTTTGCTCTTATTGTACTCTAATGATTTTCAATATTCTGTTATGCCTTACCGTACAACATAAAAGATTGGTGGTACCAAAATATTAATACCAGAGCGTGCACGTAGCTCTATGAATTGGCTAGAGAATTTTTGGTGTTTAGTGGGTGTATCCTTAATTAGTTCGGTTTAGTTCAGCTCATTATTTTATTTTTTCTTTTTACATAATACTATTCTGTTCAGTTAAGCGGAAAAGAACGTACTCATTTTCATGTCTATAGCGGCCATGAAAATTAACTGATGGGGTATGTCGGCCATATGCAAGGCTTTGTAAATTTAGTCACTTGTCTTGAGAAATAAGTACCTTTAATCTCAAAATTATATATTGTAGAATCCAATTGTATATACACATCAATAGTTTAGTGCATGGCAAGGTAACTGGGCCCTTGAGAAAATGGCCTCTTAAATGGAGACTAAGCATTTAGAGAAAAATGGACCCCTTTTTTTTGCCAATTTGCGACAAAAGGAGAAAAGGAAACTTAAGTGCAAATGTGCAATACCTCCGGCAAAATGGGCTTTTGGCAAACGGATGATACAAGAATGGGTTTGTTGTAGATCATGTGGTGTCTATTTCCTTCAAAAGTTTGGCTGCTTTCAATTGTTGCTGGTGGTTTGTAGACTAGTGTTTTGCACTCTTTAACATTTGGGGTCATCTACTGTAGTTACGTTTCTGATTTTGGCCAATTGCAACGTAGATTTTTGATTTTATGAAAAATAGAAATTGATTAGAGAAGTCGGTAAATTGAAATCGGTATAGAGTAGTCCGTAATTATGAATTTAGTTCCAATCAGTTGAATGGAAGTTAGTGCGTATTACGACATTGAGTATTTTTTTTTTTTGGGGGGGGGGGCGATTTTGGTTCATTTGTCTCATTGATTGATATTCGAATCATTTTCTATGTGTATGAAATAAAACATGCAACAAATACATCACCGATCATTTGATGTAGGATGTCCCTCAGAAAATAAAATCATCAAAATTTTAATTAATGACAAGTGATGATTCTTACATAAGACATAACAATACAACATGATGCATCTTCTAAAACAGAGCATAAATCACTATCTATGTACAAATTTATGAAAGCTATTGGTAGATAATGATAATCATCACTATTACGATCGAATCACTATAATTGAAAACAACGCTTAAGGGCATGAATTTTGTGAAATCAATAGGTTGTTATATATATATATATATATATATATGGTGACTTGACACAATGTAAGTAGTGTAAAGGAATCAGCGCGAAATGGGTTGTTTATTGATGATAGTGACGTTGATGGTTGTTCTGATAGTAGAGGCATTGAAGTTTGTGTCTTGTATCTCGACGTGACTTGATTTTTTTTAGTACGACTGAAAAAAATGCAATTGATGAATGACACCATCAACAATCACGAAATTGATTAATAAAATTGATCCAACCGATCAACCACCAGAAACAAAATCCAGCTATTATTCTTATCCTTCATTTTCTAAAAGAAAAAAAAAATAACGCTAATCTAAGAGAGGGTGGCGGTTGAGCCAAAGGATATGATATAGGCTAACTTTCTTAGGACCCCAAATCAAAAGCACCTACGATGATTTGTTATAAATGTCATTTGTGTTTATAACTAATATAAAAAAAATTAATATGTCACACTTATTCATATTATTACCAATGATGTAGAGTAGAAGATCCATATGGTACTACTAATTATTGTTTGTCATCGTTGACACGCAATTAAAAAAACTCACAAGTACTCCATCAAAGTGGGATGAATGTGTTTTTGAGCGTGACATATTTTGATCCGAAACCACCTCTAGCTCTTTCTGTATTGTTCTTTTTGCCTTTTTTGAATTTTGTCATCGAGAAAATGTAATCATGAAAAAATACTGTACAGAAAGATAAGCTCTACACTTTTGTGTTTTCAATAAGAGATTGCCTAAGGCTAAACCTTCCAAGTCCAATAAGTTGATGAGACCTCATTTGTTTCTTTGGATATCAAACAAAAATTATTCTTTATCAATGATGTTGGGCAATGTTGAGATTCTCATCTTCAAACTAGTTAAATGTTCACTTGCTAGTTGCTACTATGTAGTACTTTTTTTAGATTTTTGGACATTTGTACCACAAGAGTTTAGAGATGTTAAATGATTGTTTTTGATGATTTGTCCAATAATAGGATCTCCCATTTAATCAATCAAGCTAAGACAAGATATCCCCCCCCCCCAACTCAAAAAAAAAATCAACTCGTATTTCAATAAATATTACTCATACAATGAGTCTTGAATGAGCCGACTCATTCATAATCAAGCTTGATATCAGTATGACACTAGACTTGTTATAGGTGACCTCACGTTAAAGCGACATCATATTATAAGAATTTGCGTTACTCTTATCACCAAAATTAAAAAGATATATAAGAACAATGTTTGATCTACCACGTGAATAACAAAAGATTACTCTCTTGATTAGATGATTCGTGAAACACACTATTGATTCAAAATAGAATTCTGATAATTGTCTTCATATTTTTTTCTTATTTTGCTTGAATATTCTCTTAATTATACAACGTCTATTTAATGAAGCATACATATCCTACATCTTGGAGGAATTTTTTTTCCTTTGTTTTCGGGTTCAAATGAGACAGAAAGACAAATACAATATAAATATACATATGTTAATGGGAAAGAGAAGATTCGAACTTAGAGTACGTAAGAGTCCAGTATCTCAGTTTTAACAATTAGACCAAGCTGTCTAGACATTCTTATTAAATGTAAGAGAAATATGGATTGCTAATTTGTTATACTCCATAGTCCGTACACTGGTACAGTTATTGGAGATAGAATGCAACTGTCCCAAGACATTTTATTTTTGTTAGCCTCATTGTGAAAGAAATAGAAGGTTTGAGAGATTGCTTTTTTCTTTTGTGGACTATCAAGTGAGCTTGTACTATTTATGATTGCCTAAACGGCGTTGAATCTAATAACACATTTAGGCCAGAACGAAGCCTAGAAGAGTACTCTATTGTACTATGAGCTTGGACTATAACATTTTCTTATAAATCAAATCCATTGACTTCCATGTTGAAAACTTCAAATTGTGACCTCATATATATAGAGTACTTAGTTACCAATATTCCAAGCAGACCTAACTAATCAAGAAACTCAGGATCTGAGTTTTGAAAATTGGACATTAAACTTGTCATGTTGATTCATGTGCTTAAAATTTATGCAAATTTAATACTATAAAGATCTTTACTTAGCTTCAATGGGAGAAGAGAGAGTTGTTATGGTCCATATGGACATCCACATCAAAGGAACACGTAAGGAATAAGTGAGAAATTAGTACTCCCTATATCTTTGCCTTCTGTCCTTTTCTTCTTAAATAGTAGTAGGAGCTAAGTACTTATCAAAAGGAATTTAAAAAACAAAATAAAATAGTTAGAGGTAAGTTGGGTACTCTATGTGCCCAATTGTCATTATCACAAATTGAATTGGATTGTATCGTATGACATAGCCGTACGAAAAGGGTTACAACTTACAATAATCAAACAATGTCATACTTTTAAAAACAGGAAGGACTCATCTTCTTATAAATCTTAGTGATAGATGTAGGATTTTCATTTTAGAAGGACAAAGTGTAAACTTAAGATGTGGCGAAAAGGGCAGGAGACTGTAATTTTTGGGAGAAATATAAGAAAACTAATGGCTTTTTCAAAAAAAAATCGAGACGCGATGCTAGTCCAGTAACCCACGTTTTGTGTTTGCAAGTGCTTACAATATGACGTTGTATCCGATCGAAACTTAAATAGACTAAAACGCTACTACTATTTACAAAAACTTGTATTTATATAAAACGATCTTATTGCAAATTTTGGTGAGATATACTCCGTAGAAAGTAGAAACAAGAATCCTACAGAAACTATGAATAGTATATCTCACCTTGCGTAAGATAAAAGTAGATTTCATAAGACTGTTTATCTAAGTTGGGTATAGAGAATAGTGCTTGTTTGGTTGAATTAGGGAAGTGAGTTCTCATGGGAAGTATTAATTCATGGGAAATATAAAATCATGGGAAGTGCCCAAACTTGTTTGGTTGCACTAAGGAACTTTGAATTCATGGGAAGTGATGTGGGAAGTAGTACTTACCTAGGGGGGGCTTGGTAAGTGACTTCCTCCATTTTGGAGGAAGTGACTTCCCATGGGAAGTTAATTCCTAAGTTTTTTTATCAACCAAACAACAAGAGATTTTACAATTCCTAGGAAGTTGTACTTCCCATGTTAGTTGTGTGTCAACCAAACAAGCACTTTAGTAGCAATTAGCTGTCATCAATCATAGCGACCCCACCAACAAGTGCAACAATTGCTTGTCCTATTGAGATACAATCATGCCTCACTATCTATCCGCACTTTAATTTCTTTACTCAAAAAGTTGTTGAAAATGGGATTGTTTATTAGGATTCCATGACAAAATAAACCTCCACGATGATGGTAACAACCAATTTGCTTGTTTGGTTTACATATAGTAATAGTTAGTTAAAAGTTCTTCATTTGGTTTATTTGAAGGAAACATAGGCTAATCATTCACCTAATTAAATAGTTAAAAGTTACTATAAAATCACCAAGTCAAATTTGTGAAGAATCCACTTTTCAAGTGACAACATTCAAAGAAGATGCTAAAGGTTGTTTAATCAAAGTTTAAGAGTAATCAATTTTGCGTATCATCACAAAAATATATACCAAAACGGCAAAACATCTTAAATGTACTATTACCTGATATGAAGAACCAAAGATGAAATATTAAGTGATTGTTTGGTTTGATTCTGAAAGCTGTATTTTATGGAAAGTTGTTCACTTGGTATAATATATAATTGACATTTTAACTAATTATCCAAAAAATTACAAATGATATTTCTGAATTTAGTAAGTCATTTTATTTTTCTTTTGGGTAGTAACTCACGAAGTTATCAAACCCTGATAAGCAAAATTAGCGGTTGTTAGATTGACATCCATAAATGTGAAACATCTATTTACAAGACACGCTAGCAATTAATGAACATGATAAGCCAAATCTATAGCAACCTATTTTGAGTCAAGCATTGAATTCCTGTACTGAAATAAATACTTCATCAATTCATATTGTGGATCCAATCATTTTCCCATTGAGGCCATATATGTTGTTTGAACTTGTGTTTATGACATGCTACTTTTCATACCATCTACCAATTTGATGTTCTTCAAAATCATTATCGCTATAACTACTTGTACTAGGGGACCATGATACACATACACTAAGGGGCCGTTTGGTTGAGAGTAATGAAATAGATTTGTAGCCTAAAATAGTAATGTGAAGTGATGATGAGGGGTAATGATTAAGGGGGTAATGGAGAAAAGGAAAGAAAATGGGGGAATATCATTACCCTATGGGGAGGTGGGTTTCAATTATCCCTCAAATGGGGGTAATCATTACCCTCCTTCTCACAAAATCTAACCCCACTACCTCACATACCTCCCATTTTAGCCCTAAAAATACATTCCATTACCCCCTTATGACCCTCAACCAAACGGCCCCTAAGTGTATGTTGCAAAATATACACAAATAATCTTAGTCCTCCACTTGTCCCTAATTAAGAATCTTCCTTTAAAGCTTGTGGAGAAAAACTAGGAAGTTTTGGAGGGAAAATAAGAGACCAAAGGAGGAAAAATAAGAGGCCAAACACGGAAAAAATATGAGGTTTGGAGCCAAAAAAAAGGGATGAGAGAGAAAACAGAAAGGAAATAAAAAAACGAGCTCCATTATTTCCGGTCATCTCCAACTTCTCCGATTACTCTCCGGTGACATCCCAGCAAAAAGCGAATTTTCCGGCTAAAGAGGAGCACAGTTGCTATCGACTTATTCATACGATAATACTTTTCTACCCATATTTTCCGGCAAAACTTGCGGTGAAGAGTGTCCGTCCGTTCTTTGTTGTGGTTGTTTTTCTTCTTGTGTTTATCAAAGAGTTTTTTTTTTTTTTTTTTTCGTATGACAATCAAAACAGGTGGTTAATGTATACTCCCTCCAGTCCACGAAAATCTTTACGCTTTCCACTTATGTTTGGACCATGGAAATCTTTACGTTTCCTTATATGGTAATGTATTTGAGCACCATTTACTATTTTACCCCTGCTACCTTCTCACCCCCATGTGCAAAGAAATAAAATAAAAAATATTTCTCACGCCACTAGCTACAAAAGTAAGGAAAGTAATACAAAAGCAAGAAAAGTAATAAATACCCACTAAAATATTATTTTCTCTCTCTTAATACCTCATGTGCTCTTTTAAGGGTAAATTTGGAATTTTCGTGCTAAAATGTATTTTCCTTAATATTAGTCATATTCTCCAAACGTCAAGATTTCCGTGGACCGGAGGGAGTATATTGGTAGCAAAATAATTTTCATTTGTGAACTTATAAATGTCCTAGATGGTAGCAAATTTAGTTTGTACTTGTATTTAGATTAGTGAAGTCCATGGTAGCAAAATGCTTCCTTGATTGCAAAATTAGTTAGTACTTGGATTTTTCGTTAGTGAAGACTTTGGTAGCAAAATTACATGTTTCCAAGTTAATACATAAACGCAAGTCCGCAAGCTCGCCGGAAAAAATGGCTACCCAGAAAAGAAAAAAAATAAGGTTTCTCGGTTCTATCTGGACACATTGAAACATGAATATTTATGGGTGTCTAATTAACTAGGAAATTCTATTCACTGATTGTAGAAATTTCTAATATTCGCCGGAAAATAAGTTTGACGTTTTAATTTCACCTGAAAAATAATTGAAGGGATTGTGCCGGTTGGAGAGAGAGAGAGGGGCGGATGACTACCGTTGCAAAGTCGTCGGAAAATTGTAGGGGGGAGAGTCATCTGATTTTCTAATTTCTAAAATAAATATTAATTAAATTTGTTAGTATTAAATGCTTGTTTACTTTTCCATTTGAATTTCAAATCAAAATTTTCATTTGAAAAAGATTATTCCTCACATTTAATAAGATTCACTCAATATTCAAAGAAGTTGCCAAGTGTAAGGTTATGATGATTTGTGTATATCTCACTTTATACACTAAGGCTCTGTTTGATTCACCTTAATTTTACTTAAATTCGGTTCAGTTCAGTCCAGTTCAGTTCAGTTCATGTGTAACTTTATTATTCATATAACTTTTTATTCCGAAATAATTTCATGATGAAAATTATGTCATCGGAAAGATCTCAAAGTATACTTTCAAATTAGTCCAATATTGACTATGTTTGGACGAATTTTAAATGGTTAACGGTTAAGTTCAAAAAATCAATTAAGTTCAGTTCAGTTTAGTTCATATCAGTTCAGTTCAAAGCAGTTTTATCCAAATGAATTAAACGGAGCCTTAGTGTACATGTAACCTTTTCCTTTACTAGGAGTACTATTTTAGGATTTCTTGAAAATCATGTTCTTAGAAAAAAACACCTTTGCTTACATATACCATTGTATGGGTCTATGTGTCACAAACTCACAACCTTCAAACCATACTCTTAATCATAACAAAAAGAGATTTCACTCCTCTAGGCGTCCCTATAAATCTTGTTCTGGGCTCTTAAGAAGGAGTCAATCACGAAATGTGTAACGATTACAGTTAGAAATCCAATCCAAACCTTGCTTTTGTTGACAACCCTCAATCTTACCCTTATAAATCTGTTACTTATCACTACGCCATATATCTCGCGAAAGGGTTAACAAATTATACACTCATCTAAACACAGCCGGACAGCCCCATTAGGCTCCAGCTGAGCAAGGTGTGCAATGCCCCGCAAAATTTGGTGAAGGTAATGGCTACTGTGTTGCCAATTGGCATGGGTTTAATTACTTTTGTTCTCTTATTACTCCTACTTGTTAATGAAGATCTATAATGTATGAAATTGCCAATTTGATCGAGGCAACACAAACAACAACCACATGCCGATAAATATCATACCACGTGCATTGCCAGCCATGCAATTTCTGGGCGCATCTGATCTGACGCCCTTTGTATCAATTTGGATAACCTCTCCCCATTCCTGTTCTTACCCAACCACAACCGCCACTCCCCCAAGTCCCCACACTTCCACCTTCAAAAACTCTACATTAATTGACCTAACTACCCCTCCCACGGTCCTACATCAATAATGTCGGCGACCGAGCACAAAAATATTCAAGTTTGACCGATGTTACTTGGACTCTTTATTTCTCCTTGAATACTAGCTAGGACTTTGTTTGGGCAATTAATGGTTAGTTGTTAGCCGATAGCATTAGTTATTAGCTGTTAGCAGATAGCATCAACTATTTTGACCAGCAATTTGTGTTAGCCGTTTAAGCAAAAACCAGTGATTTGATAAAACACCCAAATCGGCCGATTAACTCCGTCAAACAGTTAAAGGTAGCCAAACATCTAATCTTTGCCTCAAAAGATTCTTTGCCAAACCAAGCCACCCTAGACTAGTATGAACAAGTGAGACTTCACTTCAAAATGTTCAAAACGCAAAAGATATAACCAACAACTAGAGTCCAACACTCTTTTTAAAGTTTTACTCCAACACATACCCATGTTAGATTGAGATATATAACAGTGCAACGATAACAACCACCTAGTGTAAAGTATTCACATTATTTGCATATGAGATATAAAACACTACCATTAATAGTAGTTTTAGTGATCAGTGTCACCACCACCCTGCCATTACATATCATTGACTGAAAGACCCTTTAATGAGCCATTGGACCGGTTCCGGTGGTGGTTTCGGAACCACCAGTTCCAAAACAATTCTGATACTGAGTACTCGAATTTTATGGTCTCCTAGTAGTTTAGTGATTAGTGTCACCACTCACCAAGTCAGTGGAAAGGAGCTGTATGTGAAAAAGCTGCAACTGCCCTTCTTCTAAAAAAATCTGCTGCTCTTTTTAGTTCTTCCTCTTCCTTTCATGTCGGTGCAGTCAGAATATAAATGACAAACAAAACCACTCAAAATAGAAAAATATAAAAAAAAGAACTCCAAAAAATTCTCAACTTCAAAAATAAAGTACAACCACTTCCATCATCATCATCCAAATCCAAATCACCACAGATTTTTCTTTTTCCATTAACATAACAAGCTCTTTTTTTTTCCAAAACCAAAAAAGGGCCATAGAATTAGTAAAAACTAAAGTCTACAGCTAATTGTTCAGACCTTTTTCATTCAAACATCATCACCCTTAATAATTCCATAAACCCACTTTACAACACCCTTCCCCTGTTAATTAACTCCTTAATCACTAACTTAATCAACATCATTTTCTTTAACAAAAAAAAAACCCAAAAAAATTATACCACAATTTTTTTTTTCTTTTTTCTTTTCTTCTTTTTTAAGGAACAAGAAAGAAAGAAATACAAAACTTGATTAATATTATTGTTATTCCTTACTTGGCAGAACCCCTAGTAATCATATCCTTGTACCTTACAATAGAATCATGCCTTTGCATCTGCAACTGTTGCCTAAACCTGTAGATGAAGTCATCAGCTCTGGCATCCACCTCCTCTCCACCACGCGCCGTCGGTATGACATTTTCTCTCTCCTCCACCACCGCCGCCATCGCCTCCGCCACATTATCAGTCTCCGGAACCGCCTCAAAGTGAGCGAAAGCGGACATGTCGCTCGCCGACTTCTTGATCTTCGTCGGAAGCTTCGCCGGAATCTCACCGCCGATGGGTTTAGTGTCGGAGTTCTGCCGGCCGTAATGCGGCTCTTGAGACTTCTGTACAAACATGCTGTATACCTCATCCATTGTGGGGCCCTCATCATCATCATTTTCCGGCAAGGGAGTGATCACATTTTCTCTCTCCTCTACTTCTGGTAGTGGAAAGTAGTTTCCCGAGATGGGTTTTTCAAAAGAGGGAAATTGGGAAGTGGGTTGTTGAGATGAGTGGGTTTCCAAGATGGGTTTTTGGAATTCGGAAGTGGGTTGTTGAGAAAAGTGGTTTTCCGAAATGGGTTTTTGAAATTGGGAAGTGGGTTGTTGAGAAAAGTGGTTTTCTGGCTGTGAAAGGTGGTTTTCCGGGTGTAAATGGGAGATGGGTTGTTGAGGAGTGTGAATTTGGAAATTGGGTTGTTGTTGTTGTTGAATGTAAGCGTAAAAGTTGAGAGATTTAAGGCGTTGAAGAACAGAGGGAGAGCGAGTGAGTTGGGTTTGGATTTGTGGTTGTTGTTGATGGTGGTTTTGGAAGTGAAAGGGGTGGTTTTCATGGTGGTTGTGAGGTGGTTTTGAGGAGGTGAAACCAGAAGTGACAGCAATAGTGCCAATCATGAGATTGAGAAGGAGAAAAAGAACAGCAGGGGTTAACCAGCTGTTCATCATGGAAGGCCAGATCGAGAGCAAAGAGATGGCTTCTTCGAACATGGTTGTGTGTGTTGGAGAGAGAAAGTGAGGAGAGAGAGAGAGAGAGGACAAATGGACAATGGAATGAGGTGGGGGATTGGGTTGTAGTAAAAGGCTAAAAGCATAAGAAGGGAAGAGTGGGAGTGGATTTGGAGTGGGATTTGGGAGAGAAAAGAGAGAAGGTGTGTGCAATTAATTTTGTGAATGTGTTGGGGGGTTTTAGTAGTACTTTTATTTATGGGGGAAAAGAAGGACCCATGGTGAATGTGAATGGTGATCTAAAAATTAAGTCAAGAATTTAATTTTGCACATCTGGATATTCTATCTTTAATTAGGGAAAAAGGACTCATGAGTCATGCGGATCTAGAAAAAAAAAAGAGAAAAAAGTCAATCACTTCATACACACAAAAAAAGTCAAGTATTAATCTTTTCTGCCTATTTTGGTATGAAAAAAACAAGCATTGTTATATGCATCACATAAGGAAATTGCAAACATTCCTTGAGAAAGAGGGAGAAAAAGAAATTGCAAAAAGATGGGTAAGATGATCAATTTTGCAACTTTTTTTTTGGAGTTATTCTTTTTTTTTTTTTTTTTTGAGGAAATTGGAGTTATTCTTTGGAAATTAGTTTAAAACTTGTTGTGTTTAAGACCTCTCTTTGGCTTATTTTCCCCTTTTACAAAACCCCTTTTTTTTATATGTAATTGAACATTATAAGTAGACTCATGAATTGAAAATTTCGAAAATTTGATGTAATGTTGAAAAGTTTATGGGATGTCACGTTTCATTATGATTGCACTACGCATGTTCACCATTTCGCTCACATGTTGGAAATTCTGATCAGTCTTAATCTTGATTTGAATTGCTTAATTGATCATATTCAAAGTTGTGGGATAACACGTTAGACCCATTTTTGGATGGCTATCGAAACCAATAGACATGAAAATGTTACTCTTGCTAGTGTGTTCTTTATATGTACTAGTGTGTTCTTTTCCACTTATTTATGAATTAGTTTAGTTCAGTTCAGTTTAATTTATTTCATTTCAATCAACTACTCTTGCTCTTAAAAATTACTATGTAGTTCAGACTTCAGATTAGTTCTTGCAAGACTACATATGTGATAACTTATTATACATATTCATGATTCCAATTAGTTTATGACTCAGACACACATTTCAACTTCCTTCCTTTCTAGGCGTGGCTAAAAGGCATCTCCTAACACACAACCTCGGGTATCCCACGAATTAATTTGTGTAGGTGTTCTTCAGAAGGCTTGAACCCATGACCTGGTGACTTGTCCTATACTTGAATAGCACTGTTGATTGAAACTTGAGTTTAATCTAGACTTTTCGTAATATATTAGATAAGTTTGAAGATATAGTTCTTTAGTAAGAAAGTAACTTGCCAAAAACTCTTTTATAAGGTGGTCTTATATTTAAGATATCATTTTTTAACCGAATGTATCACTTTTAATATTAATTAGGGGGTAACACATTTTTGCTCACAGATATCACGTTCCTTATATGAAACCGCCTGATATGAGCTTTTGCATCATACTTAAATTACAATTAATTTCTCTTGTTTCAAAACTATTACTTCCATCGCTTTCTTTTTCTCAAGGACAATTCGATCACTTTTTCAAAACCTCCCTCCTTTTTTGATCAACCAAAACCTTCCTCTTAATCTAACAGTTGCATGAGATGTTTTTGTTTCAATAATTGCATACAGTATATAGGACTGCGAGAGAGTACTATAGTTGCTATCCTTTTGTAGGATGACATAATTTGGTAAACAGAGCAATCAATTAGGTCGCATTGCTTGTAGAAGACTTTATTTCACTCGAAATTTTTCTTCACAAGGAGTCTACAATTGGAGTACTTTTTAAAGGGCTGCCTAAAGTAATGCTCAGAATTTTTCTGTTACATTACAATCAGGGACGAAGCTAGGATGTGTGGGTAGAGGGGGCCAACTCAGCGTGTCAAGTTACATTTGTCCTCACTGGATGAAAATAACGTACCTTCTACATTTGAAGTGAGGGGCCATGTGTATAAAATAAGCCTAAGTTGTACTCCCTCCGTTCTTTTTTCTCCTACTCACTTCTTTTTGCACGGAGTTTAATGAGAATTATTTTTGGAACAAAAAATTCTTATTTGCCCTTACTTTAACATGAGAGAGAGTGTGAGTTAGAAGTGGGGTTGGAAAGTAATGATGACAAGAAAAAGTAAGGACAAATGGGTCTTTTAGTACTCAAAGTATTACTAAAAGGGAAAGTGGGTAGGAGAAAAGAACGGATGTAAAAGGAAAGTGGGTAGGAGAAAAAAAAACGGAGGGAGTATGTAATAGTCAAAACTTATCTCAATTCAGCGGTAATATAAAGAGAGTGAAGGGGGGCCAGGGCCCCTTCAGGCCTCTATGCTCCTTCGTCCCTGATTACAATACAAGGATTAAGAAATTTCTATATATATTTTTTTGATACAAGAAATCCGCAGTCACAACTTTTAGACTGTGCACTGGATAAACCCCGAGTATATATGCAATAGCTTTCAAACCATACACGCTCATAGCTTTGCCATGAAATCCGACCTCACAATCAACTATGCTATATTACTATCCCTTTCAGGACAATAAATTTCTAAGTAATTTAAAACCTTTTACTAATTAGGACATGTAGTCAACTAGACCATGATTGTTAGCTTAATAGTCATGATTCAAGAAGGTTTATATACATTGTACCAATGCAATATTCTAACAACTTTGATTGGGTTGTTAATATTACTAGTTCCACAAGATGCTCTTGCATATTAAATCCCTTAGTCTTATACAAAAACTATTTCCTGTAGGGCAATAAGATTCTTCTCCATGTGTTTCTAGTTATCCTCTTATTTATTCAAGTTCTTGTCCCGGTTGTTTCTAGATCATGAACATTGCTCATTGATTAGTGAAATTTATTAATCTTATGATTAAACTTAAACCTCCCTTGTAAGTTGTAACCGATATCATGTAAATTGTCAAGGAAATAATTTAGACACTAAACATAATTATTCTCTTTGAATCACAACAAGCTAAGTGACGTTTGAAAATATTTTCTGTTTTCGATTTTGATATATATAGTTTTTAGTGTTATCCACCTAATCGCTAGGTCCACAACTTTATTATTTATTATTACTAATATGGTGTAAACTTTAGGGTATAAATGAAATTTTTACATTTTCAGTATTCTCTATATATTAGCCTCTTTTTCATTACACAACTCATTTTCATTGAACTGAACTTAATTGAATTGAATTGTTTAATATGTGAGAGAAGAAGTAGATTACTGAATTGAACCAATTACCAAGTACTCCCATAAGATACACAGACTGACACACACACAAGTTAAATTAATTTTTAAACTAATTAGTATTAGGTGAAGTATAACCTACTTACTATGTTTATATGCTAATTGTCTTAAATTCTTCTAAACACTCACATGTAACTATTTCTCTCGTAAGAAATACAAAACTACAAACTATTTATATCATCTAAAGATTTTTAGTTAGTGGTAAGAAGGTCTTCTAACTAAACACACCATCTCGAGTAATAATTTTGTTTAGGATAGTTTCTAACCTTCACATCAACTACATACAAATATCTTACCGAGTCAAGCTCAAAACATTGCGATGGCACTCAAACTACTACATCCCAAGTCAAAATTGGAAGTGCAAGTCACTAGGAATACATCATTAAGGCACATCCGCACATGCCATGTATGTCCCAAGGCTTTATTGTTACCTAAAATTTAAGAGTGGTGGAGCATAATAATGTTTGTAGAATTTATAGTGAAAGAAAAGACCCAAAATGGATGAGAAAAAGAGTTTAAAATAAAGAAAGAAAGAAAAGGGACACGTAGTAAAAGGATGGGGCAAATGATGGAGATATACAGAAATGGGGTGGGTGAGGCAGAGCCTAGAGACAATTAATGTAGATGGAACTTGGAAGCTGCAAAGATAATGAGTTGGGAGCATAAATGGTAACTATCCCGATCCATTCTCACAATTCGTTAGTTAGTGTATTTAAGGGTTTAAATCCTTATCTATATAAAGAGAATAAATTTTCCTCTATTATTCTTTGCACAATAAGTAATTTATGAGGCAGAACAATATGAGAACACCTCTATAGCCAAATATGACGATATTAAGCCGACCTCATATAAGAATTTGTGTTCTTTGCATGGAATGTCTCGTCCTTTATTTGAGCTTATCAACCCATTAAAAATAGGCTATTTTGCTCGGCATGTGATTTACCGGCTATTACACGTGTCCTTGTAGCTGTCAAGATTTTTTTTTTGAAGCTTCAAAGGCTGTGCTGGGTCATGGTCCCATGGGCTGGCTCTGGCTGGGTCGACTTTTCTCTGATGAGCACTGAGCCACTGATGACTGAGCAGCTGCGCTATGGTCAGAGATTTAATATAGAAACGGCACCGTTTTCAAGGATTGATTACGTTTGTCGGCACGTACACGGCAGGACAAAGGTTGAGCCCTTTTTTGGTGGCAACGAGAAAAGTGCTTCCTTATCCGCCGTTCTCCTTGCCACTAGGTACTACTACTACTTGTCATCACCAAACTGAATTCTGTTTCATCACTTTTCCCTTGAGCAACCGAATACTAATTAATTAATTACATTTTTTGGTAAGGCAAAGTTATGAGTTCGAATCCCCATTCCCCCTCATGTCTTGTGTCTGCTGACTTCTAGGAACTATACTAGCTCGTTGTTGGTGCTATGTTGACGGGGCCAGTGCTTGCGCTGGTTGTTCAGCTAGTCTGATATGTTCGCTATTGAACACGAAAGTCCGAACATGACATAGCAGGGGGTGCCTCGGTCGCCATTCACTTGCACCCTCTTTTTGACGAGCAAAAAAAAAAAAATTAATTAATTACATTTGGTTAAGCTCAAATGAGAATCACCATTTTTCAAGAAAGAGTGAAACTCAAATTCAGATCACTAAACCTCTTCTATTAAATGACAAATATCAATTCTAATAATTGCAGGAGAATGTTCAGAAAATACACGTGGGTAAATATAGTTAAAAAAAATTGATTTCAGACACTTTATTATGTTGTTTTATACCCTATTAAATAAGTAAGATCTTAGTTAAATTTCAATGAAAAGTTTACTTAAGTCTAATTTAAAAAAGTATTGAAAAAATACTTTTATTTTTCATAAAAAAAAAGAACAAATGCATTTATCATCTACAAAGCATACTCCATTTAAAGGAGGTACAAAGGTCAATAACAATCAAATTCCCAATTTAGAGAGAGTACCCGTAATTAGTGAGGCAACTCTTAATACATCCACGTAAACATTTTTAAGCAACTCTTAACCCTAGTTTATCCATCTTGTTCTGGGGAGTAATTTTGTAAATAATTACTCATTCCAAAACACATGTCTTAAATAAAAGAAGAATTGACTTAAAAAGAGTAATTGTTACCTTGCAAAATCATTAATCTCCTTTTCATCTCGAGGAAATTTGGTTTTATGATTGCATGTTGACTCTTCCATTATCCTGCAATAGAAAAAAGAATAGGCCATTTTCTGTACCAATAGTAGCGCTGGCAGCACAGTATTGTCCCTGAAAGGCCAATTGCAAGGATCATTTGAACCATATCTGACTCAATTTACCGGGGAAGTCGTCAATGAGTAGAGATTAACTTGGGTCTTGCATAACTTTGAGCCATCTGACAAACATTTTTTCGCTGTTACTTAAACTCATTCTGAATACTTGTCATTCTATCTAAAATAACTCAAGACCAGCAATACAGTACACGTTGTATTCTCAAAAGTTACAAGATACATAATAAAACAACTAATTGCATGGTGATCAAAAAAGAAAACCCCAACTTCTAATTGCATATAGACTACAGTTTATTCACCTCACGTCATAACTAACAAAACTTCAAAAAAGGAAAAATGACGTGAACAATAGAGAGACAACATTGATGTACAGACACTTGCTCCCTTAGATTTATCGTAAATGGTATATTCAGTAGTCTTTATATTTACCAACTCTTTGACAAAGATCCCAACAAGCACTTCTAAGTCTGAGCGCGGTACTGAAAGTACAGGCCAACTTCACCGCTCAGCCCACCAAAGGTGCAGGAAAGAGAAAACTTCCCAGTCATTCTGCGGTTCAACGATCAAGGCATTCAGCCACAGGTCGCCAGCATCTCTTCGAGCTTCTGTTTAGAGGCAGACTGGTTCTTACTTTCATACACTTCAATCAATGACCTTATTGCCCTGGATACTAACTCTCTCTTTTGATTCCTGTAGTAGTCAATTCCATCTTCTCGAGGAGTATTCCTTTCCAGTGGTATGCACAAATCCTTTAGCCACCCCTCAAAGAAGGAGGTTTTCTGAATGATAACAGCATAAAGAATTAGCTAAAGCTAAGACGTGAATAATGCTACGGACTTTCTTGTAAATTTTACTTGTAGGAGATAACATTAGAACCACTTTAATTCAACAGTAGAAGAATTTACAAGGAATGTCCACTCAGGAAAAGGAATTGAATAGAATAATTTTAGAGTTATGCTCAAATAACTCATTAATCTCATTACGCTGTGCCCAAAGTGAGGGGGGGGGGGGGGGGGAAGTTGTTTGATACTACTGCTCCAGAAACAATTTTATGGTGCCCCAACGGATTGTGTCAACGCAAGGAACGGAATGTGCAAGGAAAAATTGCAGCATATGCTCTTGTTTTATTACCTTGAGAAGAAATTCTTTCATAGGCTCATCAACGCTGGCTGAACAAAGGCCAAGTACATGTAGCATGCTTGCAGTTAGCTGCAGCAATAATCAATTAGAGAGTTGCAAGTAATAGAACATAGATAACGAACTTGAAACTCGATTAAAGTTCCAGTTTTTTTCCACTTCTTGTTACATATAGGTTCCACGTTATAGTTACCATTTTGCAAATAGCTAATTACTTTCCTATTTCAACATTAGTTTAGACACCATCTCTAGAATTAAGCAAGAAAGAGTGATATTCCTTACCTGCTTCTCCAGGGCAACCCTATACTTGAAACTTGGACTTGAACTACGGTCTGCTACTACATTCTCAAGATTATGCTCCATACCTCGAACAACATCTGAGAACGACCTCCCATAGTCTATCCAAACAAAAAACAAAGCACCACTATTATTCAAGCTGAATTATTACATGAAATTCCGAATCAGAAAAAACCACCACTATTAATCAAAACCAAACTAGCGTGTGTGTGCGAGCGCATGTGCTCCTCTGTGTGTGTGTGTGTGTGTGTGTGTGTGTGTGTGTGTGTTGTGTGTGTGTGTGTGTGTGTGCACGCGCGCGGGTGCATGTGACACCTGGGGAGAGAATGGGTGGAACTCGCACACTCACCGGTCACTGTTAATGGCACAGCTAAAGCAGCTGCAGCTTGTATCCTGATCTTAAAGTTGGGAGAATCACGAAGCAGTAGCAGAAGAGTGCTGTAAAGGGATGAAGCCCTGGCAAAAAAATGGGGTGTATTCAGTTCCAAAGACACACATACACGTTCAACCAAAATAAAATAACGAAACAAGTCAAACTAACAGAGACTTACTGGGGTAATGTATTTCTATTTCATGGCTAATGTTAGTCAAACTGACAGAGAGGTCGTTAATCTCATTAATGTGGACTCTCTTATATCACTGGACTTAATGGCCATATTTACTACTTACTGAACTGAACCGCTGGGTTAGAGGGATATATTTATTGAACTGAACACACATAGGTCTTTTAATGTAAATTATAGCCCTTAATCACATTCCAAGACATGAAATATATTAGGTTTTGATAGGCTGTACATATTAAATGTTGAAATGGTACTTCCCTAACAAGTTTCACTGTTTAATTAGCAGCATCTAATTAGAAGATTACCGAAAGGAATTTTCAGCATCATCCATTTCAATTTCTCAACCAAAAGGGAGAAACTATGCATATCTAGCATTGGGCAAAAGTTAGCCAAGAGTAATATATTTAATTAAAGTTCACTTCCATCAAAGTACAACGAACATTAGTTTAGAACTACACCAACATTAAGATGAATTTTGATATTGCACTTCAGTTTTAATACATCACCAGGATTAGAGAGTGTCAAGCATCCGCCCTCCCGTCACCCCCCCAAATAAAACAAAGACATAATTGAAAATAGTAAAGTTTGCTTACCAATCTATTTGTTGCATCCTCAATGACTCATTCAGAAATAAGTTGCTTAATGCATGACAAACGTTCCACTGGACCTGCAAAATAAATCTCCCATATGATATGATTTTAAATGCAACAAAAAGAAAGCAAGTTCAGATAACCAGGGCAAAATAGAAAGTAAATGTTGAGGAGCTTACCTTCACATTTCCAGTTGTAAGGCATGAGAGAAAAGTCTGCACAATACTCTCCAACAAGTGCATACCTAATACAGAATCCGAAGATGCCTGGATAGCATTATGGTCAATTACACAGCACTTTGACGGAAAGGTGCCTATGCTGCTGGTTCCTGGATATGTGATAGCATAGTTATTCCCCTGTTTGAGAGGGTTGAAAAAACTGATCACTCTCGAAAGATTTCCCAGAGCTCTAACAGCATTTGATTTGATCTGAAAGTAACACAAGTCATTCAGCAGATGGCATAACAAATGAGAGGGGGAAGCAAATGTAGTACAAACAAGAACAGCCAGGTCCACCACCTGGAGTGGTTCCTGCTGACCGCAAGACAGAACATAACAGAGTAAGTCATATAAAACACTCCAAGAAATTTACACGGATTACTTAGGAATAATACAAATACAACCAGATGAGCAAGTGGTGAGATGACATATAAAGCTTTCCCAGAAAATTCCACGCTGATTTTGGAAACATACAAATTTTATTTAGTTAAAATCACAAGAAGCAAAACAGATCCTGATTCTGGGGTAGCGAGTTAGTATTTATGCAAAAAAGAGCGGATACAATAGAGCGATGAAGTCACCACTAAAACCATTGTGGGCTAAACATCCATTGGCGTGTGCACACACACAAACATACAGTGATATGTAGACGAAAAAAAGAAAAAGAGGCAATAATTATATAAACAATCTTACAACCATTAGGGGCAGAATCAAGCATATAATAAAGAGGTATTTGATATACAATCAATCACAATAAGCAATTTGTGTCCTAAGAACCACCAAGCTTTTGTGCAGTAAAATGGATTATGTAAAATCTCAGGAAACATAGCAAAATCAAACGAGTCCAAACAAAAGCAATAAACTCAAATAAGAAACAAAAGTGAGGCCGATGAACCGCACAAAAACATGATAAAAATCACCATTCTTTCCTACCTTAAGACACAAAAATACCTATTAGGTACACCATACATGTATTGAGCCTGACATTACAAAGCCCAAATCAGCACTCTTCTCAATTCTATAAGCTAAGTGCCAACTCACTAAATGAGTTCACTCCTCCCCACCATGAGGATCATTTCATAATCTATGCTATCCATTATACTGGTCTAGTGGAATTAAAAATCAGGCTTTGGTAACAGATGGTACACCACTCACAATTGTAGTGGGCTTAATCAATACAGAGAAAAGGCTCATTAACCCTCTCAATCTATTTGTTTAATTTGAGCTGGGATGCCAAATCAACACCAACTCATCCTTATATATCTGTTCAGTGGAAGAACATCCTTGCACAATTACCCTCCTTGGATACGCCTTGACTTTTATTATATCACTAACTTATTTACTGCATAGTGGAAGGAAATTAAGGTACAATGGTGAGCCCCTTGTCATCCTTAAAGTTACTACACTGAATGAGCTGTAACACCAAGTGCAGGCAACGTTGAGTTGAGACCTTGGCACTTGAGTGCAAGGTTTTTGAATCTCCACATGCCTAGTTTCCTTGAGTTACTACAGCACTGAATGAGGTTCCTGCCAAATCTGGGCCTAAGTAAACTAAAATAATATGCAGTCTTCCAGCTTCAGAAACAGAGAGGCTGTAGCAACTTTACTTAGCACAGTGAAAACTAGGACTGGGTTAGAGAGTTCACGTCTTCCGAGAAGAGCCTGTGCTACTAACAACTTTCAACATCAGAATTCAGAAACAGTGACAGATATTGCCAAGAAACTCATACTGACAAGTAAAGCTATATAAGATAACATCATTAATATGCACTATGAGAGGGATGCTGACAAATAAGCTACCAGCATAAGAGTTTTGGCCTACATATGTTTACCTTATCTCCATCTCTTGTTAGCCGCAAAGCACAATCTAACAAAGATTCCAGTAATTGGGAGTTTGCTTTTAAGTCTGCAACGAAAAGCGAAAAAAACATAATTTGCAACAGAACCAGCTTTTAGGAAGATAATATTTTCACAAACTTAAACAGCCCTTGCAATAAGCATGAAGCTCCACATTCAAGATCATGCCAAGCATTCATCATTCTGAATTGATTAACATCAAAAAAATAAAATAAATCCAACCTACCTAAGGAAGAATCAGAAACACAATGACGGAAAGAGTCACATATGTTTGCGATGGCCCAAGATGCAGTGATGCGCACCTGAAGCAAGAAAATAAGTTTACAGATTATTCATGGATATGAATGTTTAATTGAGTAAACAATTAAGTCCAAAAGGTGGTACCGATACTAGCTGATCACGTGTATTGACCTCCACAGCATTGAAGAGCTCGTGCAGGATGTCTGAACTATATAATTGACCATTCTTATCAGCATTTGTCAAACACAATTTATGAGAAGTGAGGAAAGAATATCAGATATTTGACATCATAGAATCACCTCCTTAAAATCTCTGGAAAACATGAAATGACACCAATGGCCCGGCAAGCAGCCGACCTAACTGAAGGGGCTAAATCACTTGCCGCTTTTATCTGGAAAAAAAATACACCGAGTCAGAAGAAAGAAACTGCACAGCTATATAAGATTCACATAAAGAACTAGTATACACTTACACAGGAACAAAGAATGAACTGCTGCTGCTGCTTTTCAAGAGAAAAGAAAACGGAGCAAGTTATGCCAGCGAAACAAGTAACTGAAGCAGCTCTCACCTGTCAGATGAAAAGATCGCACTAAATTATAGGAGCACATAGAGAATGACTTCTTCAACTAATGTTACACCTTTGCTATCTTTAAATAAAGAATTGGGTTAATCACATATAGCAGGATTGGACGTTAGCCAAACACGAACACATGTAGCATGGAAGAATATAATACTACGAGAAATTTATGTTGGCAAATTTGGGAGTATATGAGCAACTAGCTGTTGAAGACTCAAAGCATGTTACAACTCAGCCCATTGTACTCCCATGTACGCACTTTCTATAGACATATCAAACAACTCAAAGGCAATGACTGGGAGTACCTGAGAGTTAAACGCTCAACCGAATGACAAACATTGATGGGCAGACGGAGAATAGTTAACATGTAAGGCTGAGAACAGATGTACATAATGTGCAGTAGCTTCTTCCATGACACGACAAGATTGAGTAGTAATTATACAATACTTGGGGTGAGGAGGTCCATACCATTAAAATAATTTAGATGGAACTCCATGATCTCCTAGACCCTTCTACAGCTTCCTTTTTTTTTTTTTTTTTTTTTTTTACCCTTCAACAGCTAATATATTATGGAACAAAGCTTTTCCCATTTGCTACCACAACAAATCCATGCTTAGCTTCAAGCTTAACTCTAAAGCAGATTATTTACTGACAGCCTAGATCAAATATTAGACCACATAAATCCTCAGGCCCCAGAGAAAAGCCCAACAAACATGAGTTAAAGCTAATCTAGGGAACATCACCATTCAAGCAATTCTACCAGATAACATTCTGCATTAAGCTTAAGCTCCCCAGGAAGCTTGTTTATTGTCAAAACTAATCAATTATCAGACCAAAGCCTTTACACAATAGAGTACTAGACTCTAGAGAGGAGGCCTAGTAAAAAATATCTAGATCTAATCTACTCAGCAATCAGCATGCATAACTGGAAACTTCGCAAAAGTTGAAAGAGGAGGGAGAGGTCCCAATAAAGATCAACTCAAACCCTAAAAACGAACCACAATTGCAACTTATCGAGTAACCAGAACAAGACATATGTATGTATGAACACAGTATCAAAAAGCCAGTACCATTCCGACATGTTACTTAACATTCATTTTCTCAATAAGGCAGACAAATAATAAAGAGAAGTGTAAGTAGAAACAATAGATCACAGTAAATCCCTTCGATCAACTCTAAAACCGCAATAACCACCGCTGATAGCTCCATGAACAGATATTGAAACTGGTGATCAACAAACCCCCTATTTTTCAAGAGCAAACTCCCAAACTAGTGCATTCGACTAGGCCTTCTCCCAATTTTCTTGCATTTTTGGTCAAAAGGGATGCTCCTCATGAACACAGCACATAGAGTAGGTAACAGCTAACCAGAGCCCACCGAAAAGGGAAAAAGAGAAGGGAAAGTGAGAGAATGCACAAATCTTGTTTTCCAAAGCCCATAAAGCTAGAAATTTATAGGTAAACAAGGCCCAACAGCATGGAGCACTAAAGCAATGGGAGAAATGCCACCATCGTCTTTGGATTTCGATCTGATTCATGGGTGCATATTTCCAGGCTAACTGGGAGAAAAAGTAATGGTGATTATTAGTCAAGAAAATTATCAACACAGATCACCAATCAAAACCTTGAACAGTTCATGGAATAGTTTTTGTTGTTCTCTTAAAAACAACAGAGACCAACATGAAAGCATCCACAAGAACCCCAAGCTTTCCCCAATCAGACCCAAATATTTATCCTGAAAAGAGCTTCTCACTCCTCTCCATTGTCCAATTATTAAATATAATATGATAAAACCAAATAAGCATCTCTCAGAAGAATCCTCTTCTATTCTTTCTCCCAACCCCAATCTCTCTTATAACACCCCAAAATCATGGACACACAACCTATTGGTCTCCCATCACTTTGACAACATTCCACGTATATTTCAAATAAGATAAGAAAAATAATGTCATTAAGAATTCATGATACATAGAACTCAAAAACTAGGGTCCAGGAGACCTCTAAAGAGAAATAAGTGATACAAGTGCATGCTAACAGTGAAAGGAAAACCCGAAAGTCCCAAAAGCAAGAATCGGAAGGGAGGCTAGGAAAAAAACCTGATCCTAGAGGAAAAGATTTTCAGCACCCTTCCTTTCTTTCTTTTTTTTTTTTTTGAATAGGCAAGGAAGCCGGGCTCTTGGGCCCCTTAGACCCTTACACTGGGGAAGGGGATGGCCCAAAGGCCTACAGCACAACTACCCCACCTCAATTCTATATTGAGTGTAATGAGACTTGTACCACCAACCACAAGGTTGGTGGTGTGGGAGTTCTACCAAGTGAGCTCCCAACTTTTGCTCAATTCAGCACCCTTTCTAAACTTGTGTCAATCATCTCATGCAACAGCACCATTGAACCACATTAACTAAGGCATTTCCATTCTTTCTCCCTCTCCAAAACCAAGATATCTGAAATGCTGCAATATGGCATCTGAACAAGTCACTTCTTCCCAAATCCCTCAACAAGTCTTAGTAACATAAACGTGGCCATATCACAAAAAGGGCTTCTAGCTTCATGTCACATACAGTAAACATCATCATGGAATCAGGAAAGGAACAATAGATGTTAAGAAGACTAGATAGAAGACATACAGTTATAACAGATATGATGCGCATCTCAACAATAAGGTTGAAATATTAATAAAGCTTGTAAGACAACTTAATTTTGGTTAGCACTACTCAAAGTCAAAACCCATTGAAACAAGTCATAAGAGACATCAATTCACAGATAGTAAATGTGCATGCACAAACCATTACAGATGGATGGCATATGGACAAGGCTAAATGCTTCTCAAGTGCCTCACACCACTCTGTCCCTCCTGCCATATTGTCTTTAGAAACATGGAGTGCCTGTAATCCATTTGAGGGAGCAGATGAAATTCTTTTGTCCCGCACACACTCTGATGCAAATGGAGTCACCAACAATTTGTCACCAAACAAATCCTCAGTTCCTTTGAATCCAGATACAGCACGAAGACATTCATCCATAACCTGAAAGAAAATGTATTAGAATAACCTACCATCTACATGATACAGAAATTTTCAACTTCAATAAAAGGATTAAATCGATCAAAGCAGAATATACTTATTATGAAGGTAATACTTAAAAAACAAAAAGTTAGTCATTGTACATGCCAATCAAGCAAGAAGCAGTGCTGAAGTAAATGTGAGATGGAAGACGACTTCATACCCTGATAGCCGCTGTAACAACCTTTTCCCCAGTTGACACTACGTCGTATCCAACAGCTGCCTTCCCTGATGGAAACCTGAAGCTGTCCAGCCTCACAAATTGATATGTAACAGAGGAAATTTGTCTCCAACAAGCAGCCATTATGTTAGGGTAGTTGTGGCAAACAGCTTTAATGGCCTGCAACAAACTAGGAATGAATTGTAACATATCATCATACTATATACCAAAGAACTAAGCATCTGCGCATAAACAGATTATTCAGAAATATGATTCACAAAATAAAACGAAAAGAACTCAAGCATACAAAAAGAAACAGAATTCTATGAGTCTTTCTCTAAAAATCTTACTTCTCCATAAAAGTTACCATAAAAAAAAAATTCCCTCTACTTGACCCGTGAATTTGAATTGTCAATTTCCTAAAAGACTGGCACGTAACCGTTAGCAATCATATACCACCCATCCTAAGTCCCATGTCCAACTGCCCCTAAAAACATTTGCTATAAAAATATTTTTCGCAAAGAGCTTTTTGGAGCTTGTAACTGTTCTAGCCTCCAGAAAGGCCTTTGACCAGGTTTTAAGATAAAGAGAAAGTATGTATTAATGAGTATAAAAAATAACAGCAATAGGAGGGCAAGATGTCCTCCAATAGTAACTAGTGACAAATGAAAGCAGCCCAATTATGCTGGACTTGAGTAATTGTATAATCTTTAAATGCCCCGAAAGCTCTAGCCCACAATGATGCTTGGTAGGTGACCTAATCCCACAATAGATCATCCGAAGTGGCCATCTCCTTGAAAACCCAGGCATTCCTCTCTAACCATAGACACCAAATGATAGTAAAGACTGCATTACACCACGTCCACACCAATCTCTTCCCCTATTCTCTTTGGGGGGGAGGGGGGGGGGGATTTATATTTTATTGATATAAATCAATAAAATATCAAATGTACATGCGAGAGGACAAAGGTATCCCTCCAAAGAGACATTTACAAATTTGCTAGAACATTTCAAGATTCATCAATTACCTGGAGAGCCTCCAAACTTATTGTTGGGTTTGTTGCTTGCTCAGCATGTTGAAACAAAGTAATCAAGACACCTAATCCTCCTTTTCCCATAAATAAACCTGGAAAAGATCTTATGTAATCAAAACATATTGAGCATAAAAGTGAGCTACTTATCAGAGAGATGAGTGTTTCTATTTACAGTGACCCAGGCCAAAGTAAAAGAAGCATCAATGAAGCTAAATTCTCCACAATAGAAGGAAGACCATTCAAATCCGACACAATGACAAGTGACATGAAAAAATACCCAATTTCCATTTAGACAGTTTCCGAGCTCTAAACCTAAGCCAATGTTCTGCAACCAAAAATTCCAAGACAAGATTCTGTGCCCAGCCATTCCTTTCTGGAAGTTCACAAGTGAAAGAAAAAGAGAGAGAGAGAGTACATTGTTGGCTTGTTGCTATGTCAAAAAGTTCAGTTGAGGACCACTCCCTCCACGAAATGCATGAAACAAATTCCTTACTACAAGTTTTATCAAGGATGAGCTAGATAAGACTTGAGAAACCTGATGACTTCTATTGAATACAAGGGAGTATTTTAATGCATTAGCAATCGAAGCCTGAGTAGATTGAGCATTCCAATCAAAGATGATACCCACCCACAGAAAATCTATTATGTACTTTACCAAGCAGGATTGTTTTTCCTTCTCTTTTAGGGTTGAGGAGGACGGCATGGTTGGGTGCTAGGCTGCTTCAGTAAACCCTGGATATTGAAAATGTCTCAAGCATCTTGTAGTTTATATAGCTTCGGGGGAAGAGGGGTTCAAAAAGACAAACAAAAACATGAATTGACAGGTTAACGAGAAAGGACAAAAACTGATCATTTTTCTTTTCTCTTTTGGGGAGCCGGGGGGGCATCTAAAATCCCAAAGCACCAGGAGCAGGAGGCTGCCAGCAAGAAGAGCATGCTAACCTGCTGATATCTCAGCTTGAAACATTTCACTAACGTGCGAGGAGGAAGGCGATGTAGATACAGCAGCAGTCAAGCAACTGATAGCAGTAGCCTGCAAGAAGATATAGTTATAGAAATACGCCTAACTAAAAACAAAAGAATATTTTCTTTTCAGGATTGCATTTCTCTCAAAAGACTGGCAACGTGCAAACTAACCACCAAGCTAGTCTGATCATTTTTATATGGGAATCCCTCCTCAATCTTCAATCTAAGAGATAAGAGGACTCTGGGCAACAACTCTCCAGGCATTCTTGAATACCTAAAGAACATGAAAAATAAGATAACAAGATTTACTTCAGTAAACAGATGCCAAAAAATTTATAAAAATCTATTAAGAATCAAAGAAAGAAGTTACAGCCTAGGAGAACAAGGATTCCTAAGAAAAATATCTAAGCGCAAGGACCCCTGATTTTGCTGGATGTCAGTAAGTATTTAAGCACCATCTGATTTGGCCCATAGTGAAGCCAAATACAGCACCTGAGTACCTGACCCCAAACTAAGTCCCTCGAATGAGAAACATGCTCTTTTTTCGCCACCCTAATAACATGCTCTCCATTCCATAGTGCTAGCTTCTGATAATTACTAATATGTACTTTCATTATCTATAAAAAATGATCTAATCGTCTAACGTACATCTCACTCATTGTCCTCTACTTATGCCACTTCCCACGAATAACTGTCTTCAGAGTTCAGGCCACGAGTTTCCTTGACCAAATCATTCTGCCTTAATATTTCCAAAGAGTTTCACCAGCAGATCTTCTATTTACATCAAAACCTTTTCCTTACGCCTAATTTATTTTATTTTTTTAGATAAGACAAACATATATTAATGAAAACCAAGAATAAAATGGGCATATGGAGAAATTATTCAAATTCCACTGAAAATCAGAAATAGACTATCTACAGAAAGCCCCAGTCGCCCTAGCCCAAACAGAGGTAGATAAGTAACCCTATTCCATAGAAGTCTGGCATCAAAGAGATGCCACTAAAAATCTGCGTCATTCCGTTCCAACCACACATCACAGCAAAGCCAATAGAGCATTCCTCCAAACCAGCCCCCTCTCCTTCCCCTTCCCAAACCCCACAAAATGCATCTGCAAGAACTCCAATACAGGAGAGGCAGCCACCCATGCCTCCTACACTCCTCACATCTAGATATTTTTTTATCCTCTTAATGTGGAGGTGGAGGGCCAAGGGGGCAGTAGTGCCAATGTCCCTCAAACTCCAACTCCATTATGTTTTTTTAGATAAGAGAAAAGTTTTATTAATCAAATATTGAAAGAATACAAAATGGAGGATAAGGTATCCTCAACGGACAAAAATATAGTATCTACAAATCACGCCAGTGGCGTTGAATGACTGTCAGTGGCACCCCCTTGAAGGCACCAGCCGCCTTCGCCCAAAGGGATGCCAAATAAACTATATGTTCCCAAACTAACTCGATACTCTTTCCCGCGTCAGAGAAAATCCTCGAGTTCCTCTCTAACCAAGTGCACCAAAGAATAGCTAAACAGGCACACCGCCACAACATCCTACCCTCCTTCCCCCTCCGCATAGCCGAAAAACGCATCTGTAGGAATTGCCCCACAGTAGCAGGGCACACAAAAGCCTCCCCACACACCAACCTATCCCACAAGGCCCTCGCAAAATTACACATCACAAACAAATGCAAACAACTCTCTCCGTCCTGCCGACACATCACACACATGCTGGGAAGAAGACACATATGCGGCCTCCGCCGTTGCACCATATCACTAGTGTTCACCTTACCAAGCACCAAAGTCCACACAAAAGCACGAACCTTCAGAGGAACCTTGGACTTCCAAATATAAGAGGAAAGGGGAAAACGTGGAAACTGTGACCGAAGGCTAAGATGATGGAGGAAGGACTTGGAAGAGAAAATCCCAGAGGAGTCCCCAATCCAAGTCCGAGAATCGTCCCTAGGGACGAGAAACCTAGTGTGGAGGACACCCAGGAGGGAAACGAGTTCCTCCATTTCTATATCGCGGGGTGGTCGTCGAAGGTGTAAGTCCAGGAACCACCAACCGCTGAGTAAAAATCAGCCACAGGCGAAAATAATAAATAAAGAATGAAAATAGAAGAAAGCTCCATTATGTAATATGTTCATTCAGGATTTTTGGTCATATTGTTAGATACAATGTCATTATTTTGATATGTAAAATAATGGATACTAACATACTAAACCGGAATGACGCTATTAGCACATTAAACATAAACTAAAATATTAAGGAGAGACACTGGCTCTCCAAAAAAAAAAAGACACTGAAAATAAGTACAGCTAATTTTATAGGACCAACCTAGACGTTTCGGTGGTTGTCATTTATTAGCAATCAATACATTTTTCAAATCTCCTTTCACATTACCCATGCCATGTAGATCTATGAACTTCACTAGCTGACTATCTGAGCCATATTACATTCACAGCCTCAGACTCAAAACAAATGGAATATTCTGAGAGGAAGGAGTCAGCTGATCACTTCATTGTCCTCTTTCACTGGGTTCTCTCTCTTTCTCCACTGAGTTTATCCCTGTTTAAGGTTTGTTGTAGCAATCAATACATTTTTCAAATCTCCTTTCACATTACCCATGCCATGTAGATCTATGAACTTCACTAGCTGACTATCTGAGCCATATTACATTCACAGCCTCAGACTCAAAACAAATGGAATATTCTGAGAGGAAGGAGTCAGCTGATCACTTCATTGTCCTCTTTCACTGGGTTCTCTCTCTTTCTCCACTGAGTTTATCCCTGTTTAAGGTTTGTTGTGGTTCAACCCGGAACGGCCATAGATGTGTTCGTTGCTTGGAAGAGAAGAATGAAGAATGGCTAGATTGCTGAAGTGCGGAAGCTGGTTCCACATCAATGTGGTGGTGCACATAGAAGAAACTAACAGATTTATTAGGTAAAGCTGCGCTGCAAAGTTTTGTACTCGTTTTGCAGGCAACTGCATAATTGGAGCCCAGTGCTCCTGTGACTGCGACTTCTCTCTTGATTTTGTACATTGAACCATAAAAGATAGCCGGAGGACATCTGGGTTTTTTCCAATGTCCTGTTTTCATAAATGGGTGACACCATTTGAGTCCTGATTGAAGTTAATGTTATTTCAAGAAAAAAGGAAAGAAAAAGAAACCCAATATCAATAATCTGAGCCCCAGACAACATCACCTCAGGCTCAACCTCGTCAATCCAAATTGCATATTCAATATGAGCAATAAATTCTCATCACCGACTCCTACTGCAATATCCTCTTCAACCAGCCAGTTTCACTTCTGTTTTTAACCCTACAAACCTACCATCTTTCTCAGCCACAACAACCATCGGAAAAAATCCATAAAGAACATTGGAGCCCTTGTTCCAATCCATGTCAAGAATACAAGAAGTCAAAATCTTAGCCTAGAGTTAAAAAAGAACTGATTTTAGAAGAACCTCCTTACAAAAACATTCTGTCAACCAACCACTAAATGTCCAAGAACGAGGACCCAATCATCCCCATGATCATAGGCCTATCCACATCCATCAAGGGGCAAAAACACAATAAAAGTTTACTCCCTTCGTTCCGAAGTAGTAGTCACATCACATTTTTCAAACCAAACAATGATAATGACCGCTATTTCCTGCCACAGGGAGTATTGAAAAACAAAGAGATAATCCAATTTGCAAAAAATATGAAATCTTGCAGAGCTCTGGTTTAACCACCCTCTAGTCTCTAGGCGTGTATAAACCCCTTCGCCTAAGATCGGGAATGAGGTTATCCAGTTCAAGACAACCAATACAAAAAATGAACGATATTATATACCCAGTATATAACTCTCAAATAAATAACACAGAAATCAACAAGTATTACACAATCTAGGCTCAATATCAGAGTATTATAACATCCAAGTTGCATGGTCTCCTTTCATCTGTGTGAAGATACAGATTCCAGAATTTAGCGGGAATAGCAGTACTAATCAGCTGAGAGAAACCTGGCAAAAAGGTATTCTAAACTTGCAGCGAAAGTTAGATTAGGAATAGAGTAATAATTACGGTGTGGATGCTATCAACAACATAAGGATCTTGAACAACGAAGTCAATAATCCAGTATGCCTCTCATGCTGAACTAAATGCAGAACACCTGTACCATAAGAAAATGGAAATATATAATTTGTCAGAAGAAAAGGGATACATCATCCAAGAAACACATTAACCATCAAGAGGGGGGCATTGAGAAACCATAAGATTGTGGCATTAATTTCACTGAGATTTCCTGAAACCTTCAACTTTCAGTTTACACTTTACAGTTATAGGTACCCTTCACTAAGTTTACTGGAAAGTTTAGGAGCATCAGAACATTGAGTGACCAACCTATGCTTAACTAAAACTGCATATGTCAACACAACATTATTCACACCATTTTATTTGCAATACAGGGATCATGCATATAGAATAATTGAAACAAGCTAGGATAGAATGATTATAAAATGTCCTGATAATGGCAAGCTATAATAATATTTACATCTAATGGAGAAGAAGATTAGGTACAACGACAGTACAAGAAACAGGGGAAGAGGTATTAATTCAGGCAGTAAGATTTTTAGGAGAGATTCTATAGCCTACTGAGATATATTGGACGTGTTGGATGTGAAGATCTTATCAACAGGGTATTTTTTATGAATCCCATACCGGGGGGGGGGGGATTACAGAAAATCATTTGTACTTGGTTAGAGTAAATTTAATACATTCATTTTCTAAAGCAGGAGCACTGCTGCTGAAGGCTGATGGAGAAGGGGAAAAACAAATTGAATTCTGTAAAGCTTAACACATGATACCCTCAAAGTCATAAACCAAAGTAGATGATACATGTTTGACAAAACACCACCAATCCTTGGGCACCTTATGAAAAATTCCTAATTAAAGAGGAAAAAGAAGTAAAAACAGCAATGCATTGCAGCTACCGAAATTAGCAAATAAAAACATCTAAAGTGAGTGGCATGACTTCTGCCACATGTGTACCTGAATGAAGTTCCATAAGTATCTGACCGAGAGAGCTTGAAAGTGGCATGTATGATCCGCATTTAGTTGCTTCCTTGTATTCTGCTACCTGCAAAGCAACGGCAGATGGACCCTCTAGCATGGTAGCAATAGTTGAGGCAGATGCCAGACGTGCCTGGTGAAGCACAGATGAGTGCCTGCATTAGATTTAAAATCTAAAGCAGCAGAACAATGAAATACTGCATGATATAATATCAATTGAAGAACATGAAACAAGAAAGTTGGAATTAAAAAATACATTGAAGAGCAAAAAATAAAATAAAAATTACACAATTTGAAATCCCAAGAACCAAAAGGGAGATGATTTCATTTAAATAGAAAATAGAGGTCTGAATGTAAGATATACAAGCCTAAACTTATTTACCTTTAGGAATGGATCAAATAACAAGGAAGTCATTAGAGTTGCCTCGTATTTCCTGCAAATGAACATGCTCCAACTGTTATATGAAGAGACGATAAAAGATATGAAAAGTCTTCTAGTGTGACAGAAGCATAGATGGAGACGAGGGGAACCTAGGTGTGTTCACCTTGGATGTAGTACATCATTAGTTGGTAAAAGCATTGTCCATTGGGCAATGAAAGCCTTTCGATCTACTTCACAAAGATCCTTTACACAAAATCAGCAAACAAGTAAAGTCAAAAGTTTGCAAGTCATAAATAGTTAAACTCAAGACAAGTAATAAGCTAATATTGTTTTTTTTCTAGATAAGTGCATAACTTTCATACTGGGGTTTTTAAGAGTTTGGAGAGTTATTTTCCAGAAGTTCCACCTCAAACTTTTCAAGTATATTATTAAGTTGAAGTAAAACATTTTTTTTTGTATTTTTTACACAAGATAGCTATTTAATTTTATTTTTAATTAAAAAAATATCCAGAACAATAGGAAACAAATTGAAAAATAGAAATCACTTGAAAAAATTTAAGAAAAGTTATGAGACAGGGAAAATCAGGAAGGTTTGAGGGCACAGGATGGTGGGGAGCCATGCTCCATGCCCAAATACCGTGGATTATAGCCTTCGATTTTTCGCCCCGGACCCGGTTGAGATTTTTGACCCAAGACGACCCTCGGTGCCCCGGGAAGGTCATCCGGGTCCCCGAATTCCAATTCCAACAATGCTTCCGATGTTTCGGCCGGTGTCCTGTAAAACAGTCGTCCAAGCTTACCAGGAACCCAATAACCGACCCTAGGGGCCTCCCATGTCCCCTAAGGGTGTCCCTTGCAATGTGGTGCGAAAATATCCACCTTCGTTCCGGGGCCTCCCGCAAGCCCAAAAACCATGAATTATAGCCTTCGATTTTCGGCTGGCCTGTGATAATTGCCTAAACTTTTCCTGGGGTCTATTCTGACCCTAGCGAAACCCGGTGCCACTAGAAGTTCATCTAGGTCCCCAAACTCCGATTTTACCCATGCTTTTAGTGTTCCGATCCTTAGATTGGTGTCCTGTAAAACGGCAGCCAAAACCTACCAGGGACCCGATAACCAACCCCGGGGCCTCCTATGTCCCCTAGGGGTGTCATGTACGATATGGTGCAAAAATATCCACCTTTGTTGCGGGGCCTCCCGGAAGTCAAAAAACGTGGATTATAGCCTTCGATTTTCGGCTTCCAGGGCCCAGGTTGAGATTTTTGCCCTAGTTTCTCCGGTGGTCTATCTCACCCTAGAGGACCTTAGGTATTATTGTAATCGATGCAACACGAAGGTCTTGACCTTTTCTCACCTAGAGTTTCTAACACAGAAATTTATCTTTGTTAAGGAAAATGTCAATCACTAGAAGAACAAACTAGGACAATTAGCCAACTTAGTAGACAACATACGATAAATAATATGGGTAGGGCGGTAAACGAGCCGGTATACTCTTGAGCGGCTCCGGACATTCTCAGCCAAAGCTCGCACAACTAAGAACCAGAGAAGCACCCAGTATTCGTTGAACAAACGAGCCTGAGAACAAGCACCCCCTTCCCCTGACTCAATGGTATTACGATGGATTGCAGTACCTCTAGCCCCTAAAACGAGCTAGTGTACTCTCGGGCAGCTTGTGAACATACTCGAACTTAGCCCGCTCAACATTAAATGAGACGAGCTTAATCATTAATCCAAAGTTATCTAATAAGCGAGCCAAGTACGAGCACAAAGATACTTGGCTCGTCCAGCCCTAAACATGAGTACCTTATGCAAGTCTGTAGAAATTCACTTCACATGTTTTCAATATTCTTTCCCTTCATCATGTAAAAAGTTTGTAGTGGAGGTATGGAAAGAGATTTGAGCATGAAAGCAACCGGTCCCAATTATTTTACCTCATTTATATAGAAATTCAAACCACTAATATGCTCCCATTTCTAGTACTCTGCTAAAGAAAGGCTCCTCTATCGTTTGGAATTTCAATATTAGGTGAAATGCTCATGATTTGGAACTAGACGATCTCATAAGGTTTTCAAAGTTCATGTTTCCTCTCTAAATGATCTGGATAATAGGTACTTAACAGACCCTCCTAGTGTACGACTGTACGTTCTGTCCCTCCTCAAATCACCTACTAGAAGACCCACATGCTTATTCTGTACCTATTGCCAGTTTAATTTGAAAGTTAGAAGCACCACATCTTGCCAAAGAAAAATCAAGCATATACACCTGATGTGCCTTGTGTCTGGGAAGTGTAGCCATGTATTTTGCATTCTGGTTAGCCTCTCAATCGTGAAGTTGTTCATATGCAAGATGAAAACTGGATCTATCCAGCTTCATTTCCAAACTTTTTACAGGTTTACTACATCAGATTTGGGAGGGTAAGCACAAATAGATTCTTTATATTTGCTGGATGTTGCAGCTGGAAAAGGAATTGCGGATGTTTTGTAACAGTCACAGATTCTTATGATTTAAGGAAAAAGTTATGTTTCTTGTTTCATATACTTGTATATGGACCAACCTCTAATATACTTTCTCCATCATCAATAAGTAATAACAATTTCATCTATGGCTCTGCCTCTGTCAATTATGACCCTAAAGAAACAAGACAATTTTTTTTATTTTCGCAATAAATCTTTCTGAACATTGAATGATCGGAATTAGAAAGCAGAACTATAACTGAAAAGGATCGACGTCAACAGAACTTGAAAAAAAAATTGCAATATTTGCCTGTCCCCCCAGATGAAGCTACACTCAAACAAACTATTCCAAATGAGCAAATTAGTTTCCTGGTTATGAACTACAGAACCTGATTCTTTTACTTGTTTCGAGTAGCTCTTGAACCCTGTCCCGGAGCAGAGGGAGCTTCATTTCTGCAATTTAAAAGCTCTTATTTGTTCTCACTATGAATTATGAATGAACTCCAATCACACAATTCACCCATAGAATGGTAGATAGTTAGCCAATTGGATCATTTACATAAGCGTCGGTACACCACTCGTATCCACTTGTGCAGATTGCCCCCAAACAATGCAATTCCAAGAAGCTTTCTATAAAAATCATTCGTTCCAGAAAGCAAAATGTACAACAGATTTTCAACTAATTATCCTGCGAACAAAGTTGCATCTTTTTTAAGAGAACTTGGAAAACCTTTCAGATTGCAGAACCTTTACTGGAATTATTTAATAGTAATAAAATACAGAATATATCCTAACAGGACAAGGAGCCTCCGAAAGGAGTCTATTTACAATTCAGCCTAATGAAGCATAACCTGTGTAATAGGACAGCTGCGGAAACATCCAGCAGCCTTAGCCCACAAGGAGGCTAAGTATACTACCCTATCCCACAGCACGTCAACAGACATAGAAATACCAGAAAATACCCTAGCATTCTTCTCTAGCGAGATGCACCAAAGCGCTGCAAAGATAGTACACTTCCACAACAACTTCTCCTTACTCCACCCCACTCCCACACGCCTCGCCTGCCAGAACACCATAACCATGCCCGCATACTCTCAAACCTCACCTATGGTAATAGATAATCTGCTCCAAAGAGCCTGCGCAACTTCACACCTCAGAAAGACATGTGAAGAAGTCTCACTACTAGCCCGGCAAAGGAGACACACATCAGGTAACAGAACTGAATTTGGCCTCCGCCGCTGGCGTAGATCGTTAGAAATAATCCTGTCCAACACTAACGTTCACACAAAAGCTCGTATCTTAGCAGGAACTTTCGCCTTCAACAGCCACCTCTCAATATGGAAGTTAGACTGTTGCATCTGCAGACCCAACTGCTAAAGAAAAGAACTACAGGAAAAGATCTTTGTCTGAATTAATACATAATACCTAATGAGACTCTCAAAGGAACCCTCCTCCATTTGAAACAGGAGTACACGAATGCTACTCCAACTTCCTTCTCTTAACTACTATATCCAGTCGATGTAAGCTCCTTATAAGAAATGTTAAATAGCTAAGGGAAAGAAAGATCCCTCAACTGTGACCTGTTAGTACATACACTCTCTATATATGCAGCTAATTTTACAAAGTGACCACCTCCACCCCTTGGTTTTAAAAAGCGCGCCTCAAGCGCGCTTAAGCGTGAGGCGACCCAAGGCGCAGACCTCATCGCCTCAGACAGCCCAAGCGCAGCGTTTTCCATGAAGCGAGCAAAAGCGCGCGCCTCAAGCCGCTTTAGGTCGAAGCGCAAGGCGGCCTGAGGCGGCCGCTTCATGGGTTGAGGCGTGAATTCTGCCTGAAACAGCCACGATGTACGAAAAAAAAAGGGAAAAGTGGAGGAAGAAGAAAAAGGAGAGGGTGGCAGTCGATTTTATCGCCGGAAATGATCGAGTTTCTCGCCGGAGATGCTGGTAAACTCGCCGGCGATAGTCGATCTTGCATGTCCTTCCATCTTCTTTCTTCTTTTTTCTTCGACCTTCTCTCTCCTCTGGTCTCTTTTTTTGCTTCGACCTTCTCTCTCCTCTGGTCTCTGTCTCTCCTCTGGTCTCTTTTTTTGCTTCGACCTTCTCTCTCCTCTGGTCTCGTTTTTTGTTATGCTCTCTGTCCCGTATTTTCATCTTTATGGGGACTATAAGTCCTGAGCTATTTTTTTATTGCTGATTCCCTTCTCTTTCATTTATTTATTAATTATTGTAGCTACTTTTCAGAACCTTTTTGACTTTTTGACTGAGTGTTACTTATCTGCTTACTCTCTTTCCTTTTCTTTATCTTGACAGCTGTATTCTGCTGTATCAAAACTCAAAAAGTGGCTATTCCAACTTTTATCTTCCATTTTTTCTTTCTTCTGGGTCATACTTAAGCAAACACCTGTATCTATAAAACACTTTTTACAAACTACTACTACATACTCACATATTTTCTTTTTTAATTTTATATTCATTTCATGGATTAATTTTTAAGAATAAATATTTTAAAGTTGTGTTTTGAGTAGAAAAATTATTAACAATTTAACTAATAAATTAAAAGATTTTTTAGGAAAATATGCGCCTCGCGTGCGTGAGGCGTGCGCATTCGCCTCATGCCTCGCGCCTCGTCGCCTCGACCCCCTTGCGCCTCAGTGCGCCTCGCGCTTTTTAAAACCAAGCTCCACCCTACCAATTGCTTGCCACTCAAATAACAGAATTACATCAAAGGGGCGTGGGGGCCCACGCCACAATAAAATTGAGAGAAAAAATAAAGAAACAAGAAAGAAAAAAAATAGGGCTTTGTAATAACTGAAGAAGAATTGAGCAATAATGAATGTTCTAAACTTTCACCTGTATACAAGTTATAGCAGCAATCCTGGCCTTGCAGCTGCGCACATTATCAGAGCTTTTCGGTGCTCCGTCACTATCACTGTAATCAGAATCTGACGATGAAAATTCAAAAGAAGAATCACGATCTGATGATGATTGGGGGGTCTGAGTTTGTCTCTGCTGCAGACAAGTATTTTTCCTCCTCCGCAAATGTGGAGGCTTATATGCACCAACATCCTTTTTAATAATTTCCTTTGAAGATACCCCAGGACTTAAAAGGCCCAGATCCCTGATACTGTGAGAGCTTAACAGGCTTGAGTTACTCAAGCCATATACTAGAAACATTCTTAATGTCGCTACAAAAGCTGCCACCTGCAGAATTGTTTCAGGTAAGAGATGTTAAACCAAAATCAAGCTAGGCAAACAATGATCTTCATCTCTCCTGAGAAACTCACCCACTTACATGATCTGAAAGAGTGCCTTTCCGATTAATCAGAACAAGATGAAGGCAATGCAATAGCGACGCATAAAACCTGCAAATCACAAGCCCAGCCAGCCAAATTTAGCACTTCAAGATGCATGAAAAGGCCCAATGAGCAGCAAGTGGATAGAAAAGCTAGAGTAAACATGCAAAAGAAACCACAAAATATCTAAAACAAAATTTGAGAACCACTTATAAAACTATTTGAAAATAAAATTTGACAGAAAGCCAGATATCAACATAATCAGTAGCAGCCCAGATATGTTAAAAATATCTTAGATTCGGCCTCATAAGAAGGCCAATGAGAGTCATAAACCTACTTGAAGGCTGGAACAGCCTCCTTACAAGAACTTCGTGGCCTGTGTCTTCCAAAATAAAATTTGGTTCGAGGGAGATGACGCCGATGCAGACAGGCATCAAACTCGGGCCTGGTACCACCTTAGAGACTTTACCTACCAGCTGAGCTAGCTGACATCCGCGCTTTACCAAATTGCTTGCAAACACTGACAAAGTCCTCAGAGCAGCTTAAAGAGATTATTGCTATTCTAAATGACCAGCAATAAGCATATGCACGCTCCATGAAAATCAAGAACCACATCAGGGGACTCTGGAACAATGTATCAATATGCTTTTAACATCAACCTTGCACATCCACCAAAAACAGAGAAGCTCAGAACCACATCACAACCCTCATATGCATTCTAGATCAAATGGAGGCATCTTCTTCCGACTAAAAGAATGCATGCTCAGACAAACCCACCTTACAAACAAGTTTATCTCATCATAAAAGCAAATTCTCTTCCATAAAACCATTAGCACAAACTTAGACAACCCCCCCCCCCTACTTAAAGTTACTTCATCGCCAATTTGATATCTATTGTTTTGCTAATAAAGTTAAAGGAGATCCCCTTCCTAACTTAGCCACCCTACGTAACTTATTCGAGGTCATTAGCAACGGATGATCTAAACTGCCAAGAGGTTTACCATTTTCCAGCTCTCCCTAACCGGGCTAATTTCACAAACAATTCTATCCAAGCGTCTTTAAACCACTAGATAAGAATGAAAAAGTGACAAAAGAGACATGAAAATATGTAAGCATTAAGAAGTAAACTTCAATGAGAAGAGGCTCCTCCAACATCTCCATCCAGCAGGAAATACCCTATATGCTATCAGATTTACAACCACTTTCATGCCATTAAAAGGCAGAATAAAATGATTATCTGTGTGGGTGTGGGTGTGGGTGTGGCCGCCGTGTGGGTGTGGGTGCGGGTGCGGGTGCGGGTGTGGGGGCCTGGATGTCTAGGGTCAAGGGTCGAGGCAGATGTTAGTGCAGATATATATGTGTGTGAAAAGGAACATAACAAAATTATCATAAAAAAACAACAATAAAACAATACCTGGACAAGACACCATCTTCAACAAGAAACACCTTGGTCGCCAATGCATCCATAACTTTTCTAAGAACCTAAGGTAACACATCATTTAAGTCATAGACTCCTACTCAAAAAAACATCATGAACACAAGGCTAACATTGCTAACCTCGACAACTGACTGCCATATCTCCACAGGGAAAGAAGATCCGACTCTTGCAAATGCTTCACCAACCATAGAAAAAGCAGTGGTTTGGACTTTCCACAAGCTGGTCCACTGAGGATATATTTTCCCAGAGTCACCATTGCACCTTACATCACCAGCAGGGTGATAACAGCCATTCAACTCAGAATGACAACATATGACAATGTGAAGAAGAAACTCAACCAAATGAATGTTTTCCGATATTGAGCACCTTTGTGGATCCACACCAATAAGATGCCTGAAATAAATAATGTTAGAAACCCTACAAAATGTACCATCCAAATAAATAAAAGCAGAAAAATAACAAGCGCTCATGTAGAAGTGGAGATAATGACAAGATAAGCTAACTAAACTGGAAACCTAGATCCCTCAACCCTCAATTTCTTTTGGGAGGTTAAGGGTAAGCAAGCTTTTTTCCCGTTAAGATAAAAGACCATGCTTAAAAGAACGACTGATTTAATTTTGAAGACATAGGTCAAGTAAGAGAAGTTAGCTCCGATAGTTAACATGCTCTTGACCAGTTCAAGCACCTTTTAACTAGATTTTGATGTTAGAACATCTCACAAGAAAACTCGCACTCTAATAACAAATGCGAAATTACATTAATTTAATTGTTTATTTTACATGAGATGTGACTAGGTCAGAGTTGCTTCCCAGGTTATTGATCTGTCCATTATAACAACCCACAAACTTGAATGAAGTGTTTCTCGACATTGTGTAATCTCCTTAAAATTTTCCCCACATACCGTATCTACCAGACTATCTCAAAACTTTATGCCCAGCTCCAAAAAAGCTCCATCACTAAATTTCAAGAGCCTATTTTAACTATTAGATCCCATGCCAACAAGCTAGACTGAGTCAAGGGAAAGAACTACATGAAAAAAAAAGAGAGACAAACAGACACAAAAAAGGAAACAGAATGGAAATAGATGGAGTACAAGTTGTGAAAAGCTTCTGCAAGATGACAAAATAGCAGACTTTTGAGCACAATAAATAATCCTATCGAATGCCCAAAAAAAATCTCATTGATATATGCACCCCAAAAATAGTTGTGCTGGCTGGCTATATGGATAGTTAGCTTGGCAGCGAACAATTTGACTGCAGCGAAAAGAGCTCTACAAACTTAACTTCAGCTTACAACTACCTTGTGCAATTATGCAACTCCCACAAAATTAAAGATAGCTGAACGAGAAATAAAGAACGGTACGACAAAATTTTTGCAGCACAAGAACCTTGTAGTTTCCAGGCAATCCAAAGTAGCATTAATGGCCGAAGAATTCTCTGACATGAACCTTTTCCTCACAGAACTTTCAATAAAGAGCTTCGTCAACTTGATGAATAATTCAAGCATATGAGACCAAGAAGATGGGGTTAATTGAAGTGCAACACGAAGAGTGACATTGCGGATCTGCAACAAAGTAAAAAGCAAAGCAGTCAAGTTAGCATATTACAATGGGGTTGAAAAATGAATTAAGCAATGTTAAAAAAGCCAAGGACAGGCAAAAGTGAAATCAAATCAACTTTCTGTTTGAGGGAGTTGTGACTACTCCTCCATTAGTTAGTAGGAGTGCAGATGTCAGATGCCTTGGTATGTGTCAAAAGAAAACATATGAGAAATATTAATAAGTTCGAATTTGAAAAAAGAAAATTGGTTACTAATAACCCCAGCTACAACTACAAGACAACTATAGTCCGTATGTAATAGATAATCTCAACTGTGAAAATTGTGTTCTACATCCCTCCACTGTAAATACCTTTGTGCGTTTTGCACAAAAGTCCACTAAAACTGGAATATTCCCAAAACATTCTTCCGAGACTGTCTCAAAGCGTTTTCTGTGTGGAGGATGACTTGTACTCTTTTGCTGTACTTTCTTTGCTGATTAATATACATACTTTGATACACTAATATATGATTGCAAAGTTCTCCTTCAAGGTGTGCAGGAAGTGATAGTATGTCATGTTCGGCGTGAATATAACAGATGTGTTCATCGTCTAGCTAGAACTGCCTCTTTTCATAATATTCTTCATTGGACTGATAGTCCACCAGATATTATACAGATGTGCTATTGGAAGACATTGCCCATTTGGGCACTATTTAATAATATGCTGATGTTTTAATTTCAAAATAAAAAATATATACATACTTTTTCCTTCTCAAGGAAAAAAAAAAGTTTATAATAGGCATTGTATTTCTGAGCAGCATACTATGGGAACCTATACAGTTTACAGAAAATAAGATACTCGTAGGACTGTAAACGAGGATTCAGTGGAAGAGACTAAACGAACAGCGTTCGATATGGAGGGAGGAAGAGCACCTCGTCCAGAAATCCTCACAATGGTGTCTTTTTTTAAGAATAGTGGGAAAGTTGTGATATGTGTTATCTACAGAGCTTCAAGAGTTCCATGATCAGCTGAGGTTGCAGAAATATAAATTCAGCTACTTATTCCCAAGGAGGATCCAAAGATTAGGTGTTTATAATTTAGGTACTAGCATTTACAATATCATATCCAAGGTTCACTGCCAAAGGTTGGGTGTTGTTTAAAGGGATAGAATTTCTCATATGAAAAGTGCTTTCATTTAAAGTAGAGAGATTTTGGGTGCAGCCTTGGTTACTAATCACTCGGTACATGATTGCTCAATGCAAATAAGAGGGGCAACTATTGAAGTTAGATGATGAAAAAATCCTAGAATACATTACAGCCTCCAGAAGATTTTGAATAGCATGCTAAGAAGGATGAAATCTTCGATGACGAGATGGCTAGTAATAGTTGGTCCGTTCTTCTAATACACTTCAGTCTTTTGAACAACCATTTTCTTGACCCAAGAACAAAGTGGTATGCTGGTATTTAGGTTCGTATGATAAATTGATGATGAATTCAGGAGGTTGTCTGCCTAATGATGAATGGTTCACAATTACCTCAAGTCCTCAACTAATACACAAAACAGCCAACAGAACTTTGAAATTTTGTGCATAATACAGACTCTATTCAGACTAAACCAAAGGAATTTTTAAAAGGTTTCCAAAAACATCAGCCAAACTCCAGTAAACTTTACCTATATAAACTTCACACAGAATTAAACCAGATAAATACAAGTTCAGAGAAGATTACCAAGTGACATATCCGAAATAAGGCTTGCTCAGTGTCTTCGCTGCTGCGACGGCTGGATGCAGCCAGATTCAACAAATGCATCAAGTCAGATGTGACCTGAAATGCAACTATTAAATACAAAACAAACAATGATGAATTTGTTATGGAAGAAAAAACAAGGTGATCGATTTGGAAAGCTAACCTCGTGCGGTGGCAGGTAAGTAGCAGTGACAACAAAGGAATTTATATTACTAAAGATGAGTTCGTCCAGCAGGGGGAGGATACTAGCCAAAGGGTCTTTAGGATGACTTAGAGTTTCATCCCTCAACGTCAAGAAAGCAGTCCTCCATGTCCTAACTAGCACAGCTGATTCTGGTTCGACAGCCATCTACACTTCTTTATTAACGATCACCTAACAAAAACCTCGGCCATTTTACAACTTTCACAAGCAGCTGAGAATGATGTAATGAGTTTTTCTACTTTTGCTGGATTATTCATACAAATAACCGTCGATAAGCATAACTGAAACAACAATTAACATCTGCAAACTATAGAGAGAGAAACAAATGGTGGGCAAAGAAAACTTGAACTGATCATGGGAGATAAGAGACAAACTTGGCAAATTCTTACGAGTATTTCAACTTAACTACATTGTAAAATCAATTGAACAGTACAAGTATAACTGAGCTTCACAGTGAGCCAAATACATACACAAAGAGCAGATTTTTCCAGCACTACAATAAACAACACAGACCAAGCAATTTCCCTAATATCAAAATTCGAGCTCTTTTTCTTGTCAATAAAGCCATAGCACATACCAAATTATAACATGAATTCGACAAATTTCAGTACTCTATATATATATGGGCCTAATATAACTACCAAATTTTCCTAATGTCAATTATAAATTATTATAGAGCATATACTTGCCTCTGATTTATCAAGCTTAAAATAAATTACTTCTAATAAATTTGCCAAATAATGATTTCTTTGGATGAATTGCCAAATATCAAAGGAAAAAACGATAAATAAATATAAATATAAGTTACCTTCACTCACTGTTGACAGCTCCGTTACCTGCTCATCGTGGACACAAACCTTCAGAGGTACAGTACAGATGCTGCGTTAAAAATCTAGGGTTTCGATCGAGAAATCCAATACTTGTGAAAGAGAGAATTGAAGAAAATAGAAATTAGGAGAGAGAAAAATGAGATTGGGGGTGAGAAGCTAAATTTGATGCTGGAAATGGAGGAGAGAGAATGGAGAAGATGAATTAGAGCAGACAGAATGAAATGAGAGCGTGGGGGAGACTGGGAGAGTTCTGTGACGAGAGAAAATGACGATGAGAATATTCAAAAGAATTTTGATATAAATATTGGACGGCATGTCTTTTATGAAAATGTCGAGGGTATAAATGGAAAAGGCTAGATTTCACTGAAAGAGAGAAAAGTACGTTTGTTTGAGTACCCTCTGAAAATCCGGCTCACGCTTTTTGGCGAGTACCCTTGAATCGTTAACTTTTATTCAGTATGCACTAAAAAACTAAAACGTTATTTCTGCTTTGTTACTCACCCTTTAAGTGATAATGCAGCCAAGTCTTATATTTTTCTTTCCGATTTGCGTGTGTGTTTTTATTGTCATGTCATCAAAAACATTTTTAATGTGAAGCATTGTGCAAGTGAAGTGTATCTTTATATATGGTTCTTTCTACAACTATTTGTAGTGGTTTTTTTTTTTGTGAAAAGATACAGCAACCGTAGTTGTAGTGATATGTTATGACATATTTATGTTATGGGTTATTTTTATTTCAATTAAAATATCTTAATTCATCACAACTATACTTTTTTTTATTAATTGTCACTCCTGAACTATTAACATACCTCAAGTTTGGAGTTTCATTAGCTTAATTAATTGAGCTTTTATTTTATTGTCTTTGTAGGTGTGAACGATTGGTGGATTGATGTAATGACTTTTTGGATAGCTTGTGAATATAAAGTGGAACATATGTTTTTGATATTTTTTTTACTGATTTTCGAAATTAGTTGGCCACAAAAACATATATCAATATAACATCAGGATTCATATTTTGATTTCCCGGTAAATTTTTTTTTATGTATATATATCCATTGAACATGCCATGAATAGCATGATTACTACAGTATATATGAAACTTATATTATATTATATCTATAATTGTTGATTGAAATTAAAGTTATTCATAACATATCAACTATATCCCTTGGGTTATTTACTCGTGCTTGTAATCTTATTTATGTCATTTTAATAACAATGACAAAAAAAAAAATATAATTAGCCACGAATGAACATGGCTAGCAACTTTTGTCACAGGAAGTTAATTGTTGCCATATTAAGGTAGCCACGTTACATTCCGTTGCACTTTATTTCTTTACCACGATTTATCTTATGGTTAGATGAGCTATCAGTCACAACTGTATCAGCCTTGCCACGTTAGTCCTTGTGGCTAGAACATCCTAGTTAGCCATAGGCCCACAGGTATACCTGGCCTGTGGCAACAATATTCATTTATGCAGCGAAATTTATTTTTCACTGGCAAACTCCTTACCACGCTCACTTGTGCCACAAAATCTGACAACTAGTTTTCTTGATCTTGTGTCACGAGTTTAACTGTGGTACAAGTGATGATTTGTTGTAGTGTTGATAAGGCTATCAAAGCCAAGACTACCACAAAAAGGAAATTTAAACGTCTTCCTCACACTTTTTAAAACACCATCTCTAAAAAAAGTCGTCTTGCGCTGCGTTTGTGATCGGCATGAATCCTACAAAACCAATACCTTGCTAACAAAACATATATATTACCTTTTCTCTCATGATACTTCAAAATAAAGGAGTTGGCCAAGACTTTATGCTGCATACTTGAAATAGTGGGAGTAATAAATTATATATACTAGTTTTATCTCCGTGCTCCGCATGGACTCGTGATTATCTCTCGAAAATGAAAATAACTTCCTAAGTGATACCTCATGCCTGTTTTATACTGCACAACTAATTCTACATTTGATTATTTTAATATTTCTGGTATGAAATGTCCATCTAAATCGATCTACATTAAATTAGAATGAATGTAAAAAAAGATTGATTTATAAACATAATTTTAGCCTACATCAAAATTCTAAAAAAAAAAGATAAAGATTAATAAACATTTTTTCGAGTATACTAAGACTCTATTTTATCAATTTATTATTAGTCCAATTTAGTTTTATCCAATTCAGATTAGTTAAGTAGATGATGTAGGAACATACCAGTTAAATAAATTTCATTTATGCTATACAATATTAAAGGTCAAGTTAAATATATATGACATCAAATAGTTAAGGCCAGTATTGTTAGAAGTGTCATTTATTGTTATTTAACCAAATTGTACACATGTGGCATCTACATGTAATCTTCACACGAACATTTCCTCTTAAGTGTCATCCTACATGTCATCACAGCCAGGAAATGACCCAACTTTTGGAAGACATATATCTCGTTTTGAAGATTTTTTCAAATCCAATCCATTGAAGCAAGATTTATTAGTTTTTTACTTACGTAACTAAAGTTTTTTTTTATTTTGTAATATAAAAAAAAGCTAATAAATATGTAATAAAGTCAACTAATGATAAGACATTAATGAGTGACACTTTAATAGTGAGTTATTAGGCTATGTGTGTGGCAAGCTTTGATTACGTGGCGCTTAGGGGTTATCATCACACGAATTTACACCTCCTACGTGGCGTCCTACGTGACGTGCCCACACGAATTGGACTCACTTTATACGTATACCGATGTGGCCCCTATGTGTCATCTTCACACGAATATATCCCTCCCATGTGGCGTCTCACATATCATCCTCCCACGAAAAGAACCCAACTTTATAAGACATAGTACATATGCATCTCATTTTGAAGTATTTTCCGAACCTGATCCAATGGAGGAAAAATTATAATTTTTAAAATCGCGTAACAAAAGTTATTTTATTTTATAATCTTAATAATATGATAATAAATATAATAGGTTGTATTTATGAAGTCAAATAATGATTATTAATTAATGCTTGACACACTTGGATGGAGGCTTAGGTGACGGCATACGTGTCATCACCACACGAACTTGGCGCTTACATGGCATCTTAGGTGTCATGCCCACACGATTTTAGGCGCTTGCGTGGCATCCTACGTGTCGTGGCCACACGAAATGAACTCACTTTTATATATATACTAGTTTTATGTTTGTGCTTCGCACAGACTCGTTAATATCTCTCAAAAGTAAAGATAACTTTTTAGGTGATATCTCATGCCTCTTTCGTACGGCACAACTAATTTTACATTTGACTATTTTATTTTTTTGGCATGAAATGTCCTTTTAAATCGATGTATATCTCAAATAGAACGATTGTAAAAAATATTAATTTATGAAAAGGATTTTTGAGTTACTTCAAAATTCCATAAAGAAAAAGAAAAATCAATTTAATGAAGTAAGATTTATAATTTTTAGAATTACAAAATTAAAAATATGTTTTTTTAGTTTGAAATAATATAGAAATAAATCATATAATAAAGTCGAGTGATGATAATCATGTGGGCCGGGATTTGGAGATGATATTTGTTAAGCTACATGTGGCAAAGTTGTGCACATGTAGCGTCTAACATGTCATTTTCACACGAATATTCTCTCTAATATGGCGTCTACATGTTATCACCGCACGGAAAGAACCCAACTTATATAGGACATATATCTCATTTTGAAACTTCTTTACAAATTCAATCCATTGAACTAAGATTTATAAATTTGACTTACCTAACTAAATTATTTTATTTTGTAATATAAAAATATGCTAATATATAAATATTTTAAAATATCCAATTAATATGCTAATATGTACATATGTAATAAATCCAACTGATGATAACACATTAATGGGTGACACTTGGATAATGAGTTGTTAGGTTATGTCACAACCTTTGCTTATGTGGCGGCTTAGGTGTCATCGTCACATGAATTTGGGCCTCTACGTGGCGTCCTACGCGTGTCGTGACCACATGAATTGAACTTGGAAGATATTTGTTAAGTTACGTGGCTAAGTTGTGCACATCTAGCGTCTACGTGTCATTTTCACACGATTTATGTGGCGTTTACATGTTATCACCGCACGGAAAGGACCCAACTTGTATTGGATATATATATCATTTTTAAAAAAAATCCAAATCCAATCCATTGAAGTAAGATTTATAATTCTTTAACTTACGTAACTATTTTTTTTTTGTAATATAAAAATATGCTAATAATTATGTAATAAAGCCAATTAATGGTGACACTTGGATGATGATGAGTTATTATTAGGTTAATTATGTGGCAAGTTTTGCTTCATGGAGATATGCTTTGCTTATGTGGCAGCTTAGGCGTCATCGTCACACGAATTTGGGCCTTTACGTGGCATTCCATATGTCATGCCCACAAAAAGTTGAGCGCTTATGTGGCATCTCACGTGGCGTGCCCACATGAAATTGACTCACTTTTATATCACCACCCGAATTATGACACAATTTTAGTGTGATATACTCAATTATTGTATTACCAATATGATTATTCTACGTATTTTATCCGTAACCTATATAAAACTTTTCCTAGAAAAGGTCAAATTTTATAAGCTTAAATATAGGACACATACATCTCATTTTGAAGTATTTTTCATTTTCAATGCAATGATGTAAAACTTATTTTTTTTTTTATAATTGCATAGCTAGAGTTATTTTATTTTCTAATTTGAAGGCTAATTATTATGAATATTATATTTAATTACTATATTAATGTCAATAATGAAGATGCATTTATTAATGTCACTTGTATGACTTGTTTATGTGTCCGCTTATGTGGTGCTTACGTGTTATCACCACACGAAATCGGGTCTCCAAAGTCGCTTATGTGGCGATTAGGTGTTATCACCACACGAAATCGGGTCTCCAAGGTGGTGTCTTACATGACGTGCCCACACAAAATTGACTCAATTTTATATGGTTATCCTACATGTCTTATCCACTTAACTTCTACGAAAACTTATAGAACATATATATCTCATTTTGAAGCATGTTTTAAATCCAGTTCATTGAAGTAAGATTATAATTTTTTGAGTTACGTAACTTAAATTATTTATTTTCTATTTTGAAACAATATACTAATTTATATTATTGATGATGTATTAAACGCGTGACACTTGGATAATTTATTAGGCTATGTGGCAAGCTTATACGTATACCGATGTGACGCATATGTGTAATCTTCCAAACATATCCCTCCCATGTGGCGTCCTCTGACAAAAAGAACCCCAGTTTTATAGGACATAGTACATATGTATCTCATTTTAAAGTATTTTTTGAACCTGATTCAATGGAGTAAGAATTATAATTTTTAAAGTTGCGTAACCAAAATTATTTTATTTTTTAGTTTAAATAATATTATAATAATAATAATAATTTGTTGTATTTATGAAGTCAAATAATGATCATTAATGATCGACCCACTTGGATGGGTGGCTTAGTTGGCAGCATATGTGTCATCACCACACGAATTTGGACGCTGTGGCATCCCACGTGTCATCACCACACGAATTTGGACGCTGTGGCATCCCACGTGTCGTCCTCACATGAATATAGGCGCTTGCGTGGCATCCCACGTGGCATGTCCACACAAAATAAACTCACTTTTATATATGTATATATATATAAAACTGAACCGGTTCGCACCAAAAAAAAATACTGAACCTGTTGGAACATGTTGGTCGCAAAATATACCATGACATCTGACATGAAGCGCATTGAGATTGAAGACTTTGAAGTGTTCAGTCTCACTCTCATTTTAAATACTAGTACTCGGACCAATAAATTAAACTAAGCGATTACTCCAGTTATTTGCAGTAGTATATTTAAACAATATGAAAGTAAGTTGATGTCATGTGTATCTCACAATAGTTTATTTGATCATGTAACCTGGTAAATTAAGGCCCAGAACATGCCTTTTTGATATATTTTACTACATGACTAACATGAGCATCTCTTGCACGAAAGTCTCACTATTATTTTCATTTAGATTCCTCTTTGAAGAGGCCAAATGTATACTATTGCAATAATCAATCCCCATTTGGGCGTTTCAGAATAAGCGTTTTTCGCTTATTTATTTATTATATCCGTACGCCTATATATCTATGAAATAAAAAAATGTTCATAGAAATACATACATAAATTCATCTGTGTTATGTCCCTATCAAAATGTATTACTAATTTATATTTAAATATGTACGGTTTTCTAATCTAATTAAATATGTTTGGGTATACCTATTCAAATGTGTAATTACTAAAGATTCCGTGATAAATTATGAAAGTTCCTCAAGATAAAGTTCATACAAGTACTCTTACATTATTAAGAGTATTGTAATTTGTGTTTTTGCTAGACTTAGCAAATTGAAGGTATGTGTATCGTCATGACTAAATTAAAGCTATGTATAGCACAAAATATATATTCTCATCGGCCATTTTTTTCTTCTCTTTCTTCACAATAATTCAAGCTTCAGAGAGTAAACCAAGTCTTTGCATCATCTTTATTCTTTCAAAGCCTCTGTACACGAAATCGAACTGAGACATTCAAGTCACAAGTACATCTGTATTTTATTTATTTATTTATTTATTTTTCAAGAAAAAGAAAATTTGTCATCATTATTATTTATAAAAGTCAAAATACATTTATAAATGAAATATCTCTAAATAAGTGCAAATTTAATATAACAATATGAATCTAAAACAAGTGCATCTGTAAATGGTTAGCTGTAACTTATTATTAATTAATTACAGTAAAAGTAATAGATCTGATCAACAAACTGTCTTTGACTTTGTTAAGGTATACAATTATTGAATGTATAACGCTAGCTATAATTAAACAGGATTATTTCTCTATAAGCAAGTTGACTTTATTAAGGTATACAATCATTCGGATTGAGATCCTCTCCATTTCTTGTCACTTCATTTCCTAAGTGGAGAGTTGGATCTCCTTCCCTTATTTTTTCTATTTGAATTTATTTAATTCAAATTTTGGTTAGATGGAGATCTCACCCTCCATTTGTTTTATCAAATGGAGAGGATCTCGAGGATGAGGTGGGAGCTCAAGTTCACCCTCACAACCCAGTGGTCAGGGGTTCAAATCCTCATCTATGTAGGGAGATAATAAAAATCTCTTCTACCTTTCTTTGTATGTAGGTAGGGTTTCCTCCCCTGCTTGAGCTCGTCGGGCCGTCGACTCATCAAAAATGGGTTGGCTTGCCCGACACGTATGATTTGCGGGCTATTACATGCGTCCTGCTTATAGCAAAAAATAAATAAAAATGGAGAGGATCTCAACTCTAATTATCCGAGGTTTCATTTTTTCATCTTTCAACTGTACTAAGATGATCTGATGGTGGTCAAAGTGCATTATGTTAGAATCCATTGGTAATACTAACTACTAGTAAGGTGCATGCTCAAGTAAAAGCATCAAGTTAAGCACACACTTGTCATATATTTTATGCAAGCTATCTAGCAGCTAAGTACAGTAATACTGAAACACGTAGTTTGATTGTCTTCATTATATACCTTGTGTCGCCATAGTGTTCTCATCTCTCTCTTCATTTTCTTGCTTATGTCGTAATGCTATGGCCTGCTAGTAGCTATTACTACTATTAGTACGAAAATTCCACTACCGGCTACCTTAGAGGTTCCTATTATGGGGCCACTCATTACAAGAGTACCTTTTTTTTTTTTTTTTTTCTTTTTTAAGGTAAGGAGGCCCGTTTCCAGGCTGATCCATCTTGAGTTTAAGGCTCAGGAGTTTAGTGGGCTCCATGGAGCCTCGTGGAGCTGGGCTAGTCGGGTGAGATCTACGGGCAGAAGAGAGAAAGAGAATGGAAAATGCTCCATATTACTAGGTGGAGATGGGAGTATGATTTAGCTATTGGGGAATAAAAAGAAAGGAATTCCAAATACCCCTAGTAAAATTTAAACCTTGATGGTGGATAAGAAAACCAAAATTCAAACCACTAGACTTCGTTAAAATGTGTGGGAAGCTACTCTTTACACAAGAGTACGTAGTATATAGAGCTAACTAAACGGCCTCTTTGAGATAGACTAATTATTATGTACAGTAATTAATTATATATTTTTTGCATGCATGTGGATGTGCATGTCAATTGTGATTTGTGAGAGCTCGATTGGAACTTTTTCCGCGCCTTGAATAAAACGTTAGACTATACGTACAACTTACAAGCTAAAGCAAAATTGCTAATATAATATAACCTTCATAAACTAATACTCCATAAATTAATAATCTCTCTAAGATAATATATTTCTCCAATCCCGACTCGGGTCTAGGACTTAAATTAATAATTTCGATAAAATAATAAATAACTTTTTGAAAAACCCTTATATAAAGTCAAGGTCCCTTTCATATTATAAATTAATAATTTTCTAAAAATTACTGTACAAATATCACTAGAACAACTTAGTAAAACATGATTCTTTTGGTTTAAACTTAAATGTAGTTGTAACTCATCTAACTTTCCTAATTGCATGCAAAAGTTTTGGTATGTGTTGCATTCTCATACTGCAACAAACATTTATGAAGAATTGTGAATGATCTTTTTCCATAAGTAGTTCCAAATGTATCGTATCACCTTCATGAGTTTCAACTTCAATTGGATTTTAATTACGATAAGTACAATTTTTCCTAAATTTTGGACCCTTACATGTATCATTTTCACTCGGGTAATCTAGTGGGGATTTATATCCATATTATTACGGTAATTGAGATCACCATATATCGTCACAAGTTCATGAATGCTTTCTTGAGTAGTTGCTCTCTTTAAATTAATAAATTATTAATTTATAGATTAATTAATATCTCTCTAAATTGATAAAATCTTATGGTCCCAACATTATTAATTTATAGAGGTTTTACTGCACTATGTTATGAACTACTCTACAAAAATAAGGGTTAGTTATATATGGATATGAATAATTGAAAATAGTTGAATATAAAATAGGCTTGAATTATCAAGTACCGTTGCGTGATGCATTTATAGTGTCACTTGAATCGGCCGATAGGATTAAAAGTGACCTTTAACTAGCAATTGTAGGAATGAAATCTCATTGAAAAATGATAGAAATTTATATGTATAGTAAGGGGGAATTGATAACTTTTTGATGGATGAGATTATTTATTTGTGTCAAAAGATATAAGATGTGTTCTTTTCTAGTTAGTACTTATTACTTGATCAGTTATTAGTTTAGTTCAGTCATTCAAATTGGAGTTTGGTTTAGTGAATTACTTTTTCTTTATATTATTGTTCAACTCAATTCAGTTGTTCACTTCACTTCAGTCATATATATTGTATACATATTATAAAATAAACCAAATTTGATTTTGTCTACATCTGCGTTGGCTTTATATTAGGTGCATATTTAGGCTAAGGACCATAAATTGAAATTAACTGAAATAAAGTACCATTTACTGAATTGAACACTACTTAATATGTAAGATAAATGTAAGTTTATGAACCAAACACCACTAAACTGACCTAAAAACTAATGAACTAATAACGACTAATAATTCACTAAATTGACACAAGATCACCCACTAAACTGAATTGACCGGTAAACTCTAAAAACACACCTAACATTACTAACTTTCATTACTTTTTCTCCCCCATCGTGAAACTAACTTAATCATTATTGTTTCTTTTATTTTATTCTTCATTGTTTAAGCATCATCTAGTTTTAATTAATATGCAATCGAATGCCCTTAAAAAAACTCAACTTTTTATGCGTGTATCAATTATACCATTTGGAGCTATATATGATCACTTAGTTTTCTTTTTAATTTAAATTGAAATAAAATTGTCAAACAACTCAATGACATCAAGTTCAACATAATAATAGGCGCAATTTGGTGAAAATCACCTACAAAGTTCAACTTTTTGTCCAGTACCTCCTGAATTGTTGTTATTTGTTCAGTACTACCTTAAAAGTTGATTCCGCCCTGTGAGTCACCTCTTAATTGATTTCGGGCCAAATTCCTTACTTTTCTTCCCGTTTTGCCCTCACATGTGAAGCACATGTCAATTTAATTGAACTCCTCCTATTTGACAAATTTAATTACCTATTTGACCATTAATTAATTAACTAATTAATGACCTAAAGTAATTGCTTCACCCTAATCCGCCCCTTCTGCCATTGTTCACCTTCTTCATTCACCATGTCTATCTTCCCCTGTTTGATTTTGATTTTCTCTCATCTCTTTTAGAGTTATATCTTTCTCTCTCCTATCCTTTTATGTTTTGTCCCCATTTTTGCACTAAATTAGCGATGAATGGGTTGTTGCCATTTTTTTGGTTGATTTTGCCTCACTTTGAGTTGGGGTTGATTTAAGTCGGATGATATTGAAAGGTGAAGGATGTCAAGCTCCTATTCATCTCCCTTCTTCATGGTCTTAAAACAAAAACCCCATACATATATAAATTTCCCAAATTGGACAGACACGCACTACACAAAAAGATCGGAGGGGAGAGAGAGAGAGAGAGAGAGAGAGAGAGAAGAACATGTTCAAGAGGCTGCTAATTCAATTTTAAGTGACTCGTGCAAGTCCTGTGAGGGCAAATCAGGCAGAAAAATATAAAGTTGGCCGGATTTTCATTTAAGGGGTGACTCACAGGGCAGAATCGATTTTTAAGGTGGTACTGAACAAATAACAACAATTTAGGGGGTAGTGGACAAAAAGTTAAACTTTGTAGGTGGTTTTCACCAAATTACGCTAATAATAAAATAAACCCTTTTGTACTAAAACTTGCACAATCTATTTTGAATAGGAACAAATAAGATACTTTAATCTTCAATTTATAACCCGTTTTCTTTTAAGTGATTTACATTACAACTTCCTCACTATATGTATATCTTGTAGTACTACTCATTGTGAGTTTCATGAAACATTGCAAAAACCAATTACGACAAACAACATAACGTAAAGAATCCGCATCCTTCAAAATACCAAAATTCTCTTATGAATTGTCTCATGTATAAAGTATCCTTTTTTTATCTAGAGATATCACTTGTCATGTATAGTAATTTTGACTCAATAGCTTCATTGGTATCACATCTCATACATTAAGCCGCCTAATAAAGATATTGTGTTCAACAAAGAAATCTATTATACATTATTGTGATTTGCGATAATCTAATATCATATATATATATATATATATATATATATATATATATATATATATATATATATATATATATATATATATATATATATATATATATATATATATATATATATATATATATATATATATATATATATATATATATATATATATATATATATATATATATATATAAAGTTGAGTGTTACACGTGTGAGGCCGACACGTGGAACGCCAACTAAGCGGACTAAATTAGTGTGATGTTGACACGTAGGCTCCATGTAAGCAATTCATCCACATGTCACCTCATTAATTGCATCAACATTAATTGAATTTATCATTGCAATTCAATAAGATGTTTACAATTATTAGCATTTTGGTTCAAACTAGAAAAGCAATAACTTGGATCACGCGACTCTAACAAATAAAATTCTTACATCATTGAGTTGGATTTGAAAAGTACTCCAAAATGAGATGCATATGTGCTATATTTGAGCCGGTAAAATTTGGTAGTAGATAATTGAATAAGCTAAAACATATGAGATCGATAGACATAGATATATTATAAAAGTGAGTTTAATTGGGGTGGGTATGACACATAGAACGCCAACTAGGAGGGCTAAATTCATGTGGAGCTGACAGCTAAGCGCCACATAAACACAAGTTGCCACATAGTCTAATCCAAGTGTCGCACATTAATGTCCATCATTAGTTGGCTTAATATATATTTATTAGCATATTATTTAAAACTACAAAATAAACTATCTTTATTTACGTAACTCTAAAAATTATAAATCTATCTATCTATATATAATATCTATATCTATATCTATATATATATATATATATATATATATATATATATATATATATATATATATATATATATATATATATATATATATATATATATATATATATATATATATATATATATATATATATATATATCCTACAAAATTTGGGTCATTAAAAGAGGAAACGTTCGTGTAAATACAACACGTAGACACATATATCATAGTGAGTTCAATTGGTGTGGGCACGATATGTATGACGCCAATTAGAAGGGCCAAATTCATGTGGCAATGATACCTAAACGCCACTTAAGCTCAAGTTGCCACATAGAGTAATTCAAGTGTCACTCATTAATGTCCGTTCATTAGTCTTTTGGTAACACTATCTTTATTTACGTGACTCTAAAAATTATAAATCTAATTTCATCAGTTAGGATTTTTAAAATGTTTCAAAATAAGATATGTATGCACTACAAATTTCCAACTAGGAGAGCTAAATTTGTGTAGCGTGACCCCTGAAACTACAAAATAAAATATCTTTAGTTACGTAACTCTAAAAATTATAAATTTAATTTCATTACTTAGGATTGAAAAATGCTTCCAAAATAAGATACATATATCCTACAAAATTTGGGTTATTTCGTGTGACGATGACACGTGGAATATCACCTAAGAGGGAAGGTTTGTGTAAAGATGACATGTAGACACATTTAAGCACAAGTTTGCCAGCAATTTCCCTTTATTAATGGGATTGAAAATACTCTAAAATGAGATATATGTCCTATAAACGAGTCGGTGCACTCACAAGTCGTATGGACAACCATGTTGGATAATTTTGGTGTAAAGACGAGATTTAGACATCCACATAGGATATTATTGGTAGGATTACGTGACGTTTTATGATTGATATTTCATTAGTTATATATAGGAGTGGAAGAATGAACAAACATTCTTATAATATTCAAACTTATACAACCATTTGTTTTGATTCTTTTCAACACTTTTGTCACTTTTATCCATATGAATATTGTAATTACACTAGAAGTCAAAAGATACACAATACTATAAAATGAGTCAAATTAAAAGTTAGAACAAAAATGGTTGATTTTTGAGCTCAATGTCTAAACATTGTAATTGTTTACTCTTAGTTATATATTAGCACCAACAATAAGATAATTAATAAAACCTAAGTTGCCACATAAGCAAAGTTTGACACATAGCCTAACAACTCACCATCTAAGTGTTACCTATTAATGCTTTAACATTAGTTAACTTTATTACATAGTTATTAGCATACTTTTATATTAAAAAATAAAATAATATTAGTTATGTAAGTCAAAAAAATCATAAATCTTATTTCAATGGATTAGATTAGAAAAATATTTTAAATGGAGATATATGTGACCTATACAATTAGTTGGCTTCTTTCCGTGCGGTGATAGGATGTAGACGCCACAAAAGAGGGAATGTTCGTGTGAAGATGACACACAAACGCCACATGTGCAACTTTGCCACATAACTTAACAAATCATGATCCAAGTGCCACATGATCAATATCACTCGACTTTGTTATATGATTTATTTGCTTATTATTTCAAACTACAAAATAACATATTTTTAGTTACATAACTCTAAAAATTATAAGTCTTACTTCATTAAATTGTCTTTTTTTAAAATTCTTCCGTGAAGTTTTTAGTAGCCTCAAATTATGTTCATAAATTATATTTTTTTTACATTTATTTTATTTTAGATGTAGTAAAATTTAAAAGGAAATTTGATAGAAAAATATTAAAATAGTCAAATGTAAAATTAGTTGTGCGGTATATAACAATTAACATACATTAGGTATCACCTAAAAAGCTATCCTAATTTTTGAGAGAAATAAACGAGTCCGTGCGAAGCACGGACATAAAACTAGTATATATATAAAGTTGGATCATGACAGCCGCTGTATCGACACGTGTCATGCGATGTCACTATCCCAGTCATCACCATATCTAAAAAGAAATGTCATGTCACCCAAATAATTAATGACAATACATGAACCATGTTATCTAATTAATTACGATACATGAACATTATTAATTTCATCGATATGGTACATGAACTTAAAATAAATTACGCTAAAAAGTAGGTACAACGAATCTAATTTATAAGAGAAAATAGTCCTAACATATATTGTAACACTCCGAATTTCCGTCTAATTTAAAACCATTTAAAATCACGAGTTGCAGCGGAAATACTCTGGGAATCCGAAGCGTTACCGCTGTATTTAATGTTCAAATCAAATATAAGGCTAGAAAGGAAAAAAAAAAAAAAAAAAAAAAAAAGGTGCTAGAAACCTTAACCAAATACGTACTAGATAATTAAATATTAACTATCTTCCAACTAACTTAAAACAATTAGTCCAAATGAAATAAAAGTATTAAACTTATTAATTCTCATGCAAGAGAATTAATCTCATTACAATAATAAAAATCTCAATAATAGAAGTTCCAACTAAACAATAAAATCAATGTTTTTAGAAGATATACAATCTTCTTGGTACACCTTTCCTAGCTCAACTCCTTGAGCTACAATCCTGTCAATCTACTCCCCATATAGACAAATTCCATATAGGTTCATCATAGGCCCACCATTGAAGAGGAATGGACAACAAATACAAGTAAAAAGAAAAATAACTAATCAGCGATGCTGAGTAATTCATAACCACATAATCCATCTCAATCTCCAAAATTAAGTTCACATGCTTAATCAATAAACAACAATAATCATGCTTTAAGAAAAGTAAGACAACATGCTTTAACTTAAAGACACAATAATTACCAAATAATAAATCTCATTATTTATTATTATCCATTAGCCAAGTCATTAGAGAGAAGAGAATCGCAAGAATTGTGAAACCAACCGCAGTCGATTCAATAGGATCTTAGTCCCGTGCACAGTGGCAAAAGAGGGATCAACCGTCCCGGAGTATAGATGACTCCCGAAGTACTTGTAGATGTTCCTAAGTATGCATACCCTCTCTCAACCCTTAGGTTTACAAGAAGAACAGTTTCATCCACAAAACTTCACTTGCCCAATCATCATATATGGATACAAGCTTTAACTAAATACATTGAGGCCATAACCAATTGAACCACTCAACATACCAAATGACAAATTCCCATTCGCATCCTTTGGTGGATCTCTCACACAAAGAAGTCTTAACTCTCAATTCAATTTAATATGGTGATCACATAACAAGTAATACACATAATCTTGGCACTCAAGTAACACGATATGGTTACAATTCCCGATGACATTTTACATGAAAGGGCATCTAGGCCTTAATTCAAAACCACCTAATCAATAGTCAAAGTTCATATCAACTTATTGAAGTAACATGCTTCTAACATGATTCCACATGCTTACTAACATGATACAAAATACAATTTCGAGCTATATCCAATTGAACAATTATTAACATAATTTTGGTTCAATAACCAATAATAAAACATGCATCTCCTCACATGAATATTAATCAAGTAGACATTGTTACACAAGTGAATTTCCAACATTATACATGCATTCACTATCATATAATTCTATACGAATCATCACAAGGAAATAAACATCGATTATCCCTTCTCAAATATTCACAAGTCCAAATATGAATTCACACTCCTAATTCAATACTAGACAATGAATACAAATCCCAACCAATATGAATTATGACAAAGACATTACATAATTCATAGAGACATGAATTACCTTTAGCCATAGGCAATCACACAATCAATAAACGTAAGCTCCTTACGTTTAAGCGCGGTCAACGGGTCCTAACAAATCCACAATGTAACAATAGTCAATACTTTGACTTCTAAACCACTTTATTAAACTTTAAAGATGATTTAGTACCCTTAATTTAATTAATTAAGTTGCTGAAAATTCCAGTTACTCATGCATGCTCAAAGTTTCCAAAAACGAGTTTGCATAAACAAAATAGGAAACTTTCCAAAACCCTAAACAAGTCAACTAGTCAAAGCAAGTCAACACCCAAACCACATCACCATCACTACCCATCACCACCGCTGTCCCCCTGCCAGCGGTGGCTGGTGGCGCCGGGCAGCCGCCGCTGGCTGCTGCAGCACGGCAGGGTGCTGCCGTGTTCCACCCGAATCAAAACCCTTTTTTTTTTGTTAATCAAATTTAACAAACCCTAATCTAATCAAATCCATAATTTAATAAATTTCCAGATTTAATTAGATTACAAAGATCTAACCTTTTTCATTCAAATTTGATCCAATTCGATAAAAACCACAAATCAAACCCTAATCATGATTCTGTCATGCAAATTAAATAGAATCTAACAAACCCTAGATAATACTAAATTAGGGTTTATCATACAAAACTACGGTTCATGAAAACATACTTGAATCGAAGAAAAAACGTTTAATAATTCAAAAGAAATCAATTTAGAATACTTACTTGAAGATTCAAGGGATTAAAACTGAGCAAGATGGATTGTGACAAGTGATGAACTTTTCTCCTTATTTTTGCTCTGGGATTTTTGGCAGAGAGGTGAAGAGAGAGAGAGAGAACGTGTTTTTTTTTTTTGTTTGGTAAAGAATCAGTTATGTGAGGAACTTGAGTATATTTAGGAACCCCCAAATTTACTCCGTTTTTTTACTAAACTGCTTCTTTCCTAAAAACTCTCCTTAATTCCCTCCACTTACCAAATATTTAGGAAACCAAAATTTGCAAAATAAAACTGAATATTTGGTCCCATATTTTCGACCATATGGCCGAAAATATTGGCCCAATCCTTTTTTTCATAATTTCGGTTATTACCGAAATTATAGCCCAAAATTCCCTTTTTATTTATTTGGCTCAATTATAATTTAATTAGGTCCAAAATCAAAACCCGATATTAATTAGGTACTCAAAACATTTATGAGCCCAATTAATTATTTTACATACGAATTTGCATTTTCTTTTTAAGTAATTATTATTCTAAAATGAATAATAATTACGGGGTATTACATATATAATCCATGTTTTGGTAGATTATACATCTGAAATTTTTAATGATTCTCCATGAAGATGGAGAAATAGTAGATTAGTAGAATAGTTAAGTAAGGCGGTTATAAGCATAATCATATTTTTAGTATTTTTTAGTTAGAAAATTAAAAGATTAATTTGTCTACATGGACCCAAATAAACAACCGTTGCATAATACATGACATTAAACAAAATTATAATATAAGTGATTCTCCATGAAGATGGATAAATATAGTAAATTAGTACAATTTCTTTTAATTAGAAAAATAGTAAATTAGTTTGGCCATATGGATCCAAACAACCGCTGCATAATACATGAAAGTTAAGTAAAATTGGTGTAAATATGACTATTATTTTTATTGACCAATTTCTTTTAATTAGAAAAATAGGAAATTAGTTTGGCCATGTAGATCCAAACAACTATTGCATAATACATGACATTAAACATAAATTATTTTAAATAAAAAGATATTATTAATAATTTTAATACAATGTAGACCGCCAAAGAGAAAAAAAAATGTTAGTAATGAGTATTGTCATGGTAGAAAGTTATAGAATTACACAAGCATGTAGAGGCATTAATATTTCGATTGACTGAGCACGTGAAAATGTTAGTTAATTGTAAACCTATCACTTAACTATTTTCTTGAACAAACTTTTTGGCGTATAAATTTTCAAACACAGAACATACTATAAAATTATCCTATATAAAAGTTGATCATAGCGCTGTTGTATTCACACGTGTTTTGCATGTCACTATGTCCAATCATCATTATATTCAAAAGCTAATGCCAAGTTAACCAGTTAATGAGGATATGAACCATATTATATAATTAATAAATAAGATACATAAACATTTATTTATTTATTTGTTTGAGTGAAGGATACATGAACATAATTAAACCTTAAACTAAACTATACTAAAAACTAGATCTAAGAATTTAATAAGGTAAAATAGTCAAAGTAATAAATGCATAAAGACTTTAAAACTAAATAATAAATTAACGTATTATATATGCATCTAATCTTCATAGTGATTCTATACCCCCAACAAAAGTACATGGTTCATGGAGATGGAGCAATACACTAATTTGGTAAAATAATGTGAATAAAGTAGATTTAAACACTGTTTCTTCGATAAATTCTTGTAAGTATAAAAAAAGAAAGAAAATTATTTCATCTACATGGATGAAACCGTTGTCAGCACATTACATGACATATACGTAATTTTATATAAAAGAAATATAAATTAAAGAGAGTTGAGAACCAATAGTATAGTATATTGGTTATTAATAAGCTCGGTAGATTAATTTATGGACTACATAAGCACACGAATGTATAAATGTAACGGTCCCCAAGGACATTATATATATCGAGATGGTGCGCGGTTGTGAATCAGTCATTTAACTATTTATTTGAATTCTTTTTTAAAGTATGAAAATATATAAATTTAACTTATCATTCAAAATCTAAACAATTATTATTGTATGTCACATAAGCAATTTTATACTCACATAACACAACTTTGATTTTGTACGGGTAAATCATTAACCTATTTTCTTGATATCATTCAAAATACATTTTCTAATGATAAACTACAAGCCCGTGCATCGCACGGGGCATACACCTAGTTTTATTTGTTTTTAGATAGGATAAGCCGTTTAATTTTAACCTTTAGATATGCGCGTGGAACGAACGGTGAGAAGACAAAACCCAAGTGCAAAGATAGAAGATACAAGACGGAAAGTACCTCACCTCAAAACCAGGTTAGTAAAAATCGTGTGATTTCCTTGAATATACATCATTCACAAACTAATTCCCAAATTAGCTTCGGCTTAAAACTATTTCCCCACATGTACACCACGTAGGATCGGACTGTGGCAAGGAAGCGAGTTTTTTTTTTTTTTTTTAGCGGAAGGCAAAGCCGCGGTGGGCCACAGCGGCTCAACAAAGACGCTGTGCGCCAACACGGCTCTTAAATAAGCCGTTGTCACCCACAACGGTTCATTTTCCTTCTGTTTTTTCAACAAAAAATATCTCTGTGACCATTCGAATCACTCTCACCCCGCGTTTATCATTGCTGACACTACCCTGCTCTCCCTCCCCCGCGTTCGCTGCTGCCCTCCCCTCTCGCCCGCCGTGTACTCAGTTCCTGTCGTGGCCAGGCTTGTCGTCAGCGTCGCCGATCAGCCTCGCCGTGCTGTTTCTTCATTCTACAGTTGGCAACATCTAGTAAAACCCAATATTTCTTGAAGCCCTAATCTTTTAGGGGAAGTTTGAGAAAATGTAATTCTTTACCCTAATTTCATGCGTTTAGTTCTAGATTTTGCCAAAGGTTAAGTCTTTATTTGAATCGGGCTATAATTTGTGAGGAGTAGAACCCTAATTTTGAGATTATGCTATTTTGTTAATTTTTTTCAACTATCATCAGTAATTCGACAAATAGGCCTCTGTTCTCTGTTAATGCATTCTGATTATTTAGTTCTAAATTTTCATAGTATTTCTGGTTACATGGTACTGTAGTTTCATTTGATAGTGATTAAAATAATTTCATTCATAAATTGGTGGTGAATTTGTAATGTAATGTTTAATCCATTGAATCAGTTGCAACTTTTATTTCAATTTTGTTACCTAATAAACAGTTACTCCATATAATTATATGCTACTCATAAATTGTGATTATTTTTGTTGTCTTGGTTTAATAAATTTGATATCTTTGCATGGAACAAGGAAGATGAAATACTCAGTTTACCCTATTATATGTTATTATGGCGGAGATATGATTGAAAAGGATGGAGATGTTAGTTATAGTGGTGGAAGGTTCTGTTTTGTGCTTGCCGATAGTCAGATGTGTTTTAGTGAGTTACCCAAAAAGATATATGAGAGTATGGAGCTTGATCCAAGTAGTTCTGAATTGAAGGTGAAAATGAAATATAAGACTCTTGGATGTGTAAAAGCAATACCACTGGAAAATGACAACTCATTAAGTTCTTTTTGGGCTAGTGTAAGACACTCATTGACACCATCGATGGAGTTGTATGTTGATGTGATACCAATTGAAAAGTGTATTAATCTAAGCTTACCATCATATCCTAGTTCCTCAACAATGGAAAACCCACCATTTAGCTGGTCTTTTACTAGAATGCTCATCGATGATCAATACTTTGTGGAACAAAACTTGTGTTCTTTAAATCGTGATGGTGAGCACTACATGTTGGGGGATATGAATGATGTTGGCTATGATAGTGAACCTGATTCTCCGAGGAGTGAAGACATTGAAGGGGATGGCTCTGGAGATGAGCAGGTTGATGTTGGTTCTGGTGCTCCTATTCCAGACTTTGCTAGCATCACTCCTATTAATGAATCTTTTGTTAATTCTTGGAGGAGTTGGACGGCTAAATATGTATTTAAAGAGGGCGATGAATTTCATCCTGGTCGTGAATTTGATAATAAGACGGTGCTGAAGGATGTGGTAAAAGTATATTCCATAATGAGGAACCAGGGTTTCAAAGCCAAGCGGTCTAGTGAAGATTCAGTGACGCTTGTATGTAATAGGGATCCACCATGCCATTGGTGGCTTCATGCAAGTAAAAGCAAATTCTCGGATGCTTTTAGAATCAGTGTTTACAAAGGCCCACACGCACCCTCTTGTGTTAGTGACTCTGTTCCCAAGGATCATTTTCAGCTGGGTTCAGAATTTATTAGCCATAAAATTAAGGATCTTGTGCGTGTAGACACCTCTATTAAAGTTCGTGCCATCATAGAGGTAATAAGAGAACGTTTTAAGTATACCATCTCATACAAGAAGGCTTGGCTAGCGAAACAACTAGCAATTGCTCATATATTTGGTGATTGGGAGAGATCCTTTGAAGACCTTCCTCGTTTTATGCAAGCAATGAAAGAAGCAAATCCTGGGACTATTGTACATTTTGCTAACAAGTCGACAACCGACCCATCTGTTGAGATATTTGGAAGGGTGTTTTGGGCTTTTGCACCTTCTATTGAGGGGTTTAAACACTGTCATCCCCTTATTAGTATCTCCAGCACTTGGCTAATTGAATGATGGTCCTGTTGTAGGGGTTGACATTCTGTTTGCCATCGCATCGCAGATACTTCGTAGGGTCCAACAGAGAGACACACTGTGACACACACACACTGACACACAGAGAGACTGACACACAGACACACACACACTGACACACTGACACAGACACACAGACACACACAGTGTAGGCAAAGGCTAGAACAGATAGTTTGTCATCAACAGGTGTCCAAAGAAGAAGGTCCATGCAGTTCCTCCAGAATTGGTGACTCATTGGTTGAACTAATTATTGGTTTTACAGGTTTCAACATCGTTAAACTGTAGGCAACACTTGAAGGCTTTGCAAGATTGGGGAGAAAGAGATAGTCGGGTCTTAGATTATGTTAGAGAAACCAGTTTCTATGGCATACATAGGTTGTGTTTTTTACCTTTAGATAGGGGACTTATTACCGCTCTAGTAGAGAGGTGGCGACAAGAGACTCATACTTTTCACATTGCTGTTGGTGAGGCCACCATAACTTTACAAGATGTAGAAGTCTTGCTGCGCTTGCCAGTGCGTGGCTATCCAGTGACAGGGACCGCCGATCATAATTGGTTTGAGTTGGTAGAGGAGTTGTTAGGATATATAATAGCAATAGAGATGCTTTCAGGATCTGCTCTAAAGATTGGTTGGCTTATAGAAACCTTCAGTGTTCTCCCACCAGATGCAAATGATGCCGTTATTCAGTATCATGCTAGAGCATATATCCTTGCATTGATGGGAGCGACTTTATTTGCTGATAAGTCAGGCAATGAGATTCAGGTCATTTATTTGCCGTTGCTTCGGGATCTCAGCAAAGCATCAGAGTACAGCTGGGGGGGTGCGACACTTGCCTTTATGTATCGCCACCTTTGTCGGGCGTCTATGCGAGGTGTGAAGGATATTGCTGGACCTTTGATACTCTTACAGGTAATACACTAACTAGCTTATTCCCATGTGAGGTGTATATGATTTTGTGTTTGATATGTAGTTTGTCCTTGGATAGTTGTGGGCTTGGGAGCGCATTCCTATTGGTAGACCAGTTCTCGGCTCTCATATAGACCCGGATATAGAACCAAATGAGCAGTATCAGCCTGATCGTGATCCTTTAGGATGAAGGTATATGATAACTTCATATATACTCTTACTGTTTAGAAATTTTACTTTAAGCTATAAAAAAAAATTTATTGCATGATGACAGGTGGCTTCGGAGATCACTTCAGAGGGCTAACTTGCCAAAAGGACTTGCATACTATATAGAGACGCACTGGACCATCAGCGTGATGATCAGGTTTATCTTATTTGAGTTTTTTTTTTTTTGGTAAAACACGTACTTCAAATTAAAATTACTTTACTAAAAGTCTTGGGTAAGTGTTGCTTTAGCTAGAGACTCATTGCATCTTTGTGAATAGTGTTGTTGCTAAGTAAGTCAATAACCATTGTTTGTTGTGATTCCTCACAACACCTGCAACACTAAACAAAGAAGTAGTGGCACTGTATGCAGCATCATAATTCGAGTATTTTCATTGTGTGTTTTTGAGTAAAACTATTTATTTTCTAAATGAGCAATCAAATATTTACTTTGTAGTTTATATGGGAGCCATATACTTCTCAAATCTTGGAGTCATTGCCGGTGGTAGATGACACTGTGTGGCGTGTCAGGGCCCCACTCATATGTTTTGACATTGTTGAGAAGCATTTGCCGGATCGTGTTATGCGGCAATTTGGTATTCGGCAGTTGGTTCCTATGCCATGTGACACTGGTCTTCAGTTGCATAAAACAGATCGTAGTGGAAAGAACAAGATGGATTGGGCCAAACATCATCGTATCTATGTTTCTGAGTGGGATAGTTGTCTTCAGAGTGTTGTTACTGGTGATTTATTTCGTGGACAGATGGAGTATAATGATCCTTATATGATATGGTATAGAGGAATTACACGTCGCTTTATTACTCCATTATTACCATCATCTCCAACTGAGTATCAACCTGGTTATGCGTAATTGCGTGTGCTGGTAAGTATAATAATAATCTGCATTTATTTTTTCGAACAACTTCAGTTTATTGATTGTGCTTTACGTCTTGTGGAGACCCACGGTATAGCCACCATAGCAAAGAAATGTCAAGGTGAGTTAGATCAAGCTGGTGAAGAGTATCCTCCAAATGTACGATCTTTACTTGGCGACATAGCGATGTTTTGCAACCAATGTCTAAATACAGCTGGTAGTCGACATCTTATTGAGTCTCCACCTGCAGATCGAAATCTAGAACGACCACCATCACTTCAAATTTCACCTTCTCCTACACCATCAGTTCAAATTTCACCTTCTCCTACTCCACAAATACTTACTCCACCTCCAATTCAACCTTCTCCACGACCTTTGCCTCAAGCTCCTCCACAACCTCTGCCTAGACCTACTCCACGACCCTTACCTCGGCCTACTACTCCACTTATGCCTATTCAACCATGGTCTACGCTTCCACAAATGCCTGTGAATATGCCTGCATTTCCTTCCCTTTTCCCCTAGCCCTGCCCCTCCAATTACTCCCACTCCACCGGTATCCGCATCTCCTTTTACCAAAACTTCTCCCATTTTGACATTTAGGCGACGACCTCGGACAACTAAATCTACTTCGAGCTCTACCATGACATCCTCAGTGCAATCATTGTCAACTATCATTGAGGATCGAGGAGAGCATGGGACGAGATGGAGTTCCATAGAGGTCTGGTTCTGCTGTTGTGATGGTGTTATTGCTGGTTCATAGCTACTGTAATGGTGTAGCTCATAGGTTTGGTACTGCTACTGTTGTTTAGGTGTGAGCTACTGTTTTGTTTGCAATGGGTGTAAGGCTGTAAGCAGAGTACTGTTGGTTGTATTTTCTTTGGGTGATTTGAGTTATGTTAACTCAATTTTGGCTTGTATTGACATTATGTTGGTGATTAATGAAATCTTTTAGAGATGTGTAAATTTGGATCAACTATAAGTTTATTATAAATTTTGGATGAACTATTGGTTGAGCGGCGTCTGGATTTTTTGCTACTTTAGTATTTGGTTATGCAGGTTGATATGTCTACAGACAAAATGTGGGGAAATTTGACAGCGAAATCGCGGGGAAAATGCAACATCAAAAGCCGTTGTGGCAGAGAGCTGCTCTCAAAAGTAGATGTGGCGCATAGCTGCTTATAAGAGACGCGTTGGCGCACAACTGCTTATAAGAGCCGCTGTGGCCCACAGTCCGATCCTACGTGGTGTAAATATGGGGAAATAGTTTTGAGCCGAAGCTAATTTGAGAATTAGTTTGTAAATGACGTATATTCAAGGAAATAACACTTTTAGAAACTCCTCAAAACAAAAAAAAAATGGATATTAATTGACAACCGAATAAAAAAGATAGAGAGAGAAATTTAAAAAAAATAAAAAAATAGATGAGAGTGAAAAGTGTCGACATGTTGGCGCTCATTCTCGTTGCAGAAGTCATAAATCGGTTGATCGTTTCTTCTCTTCTCAACCCTCCACATCTCAACCATGTCGACATTTTCTTATAAATCTCCAATTCTCTTTCTCTCTCCTCTCTGTCTGTCTCCAAGCCAAAGAGCGTGGTGGTGGTGCTGTTGTTGTTTGTTGATCACAATCACAACACAACACAACCTCTTTTCTTTTGATAAGACCAACAACCATAACATCGCATAGTTCGAAAAATTATCTAATTTCTTCCCCTTAATCCCGGGGTTTTTATTTCGATTTCATAACAATTCGAAGAATATCGTCCATCGTGATTCGTGTTTTTTACTTTTAAAAGAACTTCTACTGTTTCTTTGTGTATAAAACCCTTTTGCCTTTCTCACTCTTAGTCTCCTCATGTCCTCTTTTTTCCAGGTTCGTCATCACTCACTCTCATTCTCTCTCTCTAAAACCCAACTCAAAAAAAAAAGAAAAAAAGAAAATAATTTCTGGGTTTTTCTGGGTTTTTGAAATGTTATTCTGGGTATGTGTTTAATTTGATTGTTTTGGTTTGGTTTGTGTGAAACAGGATTTCTTGTTCCCGTTTCTTAGCCTTGAGCCTTTCAGAGCTAAGTACAATTTGATTTCGGGTAAAATTTCCTTCTTTTGTACTATTGCATTTTCTTTGGTAGTGTCATTCATTTACTTACTTGATTTTCTTCATCTTTTTACTGTCTCCTTCTATATTTTTGTGTTCTTTACTGCATTTTATTTACTGGGTGCAAACTGCAAAATTACCACTAGCAAAATGTTTTGGTAGGACCTTCATAGATTTGTCTTGGACTGTCAAATTACCCAATTTTCATTTTTTAACAGTTTCTTTTTCCAGGCAATTTATAAGTTCACATAGCTTAAAAATAATGTGACAATTTCAATTTTGCAACCTAGTAAATGAATTTTATTGTTTTGGTAAGAACTTAATGTGAGATTCACCTACAGTGTAATTTTACCCAATTTGTAATTTTAACAGCTTCATGTTCTGGAAAATGATCTTTAAGTTCTTGTCATCTTGTTCATATTTCCCTTTACCAGTGAAATCTTTCCAAGTTCATATCTTGGCAAATTGGCATGCAAAAACATCATGGTTTCTGTCTTATCATTTGATCTTTTATGCCAATTGTAACAACACCCATCTCTCTAGTGGCCCCAAAATCCACATTTGTCCATAAGCGACAATCCCAAGAACCAAGAAAATGATTGAGCTCAAAACATTCCATCTATATTACAATGATAAAACAATAACACAACTTTCTCATCACATATCCCCTTCTCAAATTCCTCACAATTTGATTTTGGTTATTGTCTTCAAATCCAGGTACGATGATGCGACACTTTCATGCAGCCCTCTCGAACTCGACCTGCGAATCGCTCAAATCGGACTTATGCCGAGATGACACAGCAGCATTTGATCTAAAATTGATCGCAATCGCATCCATTTTAGTAGCGGGAGCTGCCGGGATCGCCATTCCCCTACTAGGTCGCAGGAAAAGTTTCCTTGCGACCGATGGGAACCTCTTCATAGCGGCGAAAGCATTCGCCGCTGGGGTTATATTAGCCACAGGGTTCGTCCACATGTTACCGGATGGTACCGAAAATCTGACCAATGCCTGCTTGCCGAGTGTCCCCTGGCAAAAGTTTCCGTTTGCCGGGTTTTTAGCGATGATGTCAGCATTGGTGACTTTATTAGCGGATTTTGTGGGGACACAGTTGTATGAGAGGAAGAGAGAGAAAATCAGGAGAGAGAAAGCAGGGGAAGGAGTTGATGGGCCTGGGCTTGGGCTTGATGGGTCGCTTGATTCGGTTTCGCCTGCTGGGGTTTTACCGGCGGACCGGCCCACGGGGAAAGTGTTTGGAGGAGAAGAGAGTATTGTGGGGATTCATGCTCACAGTAGGGCCCACGGGCATTCGCATGAGGGAGAGTGTGAGTCACGTGAGGTTAAGGTGTACGATGAAGAGCATGGGCATGGGCATGGACATGGACATGGACATGGTCATGCACATTCTCATAGTTTTGGTGGAGATAGTGGATCAGCCAGACACGTCGTCGTTTCGCAGGTAAATTTACCCGTCTTATAAAAGTTTTTGTGTTTTACTCCGAAAATGTGGTAATTTGTTTACGCTATTATGAAATGTTAGTTCTGTAATTCACCATTTTGCTTAATTTCAACAAATAATACGACTATGCATCAAATTTAGGAAAATTTTGTTTGAGAAACATTCAATATCAAGTGTATTTTGCTTGAAATAGGAATATGGGAATTATTCAATTATCTATTTAATTGTCAATTTGGCATTCATGTGGTAGAGGTTGAAGATTCTTATTAGAGTTCATGACGTGTAAAATTTCACTTGACAAGTCAATAGGAATTTTTTTAATGAGCTTTCTCAGTACTAATAACAAATCTGGAAACGAAAAGAGAGTATTAAAATTGCAAATTATGGATCTACAGCAAGATTCTCTGGCCTTTGGCATTCCTCAGTCCTCACCAACCATAAGATTTTTTATTATTTTTTTTAATTTGTAGCATGGTCTTTTTTCTTTTGATAATATGGGGTGTGCCAGGCGTGTGTTTGTGCTGTTCATTGCATCATCAAAGAAAGTTTTTGCATTTGTTTGTTTCTTAAAAAATCTTAACTTTGACATTCGAAAGGCCTGGGTGGGGCATTTTTCTTATGTGATGTTTAGGTAGGGCATGATTTCTTCAGTTGGGTTTGATTCTGTAGATTTCGTTTGCAGTTGTATAGACTCCTAAGTCCTACACTATGTCTTAGACTCGGGAATTCGAGGAACGGGTTTAGGTGAAGATCTGAGGATCAGATTTTGGGACTCGCCTAGTTAGGATTTTTTTCTTCTTGTTTTGTTGCTAATTTGAAGTGTATTGCTATCATAACGTATCCTTGTATCCAAGTGTCCGACACGGACAATTTTGTTGAAATGAAGAGTCCAAGAATCATAGCTCCTACGTACATAAAAAATAGTTAGGCAAAGGGTCTTGTCTGCACAGGATAGTTTAATTCAATGATGGTGGGAAAGAAAGCGACCCTGAAGTGGAAAAATCTGACATTAGCATTTAGCAACCTTAAGTATATGCTCCTCAATCCTCATGTACAGTGAGCTAGTGAAGTATCTTTTTCAAAAGAACTGGTAGCTTATAATCAAAAAGAATATGACTAACATACTTGAAGAGGTCACTTTAGAAAGAAGTTGTAGACAATATGTTAATTAGTGGGCATATTGTCCTTGATGCTGGTTTTGGACTCAACCAAAAAGGGATAATGCATTTTCCGTACTATCACTTGTTTGCTTCAAAAGGTTTGTTGATGACTTGGGAGGAATTAATCCAACTTGCATAGTTGATTGTTGTATATAATGTACTCTAGTTGACTGCTTAATAAGAGCCAGAGAGAGTTCTTTCACGCAACTGTTCTGAAAAGTAGATGCTTAAACAGTTATACTAAAGGTGGGGGGACTTCTTCTCCAATGGTGTTTCGATCGAACATTACATTTATAGTTAAGACAGTGAGGCTTTTGCAGTTGGAGCATAAGGTTCTTTAAGTAAGTGACCAACTAAGAGAAAAAGATAGATACTCTAGTTGATAGGTTTGTGCTCCATTGGTGTAGGGGTGTAGAATCTTGGACCAGTTTGTTTACTGTAGGATAAAAAGTAGACTAGTGATGGAATTTGGTTTAGTGGCTTAGTAGTATCGAAATGATTTGTATACTGGATGGACAACTTTGTGCCTTTTGGACAACAAATTTTGTCAATACCTCAAGGACGACTATGAGGGAATATCTAGGGGAGGGGGGAGTTGGAGAAACTTTGCATATCTCGCGTGATTCACCAGCTCATCCCTGTCCTATGGGAAGTTCAGTGATTCTCGTCTGCAAATTTAAATTTTTCGTAGTGAGATAGCTAGTGTAAGTTTGGAGCTTTCACTTCCCCCTTAGATATGTAATTAAAAAGGAAAGAACTCGAATGAGTGGAGATAAGAGATGGTCAGATTCCTCTGTTAAAATAGTGATAGGCTGATAGATTACATTTGAAGAGCTTCCTCTTACCGAGTGCATCACATACTCTAAAATACCGCAAATTTTTTTGGTCAAGGTGTGACGCTCCTATTAGAATTTTTTGATTGGCTCGTAACTTGAAGTTCTTTGTATGTTGTTCCTTTTTTTTTCTTTCAAATCCCTTGTGTGTGCTGACAGCAGTGTCCTGAAATTTTCTTGTGTAGTTTGTCTGTTTAGTTCATATTGCTTATTTCTTGACATTTCTTGTGCAGGTCTTGGAGCTTGGGATTGTTTCACATTCTGTCCTCATCGGGTTATCATTAGGAGTATCACACAGCCCCTGCACCATAAGACCATTAATTGCTGCGTTGTCCTTCCATCAATTTTTCGAGGGCTTTGCCCTTGGAGGATGCATAGCGCAGGCCGAATTCAAGCAAATGTCCACGCTTATTATGGCCTGTTTCTTTGCCCTAACCACCCCAGGGGGCATTGCCATGGGCCTAGGTGTCGCCTCCTCATACAATCCTGCAAGCGCGAGAGCTCTCATTGTTGAGGGGATCCTTGATTCTATATCGTCAGGGATCCTTATTTATATGGCCTTGGTTGACCTGATAGCGGCTGATTTCATGAGTAAGAGAATGAGATGCAATGCGCAGCTTCAGATAGTGTCTTACATTGCGCTTTTCATGGGGGCTGCTATGATGGCTGCCCTTGCAGTCTGGTCCTGATCATTGATAAAAACGAAACCCAAAAAAAAATAAAAATTACAGCATTTCTTATGGCGTTTGTGTGGGTTCTGACGAATAATTTTTGGCATTAACGGAAGGGGAAAGTTTTCTCTGCCCGTGTATCGATAATTTGCATGCTTTGGAGGAAACGGAGATCTCGTACTTAGGAAAAGAAGCTGGATATCCTGCTCCTGAGGCGGGAGGGTTGGAGGAGGATTTACGCGGATGGGGAGAGCTCTCGGGTTCAGTGTTGATTCTGCATCCTGTACTTTTAGAAGTCCTGTGTGGCTGTGTATAACAACATCCTGGGGCTGACAGCAATCATGAAGCTGAATTAGAATGGCTTATGCTGTCTTTGCTAACAGGAGGGGGAAAAAAGGAAAAGAGGAAAACAAAAACAGAGGATAAGTAAACTGAATTGTGATCAAAATACAGTGATTTCTGTACATATGTATCCATCTTTTATCATCTTAATGAAATCATGTAACTGTATGGTATTGGATGTTTTTCTACATTCTTATTTATACAAGGTTTTTATTTTGTACACTTTTGAGTCTTGACCTTCTATCTTTTCTCTATTGTGATCTCTTTAAACTTTAATAACTGTGCCTGTGACTGGACCTCTTCACAGGCCCAGTTCATACTATTAGAGGAGGGGTTAAGAAAGCAATCTGCAAGTTTTTGATGTAAATTCACTAATCCTCATTTCCACTTGAATGGATTTTGATTTTCAAGAACGGCAAAAATAAATTTTATTGGATTGGCTAACATGTGTCCTTGGAAAAGGAATAAATGTTACTCTATTTATTAGTAGTAACATCATTTGTTCATCTCGAAAATCGATTATGTCATTTAGTGTTATACATATTTGTATCTGCCAAATCTTCCCCTTTTCTTCATTTTTCAACTAAGTGAATAAAAAAGGAAAATACAGTCAACCCCCATTTACCAAGTTGTCGTCCTTCCTTCCTGTCATATTCTCTGGCGATCTATTCCGCCGGCTTCATCATCGGACAAATGCAAAACCTTAAAATAGGAGTGTGATTCTGTGTGAACCCTAAAATCAAATTTACAAAAATATGAATACAAATATGAACTAGGGGTTTGGGGTTAGGGGGGGGGGGGGGGAAGAGGGGATTTTCAATATTATTTGAGCTTAATATATGTGTCAGTATTTATTAAAAGGTATGCATCTCGACCTCATCTTGAGCGTTATTCATGATCATGAATATCACTCTTTTTTTTTTTTTGTCATCAAACTAATCGGTTGCTTGTATACTTTCTTTATAAATATATTTTAACTACCCAGTCTCGATTAATAAAGACACAAATATATGTTAAACTAGCTTTCGTGCCCGTGCGATGCACGGGTTCTTGTTTATGATCCTCTGTTATGAGAATCAATATAATAATTTTTTTTAATCATTTTAATATACAAAGTTGAATAATAGGAGTAGCAAGAAACAATAATAATATTTTTATAGAAAAAAAATATATTTAACAAAAAATTACATTTTTAGTGAATATAATATATATATATATATACATTTTTTAGGATAATAATTAAATATAATACTTATGTTATTTTTTATTAAAATAAAATAAAAGTATTTTTGATTTCTTTTTAATCACCCATGCATTTATGATTATTTTATTACCTATTCAATGTCATATGATGCACGGGTTCTTGTTTATCATGCATACTCCGTTATTAGAAGAAATATAATAAAAATTTTTAATCATATCAATATGTAAAGTTGAATAATAGGAGTAGCAAAGTACAATAATAATATTTTTATCAACAAAAAAAAAAATTTAACAAAGAAATTACATTTTTAGTGGATGTATATATATATATATATATATATATATATATATATATATATTTGAATAATAAATATAATACTTATGTTACTTATTTCTTATTACAATAAAATAAAGGTATTTTTAATTTCTTTTTAATCACCCATGCATTTATGACTATTTATTACTTATTCAATGCTTGGTGAGAACTCAATTTTATATATATATATATATATATATATATATATATATATATATATATATATATATATATATATATATATATATATATATATATATATATATATATATATATATATATATATATATATATATATATATATATATATATATATATATATATATATATATATAAGTCACATTTTACGTTGCATTTGCATCAATTAGACATAATTTTCTTATGAATGAGAAAACACAATTTCATTAGTCATGTGTGCCCCCATTACATTATTCATTCTAAAAGATCATATTTCTCCGACACAACAATTTTTTTTCTTGATTGGATCTTACACAACACAAGTAGAGAAATTAAATACGATCTAGTTAAATTACGGTCAACTTTGTTTCTTTAACATTTAACATGCTTGACTAGCAATAAATACTATATAAAACAATTGTGCAACAACTCTTTGCATTTCTTAATTATAACATCAAGCTTCGAGATGTTGCGTACTTGTGTCGCTGTTATTACTAAAGTGCACATATTTTTGAATTAATCTCAAAATCAACCTCATTTAGGCCTAATACAATAGTCCATTTATCAAGTTTCAATGTCAACACCAACAAAGATCTTATTAATGTCAAACAAGAATTCATAGTTACATTATTGTCTATTTACACACCCCATCATCATTCATCAACACACCACACCCCGTCCGTTTAAACCTAGTTTTATGTATATGTGATAATAATGATACTATCAACCTATATGTTTCTTAATTAAGAATACAATAGAATTAATTATTTAACTATGACAATTATGACAATGAGAGTGGAATAACACCAAGCTCCCACATATTGTATCGAGATTATTTTTACAATTTCAAACTATTTCAATGTAGTTTACCTGTTAAATTCTAAAATGTGGTATTAAAAACTTAATCCGTCTACATCGACCTTTGTGCCTCCTTTACATAAAAGATAATCTTCTATTACACCAAAAATTCAACAAAAAAAAGATAATATCATCATAATAATTATTATTTTAATATCTCAGACGAAAAAAATGACAATTGACTATTTAACTTCTAGTATACTACCCTTCAAATTTAAATCCACTCTACACTATTACACCTAGAACACTCCTATTACACTTCTATAACTACCAAACTTAATACTAATAGTCAAAACTTTTTCTTAATTTTGTCTTCAAACATTGAAATCTATCTTTGTTCTCCTCAAATTATCCAAATCCAAGAAATTTTGATTTGTTAACTATACCATTACCAGAATTTCTTCAACAAGAACGTTCCCTTGCTACTCAAAATCACAGTGAGGAGAGAGAAAGACTGTAGTTTTGTTTCAGTAGTACCAGTAACTCCACTTCTCTCTCTCACTCATCACTGTCACGGACATTGACGTCTTTCTTAAACACTCCTTCAAGATCCTCTCTCCCCTCAGATCTCTCTCTCTCTCCTCGCATCACCACCGCAATTTCCTCTCCAAATGCCACGCTCTGCTACATCCGATTATAACACATACTCAAAATCCGAAAAAACCAAAAAACCATTCTCAACATCATCATCATACTCACACTCACACCCATCACGACCCTTAGTATTCTTCTCAATAATATGCCTCATTGTTGGAATCTCCGGCACTATTTTCTCTCTCCTCTCTCTCTCCCGCTCTCACCCTTCCCCCGTTTTCCGATGTGGTAACGTCCACGATGCCTTCCGTGGACAGTACTTATCATCTGCTTCTTTAGCTCAGAGATCGCGTAAGATTGGGGGTGATGGTGGTGGTAATGTTGTTGCTGATCGTCCGAAATTTCTAGGGTTTGTTGGGATTCAAACTGGGTTTGATTCTGCTGATCGAAGACAGGCTTTGAGAAGCACTTGGTTCCCTTCTGATCCTGATGGCCTTTTAAGGTTTGTGGAATTTGTTTGATGTTTTGAGAATTAATGTGGAGTTAATTGTATGATTTTGATGTGATTTTATTTATAGTAGGGTTTGTGGGTGCAATTTGTATGATTTGAATTTGAAAATGCGGAATGTGTGACTTATTATTAGTTATTACTAGTGTTAATTTGATCACTGGACACTGGGGAAGTTTGAGTTTATTAGTGAACTGATGGTGTGATGCAATTTTGAATTTAGAATATGATCCTGATTGAAAAGTATATGAGTTAATACTCAGCTATTAGTAATTCAAATTGAATTGTAGTATAAGCGTGAGTATTATTTTAGGTTGGATGTAGTTTTTAGGTTAAGATTCGGGGTTTCATATGGCGCTTACAATAAAGTATTTATTGGTGATCAAGGAATATACATATAGGCTAGCTGATGATTGGAACAAACAATGAATTACGTCTCGCTTTTTATAGCCTGTTTTTATGATCTGTTAAGATTTTTCCTGGTATTAGATGTAACAGTTTCTTATGATGCTTGGTTTGCCAGCATTTTGTGGGAATTTGGGATGTAACTTCTTTTTGTACATCTGGCCACTAGACCAACACCAGGTGGGTAGGATAGCATTGTGCATTAGGTTGTTGTCTGTTGTTGTGTTTACCATGCATAAGGGAAAAGACATGAACTTGTCTGTCATTTTGTCACAAGTGTGATCACTCTCTTTTAAATTGAACTCCTATGGAGTAAAAATATTGATAAGAATATCCTAGTCCACTTTCAAACAACATTATTTGGCTGATATGACATTTATCTTTTGGAGTCATAGATTCTTGATGTTTGAGTTATTTCACATGCATAATTGTGAGATCTTCTATAGTTTTGCATGTCTGTGTTGTGGTAGTTTAGAACTAGGACAATGGAGCTGCTGTATCTCCAGTTGTTGCAACAATGTTTGAAGGCTTGAAGTTAGATGTCTGCCTACCTCTGCGGCTTGGGCACTCAAAAGTAGTCAAAATTGTAGTTGTTTCCAGCTTGACTTCGTAATATTTATACCCCGCCCCCATATTACAATACTATGACTTGAGCTTCGCTTCTTTCCATATTATTGTGATCTTATTCTTACGTTGTCCGCTGAAACTATGTTTTCGCAAAGCTCTATGTCTTTCAATGGGGTGTTAGTTACATGACACCACTTTTGTAGGTTACATAAGGTGCACATCTTGGAAGTAAGAGTGACAAAACAAGAGATACTAGTCAATATAAAATGGGAAACAATCTATTAATTTTCTGAATTGAATATCGGGCAGTTTGAAAGGAGGACAAAACCAAAGAGATGCAAATTGTAATTAGGGTCAAAAAAGAAAAAAATCAAGGATGTTTTTACACAAGGAAAGCAATTGGCGGGAGGTTGGTTCTTTTGACAGTCTTATTTAGGGAATATATTTTTGGCAGTACTTCAGGAACAATAACAGCTAGTGTGGATCCTGCTGCTGTTGCTGATGGGTGTGAGGTTTTCAAATGTGCATAGGCGGCATATCCTTGTCTTAAATAATGAAGAGTAGAGAGGCGTAAGAATTATTGAATAGTAGTAAGAAAAATAAAGGGTTGTATATGAAAGTATCAGAAGTTGAAATTCAAACAGTGCTGTTGGGACTTGCTGTATCTTATGTCCCATAACCGCCTTTGTAATAAATACTGCTAGAAAAGAAATGCTCCACCTAATGTGAGTCCCATAATTATTTGTGCTACTCAATTATCATCTTATCGAGCGATCTATTTGCAGTTCCATATATATACCTGATATTATAGCCTATCGTATTCACTTTGTATCTTTCCTTCTGCAGGTTGGAGCAAGCAACTGGTTTAGCGTTTAGGTTTGTGATTGGACGATCCAAAGATGCCAAAAAGATGGCTGAGCTTTCTGAGGAGGTGGATAAGTACCAAGATTTTATGCTTATTGATGTCGAAGAGGAATATGCTAAGCTTCCATACAAAACGTAAAGCTTTATGCTGCCCTGTTTGCAATATGTTAGCACAAGCGCAAAACATTATTTATGAGGCTTTGTTGCTTGCAGGATGGCCTTTTTTAAAGCAGCATTTCAACTTTTCGAAGCAGATTATTATGTTAAAGCTGATGATGACATTTACCTGCGTCCTGGTATGTTTCTTATGCATATTCATCGTAAACTTGCTGGCCGAATACCACGAAAAGGAACTCCAATTTAATACCCCATCTTCTCTTTGTCAGACAGACTTGCAACACTTTTAGCTAAAGAGAGAACCAATCCAATCTCTTATATTGGCTGCATGAAGAAAGGACCTGTGATCACTGATCCCAAAATGAAATGGTAAGTGAAAATTAAATCTTTTGCTAGTGTCATTGTTGCATAGGGATCAAATTTGAAAAGCTCAAACTCTGTTTTTTCCTTTTTACTCACTTCAAGGTATGAAAGTCAAGGACACCTTATTGGGAATGAGTACTTCTTGCATGGGTACGGTCCTATGTATATTCTGTCTGCTGAAGTGGTTGCTTCACTGGCTACTGCTAGGAATAACAGGTTTGTGCCCCCTCCCCCCCGGGTGCCCCTCTTGCTTGATCTTGAATAATATGAATCACTCATTCTTTGAGCTTTCCTTGCTACTTATTGAGCTGATTGAGAAATCTTAAAAGGAGGTTGTGGGTTGCTTCTGTTGTATAATTAAGGTTTCAGATATATAAATGTAAAGTTTAGCTCAACATTACTTAAACATCAGGAATTCAAAGTAGGTTCCGGTCTGAAAAGTTCACTCGATGGTTGAGGAATCCCTGATATGCCATTTGTTACCTACTCTCTTTGTTCATACAAACATACCTAAAAGATGTCTGCACAGGGAAAAGTTGGGTTCTTTGTTGGAGAAATGTGTATTGCAATTGCATTCTTGATCTTTGTGTGGGACAACTAAAATAAGGATATCCATGTCATCTTCGTTGATTAGGAAGCAGATGGAACAGTAGCATGTTGAATGCTAAAGTAGGATATGCTCAGATACAGCAAAATTTCAGTTCCATTCGCAAAGATTGTTTGATTGAGGCTATATTTATGGAATCTTAGCCTAAGAAATCTGGATGGAGTGTGATAGTCATTCGGGTTCCTGAGGATGCTTCCTTTATCAACTGAATAGTTAAGGGGAATCAGAGTGGCTTATCCGATTATGCGATTTGAGGCCTATTGTCATGAGTTTGTTGAATTTCATTGATCACGGTACTTTAGCATTCAGGATTTAATAGTGAGAATATGCAAATATCACAGAGCAATTGCATGGTATAGTTAGTGAGTCTTGTGTAAGACAAACTTACAAAAAAAATGGGGTCACTATCTAGAATTGTAGGAGTCACTTATGGTGAGCAGTGACCCTTGTTTCATTGAAAAGTGACCCCGGTCTTACCGAAAGCTACGAAAATACCGTCTTATAGAAGTTTTTGTGTAGTCAGAAGCTGACATATTCAATAACCATAGTTACAATGATAATATTACTGGTAGCTGACCAGGAGTGGAAAGTAGATATGACTCCCAGTATTCTCATATTCTGTGATGCCACAAAATTCATTGCTCCTAGACCTAGAGTTTGACTGTCCACGTCCAAGTAAATTCTCTGTTCATTATCTTGTACATTTCCATTAAACTTTTGCTGCTCTGATTTGTATTCTGTTTCTTGTTTCTATTAATGCCCCCCCCCCTTTTTTTCCTTATCTGCGGGAAAGATCAATATTCTGCTTCTCTTACATTGTTTCTCTTGGTACTTCTTTGTTTATGCTTATTCAATGTAACATGTTCTTTCTTGTTATTACCACATTCTCATGCCAAAAACGATTATATGACCTGGTCTTGTGCTCCTTATAGTTGTAACACCAAAACACAAGCTTCCACTGTCACCATCGTGTTCTCTTTTTGTACCTTAGTTTCTTAGAAATTGCAGGGACTGTATCTATCAACATAACAACAAAGTTAAAAGAGGAAAAAAAGAAGATGGTTTTAAAAACCTATTTCGGCAACATATATTCCATTTATTTCTGAAGTTGTATTGATGGAGGGAAGAGCTATAAAACATGATTGAATCTGGGCAGAAACTCTCTTATGTTGTCCCATTCTCTGCTCATTGCATAGTTATTCTTCTAGGAAGGGCTTTGGATGATACTGGAGTATAGGATACTGAGTACTTTTAAAGATGGCTCCGCGATTTAGCCAAACTCATGCTTCTGTTCGTTTGTTTCTAATTTTTCTCTCTTTTATATATTTTTCTGTCCCTAAAAACCAAGTTTGGTTACTTTTGCAGTTTAAGAATGTTTAACAATGAGGATGTCACCATCGGCTCATGGATGCTCGCTTTGAATGTTCATCATGAAGATAATCGAGCAATATGTGATCCTCAATGCACACCTACATCAATTGCAGTGTGGGACATTCCAAAATGCTCAGGTGGGCATCTTTTCCTCCGAATCTGCTGTGACTGACCTATACACATCCTGCTCTCTTTTAAGCTTTTGAATATTGAATTGACTGGTTACCTCTTTTACAATTGTTGCTACCCTTTCTTTGACCACAAGGCAGTAGAACTTGTTCCTAGTATATGCAAAAAAGGCTCTGTTTTTATGTGGTTTACTTGCTTGTAGGTTGAAGTCTATAGGCTTTCTTAGCACTCCATTTTGGCAATTTGAAGCAAATTTTGACGTGCTTGTACTTTAGGTTGAGGCTACAAACTTAATAACTACACTGGTGGCAGTTAATAGTACGTTTCTTGTGGCCATCAATACACCACCATCTAACCCTCAACACTGAAGCCAACCTAGCTTTGACCAAAAATGGTAGCCAGTGCTTGAGACTAGTGTACTTTTGATTTATAGGGAGGAAATGATGTGCGCTGTGCAGTGCCATTTTCCGTACATCTTTTAATCTCTAGACAAAGGATGGATTAGCCTTACTTTTGTGCTCTTAAGTCTTAACGTCACCCTATCTTTTTATCTTGAATGATCGTCTCCTATATGGTATTGAAACCTTATTTCAATATTTGCTTCTGCTGCCAGTGAACCAAACTCCACTTGCTTGAGCTTAATGCCCAAAAGAAATGTGACAACATTTATTCTATTCTACCATGTACCAATTTCAAGTCTGTTAAATGTAATTTTAACCTTTGTTACCTGTAAGTAGGAGTAAGGCAGTGGACCAGTTTCACATCAACCAGAGTCATGGATAGTGTAAAAGCATTGTACAAAATAATGTAATTTACATGGCATCCTGGCCACCTACCATAGGCATCATGGAGATTGAATGTTTGTGGCTCAATGGCTATGTGATGCCGAAGTGAGGCATGAGCAAGAGATTAACCCATAGTAATCAAGTTTAAGCTTTACCAGTTCCTTTGTCTTGGCCTTAGAGGTAAGTTCTGTACTGGGCACAGGGCCCTCTTTACCAAGGAGGAAAGAGACATCTTAACTTATTGTAAACCAATTAGTTTACCTGTCTTATCAATTGATCTCATTGATAAAGGAGCTAAAAAGAGGGTTTAGGACGTCTCGTGGGGACATTGAGCACTCCTTACCAAAATGGTTTGTATGAGGGGTTAAGTTCAGTCCATTCCTCTTTACAGTATGATAACCAAGGGAAGGTGAAACCCAAGTTAGAATGATGTGCAAGTGAAGGTTTAACAGTGAGCTGGAACTTTGGAGGGACACTTTGGAGTCTAAGAGTTCTCAAATCAGCAGACTTAAAACATGGAGGGTTTAGAATGCAACCTTACTGTAATTAGATTCCTCTTGAGGACTTCTTGTCCTCTTAGGGTGTAATTTTGATCTTATTAATACAGTTTTTCTTATCTAAAAAAGAAAAGAAAAGAATGCAAGCTCACTGAAAATGTGGTTGACTGATTTGGTATGCAAGCATACCAAAGAAAGAATGTTTTAGATAGCTCAGGTTGATCATTGAAGGCAAAGGGTAGATCGATGATGACATCACTCATTGTAGGTCAAAAAATAGTTGTAAAGGAACACCTCAAAAGCATCATGCAATAATAAGATTTTACCTAAACCAAGGGAAATACTTTCTTCTAGCAGACCAGCCTTGCTTTATGCTTTAGATTGTTGACTAATTAAGCAAAGCATACTTGTACAAAGAATGGTTGTTAAGCTTTTTGGATGTGGGGTCATATTAGGAAGTAAATCAAGACAAATCGATTTGAGTTGTAATTTGTGAAGCGACGTTAAGATGATTCAAGCACATGAAGTACGTCTTAGATCTCGTATGGAGCTATGGACTTTTATGAGAGAAGATATCCAGGTTAGAATATGACAAAACTAAGAGTAAATGTTAGTGTACTTTCTTTTGGGGTTTGTAATTTTGTAAAGAACATTTGTTAGCAACCAAATGGATTCTGACTACAATAGCCAACGACCAAGACCTCGATTAGGGGAATACAAAGACATACCGGCAACACCATCCAAACAGGAGTACGGAACATATACTCCATAGAACTTGGGAAATGGAGAAGTTTGTTACGCTAATCCTTCCGACTGCAATACCAACTATCATGGCAAACTGACATTCGTGTAATTTCTTTTGGGGCCTGTAAAGAATATTTGCTACCAAACGAAATGGATTGTGACTACAATAGCCAGGACCAAGACACCTACAAAGATCATAACAGCAACACCATCCAAACAGGAGTACATCAACACATACTCCACAGAACTTAGGAAATGGGAAAGTTTGTTACGCTAAAAACCTTCTGACTGCCATACCATACCAACTATCATGTCTAACTGACGTTCTGCCATGGAACACACACCCTCTTAATGTCCTCTTCTTCCCCCCCCCCCCCCCCTTCTATACCTCACTGGTTAACCGAGTGAAGACTAATCACTAGTGAAGGATAATAATAATAAGCACCAAAGTTTAGGGGCATTCTTCAACACAAACCAGGGGAAGGAGCTTATCCTCAAAGAAGGCCTCTTGGAATATTCTGTTCTATTTGTTGGGTGTTGGAGTTTGCTGGAGCTTCTTAGGATTTGCAAATTTTGTGTGATGAAATTTGTTGAAAAGTGCTGCAATCTTGTTGGATATACTGGGACTTTTTGTTGGATGCTGGAGATTTTGCTGGAACTGGTTGGACTCAAACACTTTCCAATTGATAAGAACATGCCAAGAGACTAAGAGAGAACAGAACGTTGTTAGCAGTCAAGGGCATCAAACTTTTTGTCACTACCAATAATGCTAGGCATTGTATGACTGATTCTAACTGTGATTTCATGCTTGAGTCTTAAACAAAATCAAGTGTTTAAGCCTTGTTCCAGACAGCATACCTTGCTTTCCAAACATTATACACCAACCCACCAAACACAGCAAAACAGGATTTCGTACCACAGCAGCTACTGTAGCTCACCTTATCTTAGCTGGGCACTTTTCCCTTCTGCAATCATGCCAGGCCATGATCTCTTTTTGTAAGGCAAATTGATGTCAATCGTCAGCCACCTGAGCTTCATCCGATCGAGTTCTTAGGTTGATCATCCAAACTGAAGAACCAGGGAGGAAGTGGGATAATATCTGGATATTATCTTGTGCTTCCGGCTTTTGGATGTCTCTTAAGTTTACAAGGGTGTTGAGCATCAAATTTCACTATTAAGAATCTGCGGAGTATCTTCATACCCGCATATGCTAGATATGTTCAGTACCACGTTGAATGTGTGATACCTTACTCAGGTAGCTTTCATGCATTGCTCTTTTTATGCTTTCATGGTGATGTCAAATTTTAGACGTGTCAACTGTCATATTCCATTGTATTCCACCAAGACAATTTTGTGATCAACATAATAACAGATATGAAGCACTAAATAAGAAAAGAGAGAGTGCACCTTAGTTAATCAGTAAAAGCTTGCTTTTGAGCTGCATGATATGCTTTTTTTTTTTTATAAAAAGCTAAAGTTGTATAAATTTCTGGTGATAATCTGATGTATGAGTCACTTTTTAAATGACGCTGCTCTACATGTGAAAAAGTTGTAATATACCTGCATCAAATTTGTTTTGATGCTAATGAATTAATATGTGATTTCTTTGTAGGTTTATGTAATCCAGCTACAAGGTTAAAAGAGCTTCATGAGACTAGTATGTGTTCCAAAAGTCCTACACTTCCAAATGATGAGGAAGAAAGATGAAGTGTTCTGAGGCATCTCTCTCATGTGCTTTGAACCTTTCAATTCAAACTGGGCGCTCTTCCTTTTACCGAAAAATGCAGTTGGATGTATCTCTGCCTCAAGATGAGTTGTACCTTTTTGAAGGAATCATGCCCTTGGAACCATGAAGTTCTGACTATCATTGTACACTAACTAAGCCATTCTTTCCCCGGCGGTCAGCTAATATGTGAGAGGTATAGTTATAGATCCAAAGATGTAGAATTTTACCTGTTTATTACAGAATATAGGAGGGATTTTGTAGTAATACCGTGTCGATATTCAATAAAAACATCATCTGTGTTCTTCTCGAATTCGATTTTTTATTGTAATTAATCTCACTCCAGTTTGATTCCTGTTATGGGTATTTGCCCAACTTGTTATGGGATCTCTGGTCAGTTCCACTTATTCAATCTGGTCCATGATTTGTGATGGAGAACGAAGATTTTTACTTCTTTTTTCTTTATTTCCTTCTGAGAAAGGAAAGCTCAATGTGCTCCATCTTGTAATTGGCGATGGTTATGTTGTTTTCTCTTATATCAGTAAAGAATGATTGAAGGTGTGTGCGGTATGTCCGACCTACATTGCCACGTCAGGCAAGATATCATGATACCGTTACTAGGTTAACACTTCTAAAAAGGCCAATTCGGCATTACACTACAAGACACCAATGATATTTTTCTTCTTTAGCCAAAGCAAGCGGTATGCACTAAAAGATCAGTAATCTTTTTGTTTCAATCAGTCTTGTATGAGACCGTCTTAAAATGAGATTACCTTTATATACAAACATGACATAGGCATAATATCATGCTTGTCTGAGGGACCTTACTATGAGGTCGCCTCATACGAGATTTTGTATTTTTGATTTGTGTAGAAAGTCATAAAAGAAGATGAAGATAGGATTCAAATTCTCATAAAACTAGTCCAAAAAACTTTACCTAAGTAATTGATTCGGTTTAGTTCGGTAGAATTCAGTTATCTACCCTTTTTTTCACATATCATTTTTCTTTTCAGTTTAGTTTAGCTCAATTCAGCCCACTTCAGTGAAAAAGAACTCACCCTAACCCTAAATAGTTGTTTGGTTGAGTGTGGGAAGTTACACTTCACAAAAAGTTAGTAAGTTCCTTTTTTTTTTCCTTGTAGGGAGCCAAATCAAGTTTGGTTGATAATAGGAACTTCAATTATTTTTATATGAACTTTTACTTACCTAATGTAAGTGACTTCCTCCATTTTGAATGAAGGTGAAAGTTACTAGGAAGTTGTACTTTTCTATTTTTGTGAACCGAACTTCTATCTGCTACTTTTTTACTTCCCAATAAGTATAACTTTCTACATTTTTATGTCAGATATCTTCGGTGTCCAAATAAGTATTAAGGCCTAAGGGACATGGATTTGAAATAAACTTTTATCTGTTATGCTTCTGAGATTTTTTTTATCCACTTATAGAGCCCTAATTAACAATGAATCACCCAAATGAAAGAAGAAAAAAACCTAGTGAATATGTGGATAGTGGGATGGTGCAACCAAGGTCGTATATAATGTGTGGTATGGAATAGGCCAACACTCCTATAGGATAAACAAACAACAAATTGCATGGTTTTCCTATTGATACGCCAAAAAAACATTGTAGTTTATTGTTTTACAACTCAAATCTCCAACTTGCATATTTTGAGTATCTATTAAATTGGACTACTACTACAGTACTAGTCATTGATGATGATGATCATAGTCAATCGTTTCTTCTACATTTCCACTTTCCAGCAATTTTGCTACTAAAAACAATTTGCTCTCTTTGTCCCAAAATCCCCAAGTGTCACAAACTATCTCTTTGGATAATATAATACTATAGTTCTTCTCTCCTTGTTCACTATTTGTATGAATTTATAAAGATACATTACCCCAAATAATAAAATATTAAAAAATTTGTTTTCTTTTTCGAGTAATATGATTAGTACTTTCTTGATACCTCTATCTTTATGGAGAAAATATATATATACTTCTAAACAAAAAAGTAAAACTTTTTTAAATACTCGAATCATAACACTAAAAGTCTAGTACAGACCCAAACCCATTAACTCAAGCTTAAGGTAATTTAAATTGAATGCTCTTTGTTATGAGAGAAAGGGAGAGAGGAATTAAATATATATACTCGTTGATTGAATAATTTTAGTAGGATTAATAAGGAAAATAAAGTAATTTTCATTATTGTTGCTTGTTTATTTATAAAGATTTGAAAGAGCGAGTAAGTTTATCTATATTTGAATAGCTAATCCGAATGGGAAGAGAAATGAACAAGTCTTTTAATCTTTATTTTGTGTGTCCACTGCACGGTATATAATAGTCAAAAGTATTATATTTCATTTAAAAGTATATTACCTTTTTATTCAAAAGTAGAACTATTTTAGTATTAAGATACGAGATCATAGACAACCTCTCAAAACTTTGCCGTCTAAAACAACTTCATTTTCAAATTATTTCAAAATGTTTTGACGGTTTAAAAAAGTTAATATGATGCAAGAAATTATGAATTTTTGAGTAAAGTTCTCTTTTCTAAATTTCTTAGATAAATCCATTTCGAATAAGTAAAATAGTTCTTTCTCTTTTTGAATTATTATCGACAAATATAACACTCGCTCACCCAAGTCACAACATTAATTTTCTTGGGGGAAAAAGGGATAAGAAACAACAACCTCTATTACCTCTAGACATGGCATAATTGGCCCGATCCAACAAAATTCGACTCAGCTCCAAAAGCAGCTGACCTGAACTCGGAAAGACTCAACCGAAATCAAAATATTTTTAGCCTCATATGAATTCGAGGAAGCTTAATAAGCACAATTGACAACAAACCCGATTGTAAACCTAACCGAATTGATCCAACCTAAGTTGAGACCGAGCCGAACATTTCATGAACCGATATCAATGACCCAACTCGAATAAACCTGAATCGCAACCAACCCAAACGACCTGTTTGCCAGGTCTAATTACCTCCATCACGATTCTCTTTTTTTCTTCAATGATGTAAAATATATGATTAGGATTACAAATCTACCATGACCAATGAGTTATATCATTATTAGATAAGGTTTGCATGGTATATTGTTAGAATGATAGAGAAATTGTCCTCTTTTCCTATTCTCTTTCTAGGTTTCTATATGTGTGTTCGTGTGTTCGCCACAATGATTGAATTCCTACATTTCCACGTTGACAACTTTGATAAAAATCCATGCATCACTAAATAATTGTGGCCAACATATTTTGTACCTATATAAACTAAGCTTCCATCAGAGGGAAGTTGCCATTATCACACATTTAGGAGATTCGTGTACTTTGCTTAGACCATTGGGGGTCATAAAAACAGATTGATTTTTGATTCTTTATTTTCATTTGAAAGGACTAGGGTTATATCTAATGCTCTAAAGTCTAAACATATGGTACCAGCCAAATTTCTTCTTTTAACTGCACATAAGGCCAATCCTTGAGATACTTTGTAGATGAGAGGAACATATACCTTTGAAGAACTCGTTACTTAAACTTTTTAAATAATGTGGAAATATGAAAACTATAGGAAGGCCTCTAATTAAGGATAACCTTAACGAATCTTGTTGCCTGAAAGATTATTAGATGCAATAATTGAAAGTAATTCAGCCTAACACACACTTCATCAACATAACTTACTACAATGAAAATTCATGTAATGGACTCAAAGATAACTCATGATGACTTAATCCCCCAAAGAGGAATAAGACCTTGTTGTTTTAAGTCATGTTCTCTTCAACAGAATGGTGTAGGAAGGTAAGGAACAAAACGAACGTTGCAGAACGAAACAATATGACATGGATTATGAAACAAAATCTGAGACGAAATAAAGTACAGAATGCGGAACGAAATGACGCTAAACGAAACGGAATGGCTCAAAACAAAGCGGAATAGAATGCAACATAAAGACAACGAAAAGAATAGGACCTTAATTAGATGTCGTATTTTTTAATTTAAACATATTGCAATCCTCACAATCTCTTAGTGTAAAACTTTTCGTGCTATAGTTAATCGTGTGAACTAAAATACCCTTACATCCACATAATTGAATCTCAATGTACATATTAGAGCTTGTATGGTGGTTATCGGTATTAATGTAGCCACCACAACCTTTGATCACCATCTTGGTTAAACCATATCATTTATTGTACTTTGGTTGCAACTATAATAATTAAATAGTTGGCTAGTGGTTCTAACCAATTCTTTAATCGGCCATAAATATTCTACTAATAGTCAACTTGTTATGACCGATAGTATAACTGGTTATGACCAAACTAACATCAAAAATTTAATCTAAATTGGGTAGTATCAAATCGAAATTAATCTTACCCAATTTAGTCAAACCATTTAACGGTTAAGATTGGGATCGACGGTTATAGTGCATAATTATGGTGACTGCAATTTAGTGGTAACCACCATAGAAATACTAAGTGAAGTTTAGATGAGGCAAAATCAAAGGAACAAAACAAAGATATTAATGATGACAACAACATCAATAAACCATAAAAGTAACAGTACTATTAGAGGTATATATATATGTAATCTGGTCGTTTAAGGTGGTTATGAGTTAACATATTTTGTTTTGAAAATTTTTAACTCGTTGTAGAATTTTAATTTTAAAAGTAATTTTTTTCCTTATAATTGTCTTCCTAAATTTTTCAAAATTGACAATTGAAAACTAAATATGAAAATGTGTAGTTTTCAAAAACCAGTGTTTAGTTATCGAAAAAAGAGAAATTCAAAATTCAAAATTCAAAGTCACTCCGAACACGTTGTATTTATTGTTTTTGGGGGAGTCTAAGACTCTTTTTTTTTGGTATGAGGGAGCTTCTATGTTATATCCCCTTGGGACATTTTTCTCATCTTTATTATGTTTGCTCAAAAGATGAAATAAAAATTTCCACCATCACTTTTGAAAAAAAATTAGAGCGCAAAATATTATCGGGGGCTTCTATTATGTTTGTATGTCTATGATTTATTTATAAGACAATTCTATTACCAACCTTCCGGTGAGAGGAGAATCTATTTTACTTTAAACAAAAATCACTGTTAATACTCACATTTCTAAATAGTGACTCCATATTATCGTGGAGTTGGTTTTACAAAAGACTTGTTCTCAGAGTTATGTCAAAACAAAAGCAAGATAAAAGAATAGCTCAATAATTTAAAATTGATCATTTTACCATTCATCAGTTGGTTTTTGTCAAGTAGCCTATGTTTGTTTGCATAACCGAGTCTGTTAATGAAAGAGATTTGGGGATGAGGGGGACCAAAATCAATGGGCTGTCAATGTCCTTCCTGCCTGTACCAGATGGCTCTTGGCCATTCTAAAGATGAGCCTTGTGCCTGCTTATGCCACATCTCTCTCTATATCTGCTATCTTTTTTACTCTGATCTCCATACAACTTCTGCCCTCTCTCACCGTTTTGATCTTACTTTTGGAGTATGTCTTACTGCAATACCTAATTTGGTCAAATCCATGCCCTTGTCTTTTTTTTCCCTTCCCCCTTTTATCTTTGTATGTATGCCCTGTATGGGTTGGGATACTAGACCTCACAAATAGGTCATCTGGGTAGTTTTTTATTCGGATCTATTCGGATTGGGTCATAATTGGTTTATGAATTGTTCGTGTCTGATTAATTCGATTTGGTCACAATCAGATTTGTTGTCAATTGTACTTATTAAGTTTCCTCGAATGCAGATGAGACTAAAAATATTTTGGGTCGGTTCAATTTAGACCAATACTATCTGGGATCAGGTTAAATTCGGATCACCTGTTTTGGAAATCGGGTCGGGTCGATCCGTTCGGACGAATTGTCAGATCTAGTTGGGAATTGGGGATGGGTTTTGCTCAAAGGCGCACATAGTTGTTTCTCATACATCTTTAATACATCGGATTGGTATTATGTTCAGTTAGTGGTATTTAGTTTAATTCGTGACAAAAATTTCTATCACATATTGTTATTCATTTCAGATCAATAAATTTTAATTCGGTTCAGTTAGATAAAAAAAGACACACACCAAAACCACAAATAGACTTTAACTACATATCCTCCAAGAGCTAGGGTCATCTCAGTTCAATTGATGACATACAAACCTTTACCAGTTATCACTATTTTCTCTATCATTATTAGCAGATTTTGATACATTGGTTATAATCAATGGACCATATGAATAAGAGTATTTTATGTATAAAAATTTGGGAAGTATACAGCATGGACCTTGATCATCTAATCAGTGTCGGGATATTTTTCGTCCCATGAGTTTTATGGTCCCATGAAAGTTCCAGTGCATTAATGTTTCTTGAAAGTTTATTCCTGCAAAAACAAAGTGGAAGACATGTGATTTTTTTTTTGTAGGGTAAATCAAAAATCCAAAACGGCTGCAAATTGAATCATGACATGCAATTTACAAGTTATCACTATTTTCTCTAGCTTGGTGAATTATTGGAATCAATTTAAAAGATTTAATATTGCTCATTCTGAAGATATCATCATCCCATCGGCCTCCATAGTGGTCGGCTCATGAAATTTTTAGATTTAGGGTCCGGAAATTTTTTTTTTTTCCGCCTAAATAAAATTGATCTAAAATTAGTTAAATAAGGGTGCATTTATTAGAGTTGAACTTATGAGAACTGAACTGAATTCAACATCACTAAACTAGACACTATTGAACTGAACTGGAGACAACTGAACTGAGTTGAACACAACTTGATATGTGAGACAAAAAATATGTTTGAGAACTCAGCACCAGTGAACTGAACTAAACATCATTTAACTGGATTTGAAATTACTGAATTGACACCTGAACTGAACTAAACTGAATTGATCGTGTAATTTCTAACAAACGCATTCTAATTATATTAAACTGGACTGAATTACATAGAGCTGAGTTGAATCAAAATTTTCAAATTGCTCTTTATCTCGTTATATGTACCATTATAAATATATTGTAATAAAAAGTTATATAAGTGATAAATTTTTAATTTTTTAAAATTTATTTAGAATCGGATTTGTTTATTTCATTTCAATTCCACAGAAATCTTTATGTTTTTAAAATATAAATTGGCTAAGAAAAATCTATTTGATTATTATGTCTCAACAATACCCTGTAAATGTAAGTGGGGGAACACATGTGCAATCAAAATGTGGGAGAAACAAAGAGTGGTCTTAAATGAATCTAAGCACCTAAGATGAGAAATAAGGAGGGATCAATCAAAAAAATTGTAAAATTTAAATGGGACGAGGGACAAAAAAAGCGTAAAGATTTCCGTAGAATAAAGGGAGTATATAAACATGGCTATGTCTTGTTTCTCTCAAGCTTGCACTTATTTCTCCCTTTTGTTCGTCCTTCGTGACCCAAACCTGCAATGATTTGTGCCAGCCTCTAGGATCCAATTTGGTAATTTGGGGTCAATTCCTATTAGTATGATAAGCATTGCATTCCACATTTAGAGTCTGAGAGAATGTTATTTAGTATCATCGTGCCTTCCCTTGAGGATTTCATTAGATTGTTAACCCTTTTTTTTTTTTTTTTGGTGAGGAAGGCCCACTCTCGGGCTGAACCATTTCGGGTTAAGATCCACGAGTTAATGTCCAAGCATTTGGAGTGATAAAGGATAAAGAAAATCCCCAATACTCTTGGTAGGACTCGTGAGAGAACACCATGAGAATGAATACCACTAGGCAACCTATGTTGGTTTATGAACGTTGTAATTGTGGAAAGTATAGCAGGTATTTTAGTGACTAACTACAGCCATAACCAATTGATTTTTGATTTGAAAATCACTTCGAAAGCCTTCATTTAAAGTAAAGTATATTACTCCTAAATCTGTAACTAAGAGAACAAATAGTATGGACGACATTGGACAGACACTGCCGAGTCTGGCCTTAGGATCAGAAACAAGGAGTTAGTCGAGTTGCATGCTTTGCAGAGATCTAACCCAAAACCAATCAACAATGTGGGTAATTCTCTTAGTTATAAACACCTCAACACTCTCTCATGTGATCCATGTGGGACTTCGCACTCAATATTCTGCATCTCCTCAGAGTATGTTCACCTCTTCCCATATTGATTGTAATTGCTTTTATAGTTGTATTGAACTAAGTCACTGCAGCAATGATATAGAATCATCCCCTTTAAGATCATTATTGTTATAGAGGGCGCAAATAATTACAACTCCTTCAACTATTTAAAATTTTTAGGAATGATATCCACTAATATTCTCTAACTTAGGTGGCGTTTACTTATAAGCAATGATGATTACAATGTAATCAATCATTTTATAGAGTAAATGTGGATAGAAAAGGAAGGAGGTGGAAAAGAAATATGAGATTTGGGAGCTTGATTGCATCATCCAATGTAATCATCTTTACATGTTCTAAAGTAGAACAATTGTGATTACAATGGATGTTGTAATCAAATTCACTGATCTTTCCATGTTTCTCCTCCCCCTCCTTCCTTTTCTAACCCATATTTACCCTATAAAATAGTCATTACATTGTAATCACCATCACATTCAAGTAAACAAGCCCTTAGTTATTGATACTCCGTCCATATGATAGTGTTTGTCCTCCTTTCCATTTTGGTATAGCAAAGTGACTGCATTATTTTGTATCTATAATCAATTAATCAAGCTCAATTAATATGTACGATATTATTCAGAATTCACTACATATAGGCATTAGCATTACTGCATTAATTATCTAAATGATTAAGCCGCCTCCCCTCTCTCTTCCTCTTCTCAAGCCTTCATAGATAACTCTTTGTGGCCGGGAACGGGTGAGATCGGCCCTTCCCGGCCTGTGTCCTTTGATATCTTTGTTTTGATGATTAGTTTCCTTTTGGAATAAATTCATCTTTCAATTTGCGGGGTCTAGCTCGCTAGTCCCGTTATGGGTTTTCTTAACTTTTTTTTTCTCTATAGTGCATGTTCTATCAATTTTAGTTTGAACGTTATGAGGATGTGCAAGTATATTTGCGATTTATCATACGACATGTTTTTCCGCTTGCAAGTAATTACAATTTAGGTTAAGATAATCTTTTTGAAGAAAATGTGGAGACATTAAAATTTGTCTATGTTAAGATTGAAGTCGTGATTTTGAAAGTGCATTTTAAAAAGTTTTTGGTTACATTTCTTGTCATCCAATTTCGCGTTCATATCAAGATCTAGTGTGTTCTAAAAGTTTCTCCGTTATAGTTCCTATACGGGTATTTTATCAATGAACATTTCTCATTCCCTGTCAAAAAAAAAAATTCTCAATATGCATCCGTAAAAAATCAACTAAGACAACCATTTCAAAATGCATTAAGTGTTATTTGGTGTAATTTTTGTGAGGGTTTCCTCATTATCATTAACAATATATACTGAGAGTTTGCAAGGGTTAAGTCTGGCCGGAGCCCTAATACAAACATAAGTCTAACTATACAATAGTAAGTCTAATATTTACATATTTAATTATATTCTATCACATCCCCGCCCGCAGTCGGAGAGGGAGGAGGACGGGCGCTCAGACTGGAGCGAAAGTCAGTAAAAAGAGACAAAGGGAGGCCTTTCGTAAAAATATCTGCGTACTGTGAACTGGATGGGACATGAAGGACGCGAACATGACCAAGAGTTACCTTCTCTCGAACAAAGTGAATGTCAATCTCAATATGTTTGGTGCGCTGATGTTGCACCAAGTTAGTGGAAAGATACACAACACTAACATTATCACAATACACAAGGGTAGTCTGTGTTAGGGGGCAATGAAGCTCCAGAAGTAAGTTACGCAACCAACAAGTCTCAGCAACGTCATTGGTCACGCTGCGGTATTCGGCCTCAGCACTGGAGCAGAAGACAGTGCCCTAACGTTTTGAGGACCAATATATAGTGAGAGTTTACAAGGGTTAAGTCGGGTCGCAGCTCTAATACAAACATAAGCCTAACTATACAATAATAAGCTTAATAAGAATTAACTAAATATTTACATATTTATTATATTCTATCATGAAGGATGTCTGGTACCTATTAAATACTTGTCTATAGGTTAGTTACCCAAGTTGAGCTACAAGATGTCAATATGATAGAATGAACATGCTACCTGTATTGTAAGAATGGATGTTAGGGGCTGAGGAGAAAGATATGGACTGAGAACTTTTGTCATCATGGGAAGGAGTAGTAGCCTTCAACACCTCTTTTGTGTTTGTCTCATTACACCATTTTGTGTCTCTTGGGTTAAATGAAATGAAGTCACGTGAATGGCTAATATATATCAGCCCCCCCTGATCAATATATGAATATAGAGACTATACTATATATCAATGATTCTCAGGCTTTAGGCTTTTAGCCCTTTACCCTATTAATATCAGATCAACCCTTTTTGCTGTTGCCTTTCTCCTCATATTTGTGATCTCACTTTCTCTCTCTAGATCACTACTTTCTCTCTCTAGATCATCAAATAAAGTATGAGTCCTGTTTACTTAAATCCACCACCTTCATCTCCTATGCCATTCCTAGAGTTTAAGGGAGATAATAATCAACATAGCACAACCCTTCAACTACTTGGCCAAATACATGATCTTGCTACTTGTAATAACTCCTCTACTCTTTCATATCCTTATACTTCTGATGAAGGGCTTGCTATAGATTATTCAAGGCAACCTTAAGAGATGATCAAGGCAAGATCTCGTGATCGTTTTTCATCTTTATAGCTAGTTATTAAGGAATATAACATCTGTTGGGCCTATAACCATCAGTATAAACTTTTGATTGAGTTGGTTCCAACACAGTAGCTTGTTAATCAAATTCTTTAAGCATACGCGCATATATGATATTCTTAGACATGTATAGTACTTTTTGAAATCCGTTGAGAGTTGAAAAAAGCGATCCACAATAGTACAAATGTTAGATCACCTTAACCTAGTAGTTATAAGGTGGTTCTTTCTTGTAAATGACGTACTATCGTTGGATCAAGAGTCTGATCTCACAACTCCTTATTTTTTCTCTCCAAGGTGGTTGTTTCTGATAGATGACTATCGTTGGATGGAGAGTCTGATCTCACAACTCCTTATTTTTCCTCACTAATTGACCTCAAATATGTTATTTTATCTCTTCCTAATATTGCCTATATGTCAATGACTTGTCTAGGCCATATATATGCATTTGTATCTAAATAGCTAGACTATTCTCATGTTACATAACTTATGTATCTAATATATACTATGTGTTTGATCATGATCTCAGGTTGAGAAAGTTTTGTCCCATGACAAACCAAATGATCTTCGCCAAGTATTACAATCTTCACCATGGTCGTCTCAAAACATTGGGGATGGCAATGGATATTCATCCAATAATCATAGTGAGCGAGACAAAGTCGAAATTGTTACCAACACTGATCAGAAGTACTCTAGGAAATGGAAGCCATCAAAGGTTAGGATAATGCAAAAGATGATAGCTTCCTCTAATAAAAACATGGGTGAGCAACAAAAGCTTCATCATGATCAAATTGAGCCACAACAAAGCAACACATACAGAAATAATAGCCATGACAACAACAACAACAATGGGATAAGAGTATGTTCGGATTGTCATACCACAACAACCCCTCTTTGGAGAAGTGGACCTCAAGGCCCTAAGGTACGTGCCTAGCTAGTTTTCTTGTTCGATCAGTTTCCTTCTCTTCATCAATTTGAAGATCAAATTAATTGATCGAGTACTATTGATCTGTTTTGTGCCAATTGACTTAATTAAAGTTGACATAATCCTTGAGCTTGTGGTGGATAGCATAATGGGGCATTCCCATTCGTTCCCAACATAACTCGGGATCGAATCTTATTACCCTCAAAGAGAGTGATTTCCTTGCAATTTCAAAAAAATTATGGCCTTATCCAAACAAGATCACATAATTTATATATCTATTAGCTTATTTTAGTTTAATTCATTGGCTTTCCAGTCATTGTCCATTTCTTATTATTGTTAAGATCTTCTAATCACTTCATACCCCGGCTGCATTTGCTTCAACCTTCAGCAGAAAAATAGCTTCGACAAGAAATGGTTACTATAATGTAAAACATTACTTATCCACATTTTCACAAACGGTTTGACACCCAAAAGGTCTTGTATAAAACGACTTTATAGTAAAAACAATTGAAAATAGCAGTTATATATCCAAAATGTAACTTTTGGTTTTATTACTGTACTTTTTTCTTTTAGTTCAGAATGTTACAGTAGTCTCACAGTGAAACTGTCTTATATGGCTTTTTGTGTCAGCCAGACACCACGACTTCATTTATAAGTCTAATCTAATGAAACGAATGCAAATGTTTTTTGCAGTCTCTTTGCAATGCTTGTGAGATAAGGCAAAGGAAAGCAAGAAGGGCAGCAATGGCAGCAGCCGCGGCAGCTGGATTCGCCAGCCAGCAAGATGGAATTGCAACATCAATGTCTATGGAAACTAGTCCAAGGCAGCCAAGACACCTCATCAGGATCATGAAATGAAAGAGAGATCAGGATTTGACAACAAAAGTCATCCATTGCCACTTAAGGAAAGAGGCAAAACAAATGATTCTTCTAGGAATAATTATAATGGTTTTTACAATAATAACCATAGATTGAGTTCAAGCAATGGCTATTTCACAGCTAGTTCTCAAAGAGCCTTTCCTCAGGATGAAGAAGAAGGAGCCATCTTGCTAATGGCTCTTTCTTGTGGCTTGGCTTGCTCCTCATAGAACTTCTTGATTGGCTTGCTCCTTATTTGTTAGTGCATCTCTTGCATTCTGTTACTATTTGTACGTTTTTTTTTCCTTCTATTTGTATGAGAAAGGAAAGTGAGAGGATAATATAAAGGTAGGTAGATAATCTACCTACTTAATTTAGGCATAGGAAGAATAATTTTTGTTTTTTTGAAATTGCAAAGAAACCATCCTCTGTCAGGATTATGAGACTTGATCCCAAATTATTGTTGGGAACGAATGGAGGATGCGCCACTGCGCTATCTACTCCAAGCTCTAGGCATAGGAAGAATAGTTTGAGTGTGTGGCCTTTTTTTGCTAGCTATAATATAGCTAGCTATCTAGCATTTGAGAGATATAAGTTTTTTGTAGAAGTATTATTGAAAGCATTTTGCAAGAGAATAAAGGAGGGTATAGGTGTGAGACATTTATGATATAACTTAATTACTATGTCGTGTGCTTAATTAAATTTGATTCAATTACAATTGATTCTATACATGTAAATGTATGCATGTATGTATCTTCAAATGATCCCACATATAATCGATCTCAATTATGGATAAAACTTTTTTTTTTTATTTTAAATAACTATTAGGGATTAATGTTGGAATTGCCTTGTTATGTGTTCCACATTTGAAAAATCTTTTCAAGAAATTATACAGATATCTTATCGTGAAGGGCTTTTTTTTCTTTCCCTAATCAAAAGAGGGTGCAAGTGAATGACGATCGATGCATTCTGCTACATTATGTTCGGACTCTCATTTTCAATAGCAAACATATCAGACTAGCTGAATAACCAACGTAAGTACTAATCCCGTCAATGTAGCACCAACAAGGGGCTTTTGTGTGTAAGCTTACTCAGATCATTCATATGTACTTTTTTCAGATAAAAGTTATAGTGTCTCCTATGAAGTATGAATCAGATACTTTCTTGATGATGATCGAGCAAAAATTGATATATTCCTCAAGGCGGATGATATAAATTGATAATCATATCTGTCTATATATACTAATATACACAAAAACTCATATGAGGCGTCCTCAAGGTGAAACTCCCTCTCTCTCTCTCTCTCTCTCTCTCTCTCTCTCTCTCTCTCTCTCTCTCTCTCTCTCTCTCTCTCTCTCTCTCTCTCTCTCTCTCTCTCTCTCTCTCTCTCTCTCTCTCTCTCTCTCTCTCTATATTTAAAGCTTATCATAGCCTATTGTATTTGTACGTACCTAGCATGGGTACTACTAGCACAATGATATTGTGCAATCATAGAAACAAGTACGATGAGTTTCAATTGAAAATAAATAAATAAATAAAAATTTAAGACCGTCTTGAGCGAATGGTAAATAATGAGATTTTTTTGAATTAGGTACGTTATGGGTGAGTTTTTTAGAGTTTATCCTTTTAGTTTAGATCAATTCGACCAAGTTTAAGAGTGGTCTCATGTTATTTAAGTGATTTTCAGTTCAATCTAATGGTATTTATTTCAGAAATATATATTTTATCTCACATAGAAAGTAACAGAATTAGATACATTAATTTAATGTAAATGTAATTTGTTTAAATAACGTACATAGTGAGGGGCCATAATTTGTTAATAAGCTTATAAGTAATGTATATCAGATTCTTTCTGATACGAGAAACCCGCAATCACTACTCTCAGGGTTGTCTCCGGTATTTTGGAGACCCTGTACAAACTTGTGGTAAAATAAATGTTAGCCCCTAAAAACTATAATACACAACAAAAAAATTTATGGAAGATGGTGAAATCATTTAGTCGAATAGGGATAGAATGAATTGTATTGCATGCTTTCTTACACTTTACATACTAGTACGAAATATTTTTTTAGTATTTTGAGCTAGACCCACTAACCATTAACCAAAATGGGCCCCTTAAATCTTGGGACCCGGTGCCGTCGTTCCGCTTGCGCTTGCCAAGAGCTGGCCCTGACTACTCTTAGAGTGTGCACTAGATAAAACTCCTAATATATGCATAGCGTGCAAACCACACAAACCAGGCAAACTGGCCAACAAGATAAATCTTGCAGACAGACTCGGCGAATGGGATTTGAACCAAATTATATACTACTATACAAGATTAATCCACAAGATCTTTCACAACATTGATGCCTTTGGCTGCAAAGTATTGTTTTGTGGTGATATTGGCAAATGGGGGCGGATAAAGTCATGGCTTGTAAGTTCCAAGCCAGGCCAGCAGTGACACAGTCATACTCTTCTATCTCGTCGCCCAGTGGGCACGTCTCACTCCAGGCCACCATGGTCATGGTCCATGCAACTTATAATAAAGTTTTAAAAATATTTATAAAAAAAAAAAAAAAAGAAGGGGGACAAAAAAGATGGTAAAATAGATGACACTAATGTTTATTCGTCCCATATGATCAAGCGCAGTTTTTGATTGCGTCGATCGATCATTGAGTCCTCGCTGTGTCAGGTTCAAAATGACAGTAAGCTAAGGTTATTATGTGAGGTTACTGGTCTTTGTAGTTTTTAATAGCACCGAATTGAAGCATCACAATCCTACAAGGCTACAAGCCTACAACGATCAATTAATTAAGAAATTCAAAAGTTATTACGGAGTATTATTGTATAATAAAGAAATGGAAATGAGTCCCAATGAGATTATTGGGATGTAACGCTATTGAGTGTGGGTGGATAGCGCAATTCCTCAATAATAATATGAGATCGAGTCTCATTATCCTTAAAAATGATGGTTTTCTTGAAATTTTAGAAAATAAAAATAAAAATAGCGATAAAATTACTTTTTTAACTTAATATATAACAATTTATAATTTGTTTAATCATATTTAATATTAGACTAATTTAAAAATATGATTTGAAATCTTTTTAATAACATAATACCATCATGAACAAATTTTGAAATAAAAAAATTGTTTAACTAATATATTTCACATCAACTAAATTGAACTAAAGTAAAATTAAGTCGAGGAAAACAGAGATTTAGTGTCATGGCTCTAGTATACATTACAAAGGATGATTAAATTATGTTAATCATCTTTGCCTCTCAATTCCTATCAACAGCTAGATTATTCTGTCATTCTGTGTGTTCGAAAGTTGACTAACCGTTGACATTTAAATTAACGGTCAGTCTGTCACACACCTATCAAAAAGCCCGATTGCAAAATAATGGTATGGGCTTTGACTATGGCCTTGTTTGGAGGGCAGTTTTTTGGCCAGCTTTTTGGACAATCTGGATTGTTGGAGAAATTGACAATCCAACAAGTCAATATTTGTTGTTTGGTTGCCAGCTTTTTCATTGGCTTTTTGGACCCAACAAGCTGACTTACAAAAAGCTGGGAGGGGGTAGCTTTTTAAGTCAGCTTGTTGGATTATTAGTCATTTTACTTCTAATAAGCTTTCAATAATCAGCTCATCAGTTTACCAAACATCTATCTACAATCGGATAGTCAAACCAGCTAACACAACCATCTAAAAAGAATCAGCTGATAGAACCAACTACCAGCTACCATCTACCAGTTGGTTGCCAAACAAGGCCTATGCCAATTCTAGTTATGGGCTTCAACCAAACATCTCAAGCTATTCTTTTTCCCTTTTGCTTTTTGGGCTGCAGTCTCAAGAGAGTGGGGGGGCTAACTGCTAAGTGGGTCGGGTTAGGTTTTCAGATACCCAACTCAAAACAAACCCACATTAATTTTGAATCAATTGCTGTAGCATGTAGTCCTGTACAACTCTAAACGTACCAACCCCTTATTTTCAAGAACCCATACAACTAGACCAAAGTTTGGACGTCCCATAAGGCCACAATAGTATCTGCAAGTTTTAGACACAAATTATTGTCTAGATCCTTGAATTTGCGTAAATAACTATGTGTACATCATACAAACCTTACTTCCATCCATCAATATTAACATTACCCTGATATCTTTAAAGAGGCTCCCGCCTAGGCGGGGTAAAGAGAGATCAGTTGTACGTAGCCTTACCCCATGTAAGAGTCTCACAGAGAGGCTGTTTCCGTTTAACCCGAGATCCGAAGTGCGACAACCATCGGCAACTCACAATAAATAAGAAGTGCCGATAGTTTTATGAGCCATTTTAATAGCGTAATATTTGTATTACAAATATCACGCTATTACATTTTGCTTTAGTCCATTATATTTCGAAGCCACAAAAGTAGTGAAACTTTTGTCGGTGGACAAACCTTACTTCCATGAAAATAAAAATGTTATTTTCGATTGACCGTAGTCTATTGTGTGATAACTTCCGAGTTGTGTGAGATGTGAGTCTGCAACTACCTTTGAAGCATTATTATATGTTTGAGCATTAAGCAATTGACTCGAAACAAAACCTAGGATTTTACATATTTCAAAACCTCTATCTCTCAAAATTGGGGGGCAAAAGATTATATGTGACAACTTAAACATAAAGTAAATGAGAGGATGTCACAAAGAGGCCTAAATAAGGCTTTTATGAATGGGATCTGTTGGATTGGGACTGAGACAAATGTTATGGAGAAATTTGGGATTCTTAAGTTCTTTTTTTTTCTTCTTCATTTTTTTCTATTGTGTCTAACTGTCTTTCTCTATCATCGTTTCTTTAACAATTTATTTAATCAATATATATGCTACTAACAACACACTCCTGATTGAACTAAACATTAATTAGTTTTCATTTCGCAAGTCATATTCGTACATGGAGAAAGGAGCGGTCTATCCCGGCTCGATTCAGATCATTTTGGGGTAAGTTTAGAACTATTCTAAATTTTGCGTCAAAATCATTGTTTAGGTTTATTTTGGGTCACTTGTTTTGTAGGCTAATTATAGTCAACAACAAAAAGATAAGTGGAATGATGATTAATCTGGTATCACAAAAATAGTTATATAATAATCATTTTATTTAATTAGAATCATTTCTGCGTAAGTTTAGAACTGTTCTAACTTAATTTTTGGGTCAAAAAGAGAAAAGAAATAATAGTTAATCTGGTATCACAAAATAGTTATATAAATATCATTTTGTTTCTATGAATAATATCTAGGTTCAAATCAAGACCCAATGGATATAAGTGATTGATTTGTCCCTTATTTTTTTTGGTTGAAAACATAAGTAAACATCAGTAGGCCATTCCATAAATAGTCATCACAAATTGATGTACTCCTATAAGTTTCCTCTTCTTCTACAGTCTAAAGATCTTGGTTATTGTAAACTCCAAACAGTGGAAAAGATAACAATTTCACACACACACTTGGCTCAATTGTCAGCACCTCAGTTTTTGGAATAGGCCCCCATATGTGAGGGATTTGTATCCTCCACACGAATAGGATCGACTCCATCCGTTGCCCCATCATAACTGTACATCTAGTCATCTATAGTTTTAGTTTTTTTTTTTTTTTTTTTTTGGCTTGCCAATTTCTGATGAGATGACGAGTTTAAGAAAAGGAGTAGATACTCCCTACAAAAAATAGTAAAGGAGAGTTTACTTTCGGTACATGAATGAAGATTAGAATTCCTCACTATAGTGTTGCGAGTATGGGGCACTTACTATATGTAATCTCACACCATCCTCAACTTTTATATCTATGGTTGAATTTAGTTTCAAACCAAATTACACAGTGAAAATACCGGGATGAATATATGTATCATGTATGAAAATAAATACGGGAATACAACAATTCAAAACAAACAAGATATGCGATATGACAATTTTCATTTTTATGAAGTTTGGCCTAAATATCGTTTCAACAAGTATTATGGTGAAGAGATAGATATTATTACAAGTGAAGAGACATTTGTAGATATTGAAAAAGTATGGAACATCGTAGCAACGAGTTGTCACAAGTATGAGTGCTTCCTAACTTTAAAACAGGGGTAAAAGTCTATTTCATTTGAAATAAATTTGAAACTTTAAATGAGAAAAGAAAGATATTAGTCTTATAAAGGACAACGAGTCACTCAAAGTAACTATAATTTACCTAAAAACTAGATTTACCGCACAGGTTCTTATTTATCATCCTTTGTTATTAGAATCAATATATTAAATTTTTTTTAATCATATCAATATATAAAGTTGAATCATAGGAGTAGCAAGGAATAATAATAATCTTTTTATCAAAAAAAATATTTAACAAAGAAATTACATTTTTAGCGAATATATTATATGAAATTACATTTTAGGATAATAATAAAAATAATACTACTTATTATGTAATTTTTTTTAATAAAATAAAATAAAAGTATTTTTGATTTCTTTTTAATCACCCATGTATTTAAAGTATTTTTGATTTCTTTTTAGTCACCCATGCATTTATGATTATTTATTACCTATTCAATGACACCTTGGTGAGAACTCAATTATACATATATATATTGATGGGAAAAAGTCATTTCAAAATAATTCAAAATTCATCTCGTCACATGATAGACTCCATTACCAAGTTTTTGCCAAATCTATCTATATATATATATATAATGCACGTTGCTGCATTGACACGTGTCATGCCATGTCAGCATACCCAGTCAGCATCATATCCAGTAGTTAATGCTATGTCACTTAATTAATTAAATACATGCATGAACCTTATAATCTAATTAAAGTATGATACATGAACATAAACAACATAAATACGGTTCATGAACTTAACCTAAATTATACAAAATATTAGGCACATCGAATTTAATAAGGGAGAATTGTCACAAGTAATAATTTTTATACATACATCTTGATTTTCTAAGTGATTTTATACCTGAGCAATATAGTAGAAAATAATTATTGGGCATTACATGATTAAACCCTATGGAAATGGAGAAACATAGTATTGGTAGAACGTGACCGTGAATAAGGTAGTCGTAAACATAATTAATTTCTTCAACAATTATTTTAATTAAAAAAGAATGAGAACATTGATTGATATATTCCGATGGAGTCCAAATAACCGCTACATACCAAATAATATGACGCATAGGAAATTTAACATATTAAATCGAAGTATGTTAAGAAAATGAAAATTATATTGTAAAAGTATTTTCTAATAAAAACCCAACAAATATTCTTTCATATTTTGAATCTAAATAGTTTTTCGTTTCAAATTTTCGATGTTGAGTTTTGACCACAATTTTCTCATAAATCGGAGTACGTAAAAATTATGAAAATTATATATGCTGAAATTACTTTCCAATACGAATCCAACAAATATTCTTTCATATTTTGAATCTAAATAGTTTTTCCACAAATTGAGGTCAAATTAAACACGACGAACATCTAAAATGACACTTAAAAAGGGCGGGACACTTATAATCCATGATATACTAACAAGGTCGTGCATCACAATGGGTATAAAAGAAAACCACGACAATTGTTGTATTGACATGTGGCATCCATGTCATTGCATACATAGGCGACATTTCATGATTCGATGTATTTACCTTAAAAAGTAGGCGAAGTTTAGTTACTGACTTACTACTCTCACTAACCATTAAAATTATATCATTAGTATTCATAAAAGTTATTGTTTCATTCTTTAATGACTTAAGTTTCATAAATCATAATTTTTTTTTAATATATCACGTCAATCGGTATATTTCAACGAGTAAATATTAACTCATTAAGAATTTTCAGACGAAAAGAACATACTATAAAAATGAATCTATCGTGTACTAAAATTGGATCATACACACTGTTGTATTGGCACGTGTTCTGCATGTCGATCACCATATCCAAAAGTTAATGCCAAATTAACCAATTAATAAGGATAATGAACCATGTTATCTAATTAAATTAGGATACTTGGAACATACAAATATTTTTTTTGAGTGAAAGATACATGAACCATAATTAAACTTAAACTAAACTATGCTGAAAACTAGATACAACGAATTTAATAAGGGAAAGTAGTCACAAGTAATAGATGCATAAAGTCTTCTAAAAAAGAAGAAGTAATAGATGCATAAAGACTTTAAAACTAACGGATAAATTCACGTATTATGCATCTCAATCTTCAAAGTGATTTCGTACCCCAACAAAAATACATGATTCATGGAGATCGAGCAATATGGTAAATTGGTAAAATAATGTGAACAAGGGAAACTAATTTATCTACATGGATCAAAATAATCGTTGCCATATCACATTACATGACACACAAGTAATATTATATAAAAAAAATATTTAAACCAAAGAGAGATAAGAACCAATAGTAGTATATTGACTATTAATAAAGGTAGGTAAATAAATTTATGGACTACATAAGTACACAAATGTGCAAATGTGTTGGTTGATAGAGTATATCAAGGTGTGGGAATATATCATTTAACTAATTTTGTGATTAATTATTTAAAGTATGAAAAATATAAATTAATTTATCCATTTAAATCCAAAAAACTGTTATCGCATGTCACATAAACAACTTTATAGTCCACATAGCACAACTTTGATTTTGTACTGATAACTCTATTTTAGTTATTATATACACTATTAATAAATCATTAATCTATTTTTCTGATAACATTCAAAATATATTTTCTAATGATAAACTACAAGCTCGTGCATCGCACGGGGCATACACCTAGTAATAACTAAATATGAATGCATTTGGCATTAGATTGTTAATACATTTTTCAACTTTAACTAGTTTATGATTGTAGGTTTGTCTCGATTTTTGAAGTATATGTAAGAAATTTTTAGGTTTATTGTCATCATAAATCAAATTGGTATTGTTTATCAATATGTTTTCGATATCTGTCTTTTATACGTAATATACTAAATACAATACTTTTTTTTTTGTTGGTGGGGGCTGTATGACAGTATTATGCCCCTTTTTAGGTCATCGGTTCATACCTTCTTGGACATAGGCGAAGGAAAACTCATAATCTCAAGCATTACAAGTGCTTTCCGGTAGGATCAAATTCTTGTTTGGTGTTACAAGTCTTACAACTTACCAATTATATATATACATATATATATATATATATATATATATATATATATATATATATATATATATATATATATATATATATATATATATATATATATATATATATATGTGTGTGTGTGTGTGTGTGGTCAAACACCTTTATTATTAATAGTACAATTTACTTTGAATTAAACCGTGGTACACAATACTATTTGAATTTGTATAAACATAATTGTTAGAAGATAAATTGAAGACGAGGAGTATTCAAATATCAGCATTTTAGTACGTACATTATGAAGTTTGCTAGTTAAAATCTATGTACATTGTATTGAATTTAGGTTTTAAAACCATTTAAACTAACCTTGTTAGTCACCTAACATGTATTAGTTGTCCTTCACTACAAAAAAAATGAAGATTTACATGCGAAAATTAGCTGCGGATTAATTTCCGCAGCTAATTAGCTACGAAATTGTTCAATATTTGAACACAAATTAAAATCAGCGGCGGAATTAATTATCCGCCGCTGATTAGTGACGGAATTAATGAAATTCCGCAGCTGATTTGAAAAAAACGAACTGACCAGATATACTTTAAATATAACATAACCCGTATAATAACAACAAACAATGAGTGGAGCGCTGGTTAGAGCCTTCACCCCTATGTGCGCGACCAGTGTTCGAATCCATGTGGGAGCCATGATGCATTAAGCCAGCGACGGAATTACAATTTTCCGCAGCTAAGCTCTGCTGCGGAAATTGGTAATTCCGCCACAGACTTTGCCAGCGTCTGGCTTTTTTGCTGCCGTTTAAATCCGTAGTTGGGTCCGCCGCTGACCATAAATAGCAGTGGAAAAGTGGCTATAGCAACGAGATTTTTCCACATCTATTTTCTCATTTTTTTGTAGTGCTTTCGTATTTAAGATCTTCCATTTTTTATGACTAAGAATCTGTTAGGCAATACTTTGTTGTAGCTATAAGCCAAGATTTTGTTTAAGACGAAAATATAGAGTTGAACGGTGCACAAATGTATGAAAGTAACAATAAAATATTAAGTATTTATGTGTGTATTTATATACATGCGACAATGATACTACGTATAAGATTATAACCACTTCTACTGAGATTTTCATCACCTTTGTAACAGTGTAACAATAAAACCAACATTTCTGGCACCATAATAGATGTATTTTCCCACTTGTATTTTAGACATTTTAGTAGGAGATAGAAATTGTACAAAGAGACATTTTTTGAGGTGGGAAATGTTGATAAGCCAAATGTGAAACACAATCTGCCAACACAGAAATCCATCTCTAAGAATCTCAAATCACAAAAGAATTCACACAAAAACACTTTTTTTTTTCCCATTCATCATATCATGAATTTTCCCATTCACCCACAATTTTGAAAAATTAGCAAACAAAAATTTCTGAGGTGCTCCCCTTCTTAGCACTCATACTGCAATATGATCCATTGAAATTCAATCTTCTCCTACACATTCCCCTCCAATCACTTCTCACCAGATCTTGCTACCTTTTTTTGTTATCTTCCCATTTCACCAAAAAATAATCTGGTTACAACTTGTGTTTGACACGTAGGCAAAGACTGTCTTCTTCCTTCTCAGGTGAACTCTCTCTCTCTCCTCTATCTCTCTCCTCTATCTCTCTCTAACAGTCCCATCACCACCCACCATCACCTTCAATAAAAAAAATTGAATCTTTTTTATTCCCAGTGATTTTCATTTTTTGGGCCTTTTTTGGGTTATAATAGAAGTACTAATCATTTAATAATAAAAATTCAACCTTTTTCATGTGTACATGTATATATATAGAGCTTATAAAGCGCCCTATGGTTCCACCAACCCACTAGCAGTCTAAGTATACCGTCCCTCATCCAATGGAAACCATAAATTTGTAAACTTTCTATAGAAAATATCAAGTGCCCATTTCTTATTTGGGTATAAAAATCAATACCCATCTGAATCTTGTTTAAAGATTAAATCTTGCATTTGTTGATCAAATAAGATTTAATCAATGGAGCGAGCAAGGAGGCTTGCAAGCAAGGCTATTTTGAGGAGGTTGGTTTCAGAGGCTAAACAACACCGTCCCATCAACAATGGCAAGGTTTTTGAATCTGCCACCAACGGCTCATTTTCATGCTCCACATCAAGGTATGTCTCAACCATGGCATCATCATCTCCAAGATTGTCTAGGAAAAAAACTGGTTTTGGGTCAGTTTCAGTGCCCCAAACTCGATCCATTTCGGTTGAGGCACTGAAACCAAGTGACACATTTCCTCGCCGACATAACTCTTTAACCCCTGATGAACAAATCAAAATGGCTCAGTTTTGTGGTTTTGATAGTTTAGATTCTCTTATTGATGCTACTGTGCCTAAATCAATAAGGGCTGAAACCATGAAGTTTTCTATATTTGATGAGGGGTTAACTGAGTCTCAAATGGTGGAACATATGACTGATTTAGCTTCTAAGAATAAGGTTTTCAAGTCATTTATTGGGATGGGTTATTATAATACTTATGTACCACCTGTGATTTTGAGGAATATTATGGAAAACCCTGGTTGGTATACTCAATACACACCCTACCAGGCTGAGATTTCTCAGGGTAGGTTGGAATCTTTGTTAAATTTCCAGACCATGATTACTGATCTTACTGGCTTGCCCATGTCCAATGCCTCTTTGCTTGATGAGGGGACTGCTGCTGCTGAGGCAATGGCTATGTGTAATAATATCTTGAAGGGAAAGAAGAAAACTTTCATTATAGCAAATAACTGCCACCCACAAACAATAGATATTTGTAAGACTAGAGCAGATGGATTTGATCTTAAGGTCTTGACAGCTGATCTTAAGGACATCGATTACTCGTCTGGTGATGTTTGTGGTGTGCTGGTTCAGTATCCTGGTACTGAGGGAGAGGTTTTGGATTATGGGGAGTTTGTAAAGAAGGCGCATGCTAGTGGTGTTAAGGTGGTTATGGCAACTGACTTATTAGCATTGACAATGTTGAAGCCTCCTGGTGAGTTTGGGGTTGATATAGTTGTTGGGTCAGCCCAGAGATTTGGGGTGCCTATGGGTTATGGAGGCCCTCATGCAGCTTTCCTGGCCACTTCTCAAGAGTACAAGAGATTGATGCCGGGAAGAATCATTGGTCTTAGTGTTGATTCTTCTGGCAAGACTGCTCTTCGTATGGCGATGCAAACAAGGGAGCAACACATTCGAAGGGACAAAGCTACTAGCAACATCTGCACTGCTCAGGTATAGAGTTGCTCTTTAATTGATTAATTTGGTTAAGCTAAGACTCTATATGCTAAATTGTGAGCTTAATGGATATATATGAGTCCTTTTGTGAACATCTGTTTCCACTCTCTTTTGCATCTCTTAGCTTGGTTATCATCTTTTTCTGCTTGTGTGGCTTTGCTTGATATGGTAGTTTGTGAATGAAAATACATGGTTCTTTTTTCTTTTATGGGGGGTGCTTGCGAGGAAAGGGAGCATTTGTCAGAGAATGTGTTGAAACATCTGTTTCCACTTTCTCTTTTGCATCTCTTAACTTGATTTTTATCCTTTTCTGCTTGTGTCGTTTCTTGATATGGTAGTTTATGAATGAAAATACATGGTTCTTTCTTCTCTTTAAGGGGGGGGGGGGTGTTTTATGAGGGAAGGGGGCACTTTTTAGAGAATGTGTTGTGAGACCTTTATAGGACATGTGTCTAGTACATATGGTTATGATCTTGCTTTTGTTGTCTTGATTGAGCTTTATGTGGTTCTCCAGGCTTTGCTTGCCAACATGTCTGCTATGTATGCTGTTTACCATGGACCAGAAGGCCTTAAAACCATCGGTCAAAGGGTGCATGGTCTTGCTGCCACATTTGCAGCTGGAGTGAAGAAGCTTGGGACTGCAGAAGTTGAGGAATTAGCCTTCTTTGACACGGTGAAGGTCAAGTGTGCTAATGCCCATGCGGTTGCTAAAGAAGCTTACAAGCATGAGATGAATTTGCGTGTTGTGGACAAGAACACTGTGAGTTAGACTCATTATAATGTTTTGCCTTATATGTGATAAATTACCTTCTTATGATGTGGTGACAAGATTGTTGTTTGACCTTCAGGTCACTGTTGCATTTGATGAAACAATAACTTTGGAGGATGTTGATAAGCTTTTCAAAGTTTTTGCTGGTGGAAAACCTGTGAGTGTCTCTACAATGCGTTTATATTAGATGAAGGTCATGATAAGATACAATAATTGAAACTGTGCTGACAACTTCGTCATTGCTTTTCTGAATTTTGACTAACTTCCAGGTAACATTTACTGCTGCATCCCTTGCTCCGGAGGTTGAGAATGCTATCCCTGCTTCCCTTGTGAGAACGAGCCCATATTTGACTCACCCAATCTTTAACACGTATGGCTCTCTTTGCTGAATATACTAAAGAAATATGTGTTCATATGTGCATTCTATGTGTAAAAGAGTAATGCATTTTTTGTTGCATTCTAAGCTCAAAAGAGCAATTTGTTCTATGTTGCATTCTAAGTTCAATTTACCATATTAGATACCACACGGAGCACGAGCTGCTGAGGTACCTACATAGATTACAGGCAAAGGATCTGTCGTTGTGCCACAGCATGATTCCGCTGGGATCTTGTACAATGAAGTTGAATGCCACAACTGAGATGATGCCAGTGACTATGCCTAACTTTACAAATATTCACCCTTTTGCCCCAACAGACCAGGCTCGGGGTTATCAGGTATAAGTGAATGATAGTCATTGGTTCCTTCATGCTATAGCTGTAAACCTGGTCTTGTAGGTCATAAAAGCTGCGCCCCTTACAATTCCTTTGATCTATGTTCCCTTGATGTTGTAGGAAATGTTCGAAAATTTGGGTGACCTATTATGCAGCCTTACTGGATTTGATTCTGTCTCTTTGCAACCAAATGCTGGTGCAGCGGGCGAGTATGCTGGGCTGATGGTTATTCGTGCTTACCATATGGTATGTTGATTCCAGTCTTGCTGACTTGGTGTTATCCTTGCAATTTTGAGACTTCAGATTATCATTGGTGGAATTTGGATGCATTTGTGTTGGGCTTTATCTCTACTGGAAGCTGAAGGAAAGGAATATTTGAGGGGGGGGGGGGGGGTGTTGGACTACATGGAATGCCAAGTGAAATGTACAATATCTATTATGCTTTTATGTGGACCTTACATTTTTTTACTTGGCCATCTATATATTAGAACTTCTGTGCTCTTTTAGTTGAGGGGAAAGGAAAATTTGATTGGTGAGTCTGAAATGTTGATTCAGTTTATGAAACTTCTGTGTGGTTAGTACTGCCTGTTTGTAGGCCTCGAATTTGAATTAATTGTTTAAAATGTATCTGTTTTTGAGAGGCATGAAGGTTCATGTGAAATAATTTGCTAAATGTAGGCACGAGGAGACCATCATCGTAATGTGTGCATCATTCCTGTCTCGGCTCATGGAACAAATCCTGCTAGTGCTGCCATGTGCGGTATGAAAATTGTCACTATTGGAACTGATGCTAAGGGTAACATCAACATTGAGGAATTGAGAAAGGCTGCCGAAACACACAAAGACAACTTGTCTGCTCTTATGGTATGAGTACCTGCAACCTATACTACTAATATCTCTTTTCATTGATTATTTGATTTATACTGAAAATATGTTATGTACTTCTCAGTGATGGTTGATTCTGCTTCTATTATCCAGGTTACTTATCCTTCAACTCATGGTGTCTATGAAGAAGGGATTGATGAGATTTGTAAGATAATTCATGACAATGGTGGTCAAGTATACATGGATGGTGCCAACATGAATGCACAGGTTTGGTTTAGTTGATATTTCTTTCTCGAGACTAGTTGCCGACTTGCCGGTTGCAAAAGTTGTTGTCATTCAGGATTATGTCTGCATACACTACCCCCACACACTATACTGGTTTTTTTAATGTTATTCAGGATTATATTTTTCAAAGCACGTATTCTGTGTTTTCTATTCATTGGCTCTGTATGTGCTTTTTCCCAGTTTGCTCCATCAGCAATTTTAGTTCTTGGATGTGCTTTTGGCCTGCAAAATATCATTTCCTTGTTTCATGGCTGAACGGACTTTGCTTGAACTGAGATTTTTGATTATTTTGCCAGAAGTATGATGATTGGCATGTATAAAAAAGTTCCACGATCTAGCTAATAACTCTGAAGGCAAAATGTGCATTGTAGACTAGAAGATGTATTTTTGAAAATTAAAAATCACATTTTTAGAGTAGTAGAGAACACTTTACAGTCGAATAGGCTGTTAAGCTTTATTTAACTCTGTCTTTCCTCATGCAAAGATGACTTTACTAAGATATGGTAGTGAATCATGTAGTAACTTCTTTGACATCCTCTCTACTTGCGTAATGAATTAATCTTGTAATTAAGCCATACCCTCGAGAAATATTTTGGTTTTTATTCTTTATAAATATTTGAATTATTTTGCTATAACAAAAATAGCATATCATTTCTTAAATTCACACGTTCATTCATTCTACTGTTTTCAAAATTTCAAAAAAAAATAAAAAAAATTGTGGGTGTATGCGAGACAGCATCTCTAGGGCCTAAGGGTAAGGGTGCATATATCTAGACCTCCCCAGACTCCTCCCTCACGGAATCCCTCATGGTTGGTTGTTCCTAATCTTCTTTGACATAGTTTCTGGCTACTTTTGTGAGTATATAAATCATGAACTTGGTTATGTAAACTTTACTGCTTCATTATGTTTCTGTGCTTCCTCTAACTTAGTTATGTACCTGTCTTCTAAGCTCCACATATGAAAGCACATTGGTTTCTTCTTCTTGTTTCATGTCAGTATAACACTCGATAGCTAATGATGGACAATTATCCTTCTGCCAGGTTGGTCTCACAAGCCCAGGATTTATTGGAGCAGATGTTTGCCATCTCAATCTCCACAAAACATTTTGCATTCCACATGGTGGAGGTGGTCCTGGTATGGGCCCCATTGGTGTGAAGAAACATTTGGCTCCATTTTTGCCATCACATCCTGTGGTATGAACTCACTAAATTTCATACAATTTAGAGCCAAACTCTAAGGTGTTGAAGTTCGCCAGTTTAAATGCTTTTGTAAAGTCTGAAAGTGCCTAATACAAATGCTTTTGTAAAGTCTGAAAGTGCCTAATACAAATGCTTAGTGAGTGAAGCATTTCTAATCATTAGCTCAGATAGTTAGTTTGATAGATCCTACTCCCTGCAAAGTTTGGTATAAAAAATGAGTAAATAAATAATTAAATTACTATAAGCTTATTGTTGCTAAGGTTGATGCAATCTGCAGCGAAGTTTCTAATCCCATTTGATCTGTTGAAGGTGTCAACTGGTGGAATTCCTGCCCCAGAAGAGTTGCAGCCCCTTGGTGCAATTTCTGCTGCACCTTGGGGATCTGCTCTAATTTTGCCAATTTCATATACCTACATTGCCATGATGGGATCAGGAGGTCTAACTGAAGCATCTAAGCAAGCTATTCTGAATGCCAACTACATGGCTAAGCGTTTGGAGGTGTGTGGCTTTACAGTCCTTTGTTCTTTCTTGAATTCTGAAACAATGACAAAACAATAACTGTACATTAGCATAAATGTTCTTTTGAACCTTTTTTTTAAAGGTAGAATGGTGGCGGCTCATAAGAGCTGCATAAAATCCGTGCCTTGATTTTGACACACGAGTACATGACAATTTACATTTCTTATATCCCTATTCTTCCATCTAAACTGTAAGGAATTAGGATTTTACTTTAACCTTTAATATCTCTGGGCTCTGCAGAACCACTACCCTGTCCTTTTCCGTGGTGTCAATGGAACATGTGCTCACGAATTTATCATTGACTTGAGACCTCTCAAGGTAAGATTACCGATAAAGTTAAACTACTAAATCCGTTTGCTAATTCAGGCTTCTAGGTTTAAATTGTTACTTTGCTTTACATTGCAGAACACTGCTGGCATAGAACCTGAGGATGTTGCCAAGCGTCTGATAGACTATGGATTCCACGGACCAACTATGTCATGGCCTGTCCCTGGAACACTCATGATTGAACCCACAGAAAGTGAAAGCAAGGTATATCGTTCAACTTGCTTGAAAATGTCAAATCGGTTCTCCCCATCCAACCCCTTCAATTCCTTATTTTGGTTCTGATCTTGGATCTGATCACTTCAACAGGCTGAGTTAGACAGGTTCTGTGATGCACTGATTTCCATTAGAGAGGAAATTGCCGAGATTGAGAAGGGAAAAGCTGATGCTCACAACAACGTCCTTAAGGTAAGATTTTGGTTTGACTTCAGACATTTGGATACATATTTCATGCACCTATTCCTTATTTTGCAACCAGTACTATCTTGGTCAATAAGCTGATATGTGACTTGTGCAGGGAGCACCACATCCTCCTTCTATGCTCATGGCTGACTCATGGACCAAGCCATACTCCCGGGAGTATGCTGCTTACCCTGCTCCCTGGCTGCGCACTGCCAAATTCTGGCCTACTACTGGTATTGTTTCAAAATTCCATTGGTGGAACTTCTCTCATACACATCCTCTCTCGCGCTCTCTATATTGGTAACATTTTTTTTGGTTGGTTTCAGGACGTGTTGACAACGTCTATGGAGACAGGAACCTAGTGTGCACACTTCAGCCAGCAAACCACTATGAAGAAGAAGCTGCTGCTACTGCTTAAACCCTTAAGTTCTTGGCTTAGCCCATACGACTTTCTTACAGTCTGAAGCCATCGTGTCCTTGATTCCTCTGTTGTATATAAAATCCATTCTCATTGGGAATGTGGGGTTTCGCCTTTCAGGTGCTTCCCATATCCATCAACGCTGGAGCGATGACACGTTCCCTTCACCTCCCTCCCCTTCTTCCCCTCTGGAGGAAAATAGAAGAAAAAGAAATGCCATCCCTATATGCTTCCCTGGATAGCAGGTACCATTCATAAAGAAGAGAAAAAGGAAAAAGAAAAAAAATGGAAATTATCTTTGCAGCTGTTGTCTTTTACATTCTCATTGTAAGTAACATTTAAGCTGCTTCAATAACAATTCTGTTGCTATTTGCAGCTCGAATTGGTAATCACTGATGCTCTTCCCATTATTTAGTAAGAGCTAATATTATTATTTTCTGATATGACTGACTAAACAAAGCTTTTCAATCACATTTTCTGTTTCCGTAATTGAAAGAAATTTCTTAACCCTCGTGAGGAGGATTCTCTAATTATGTACCGCTTACTTTTCAAAAAAAATTCGTTTTAAAAGAATCTTTATTACGATTATCGATTCAATGTGAGTATTTATGAGTAATGATTTGATGTGCTTGACATCTACTCAAGTTTCTGATTTCAGGCAAAATATTTTTAAAAATTCTCATATTAACTATAACTAATTGATCCTTAGCATATTACTCAATGTAAAGCAATATTCAAATTGAGTTGAGGCAATGCTTCTTTTTTATAAAGGGAAGAAATAAGCAGAAATTGCGCAGAAGCAAAGCATTTCATTGGTTATAACGCAAGTCAAACAAGGGCACTCTTTCCTTTTTAACTTTCCAGGGTGTATTATTGATTTCAATTAGCTCACTCTTTTGTTTTTGGATAATTAAACTGACTACAACCACAGATAAAAAATTAACAATCATGAGTGAAATCTTGTTGTTTCTTTTCATTTTTTGGAAAACCGTAAATTTCCATTCCATCTTTCAAAAGTAATCTAATATGGCGTTCTTGGATAGTTTGTACGACATAGTATATTAATATGGTACCCTTAAACAATCAAATAATCCATCTAAGAAACATATTCTACTCACAACGTAACATCATGTTCACCTGATATTCTTCAAAAATTTATATAAAACGGTCATACATATCGCAGTCTGCGTGATCAATGATATTCTTAAGCCAAAAATAGCACATTTAGAGAAAAACACATAAAACACTACTATATGATCAATATCCTTATACTCGAAGTGATACTTTTGAAAAGTAGTAGTCCAATATTTTTGGCCGCCGTATAGACAAGAATCATGGTTGAAAAAGTACTTTTCTTAACAATTTCAAATTTCAAATTTCAAATTTCAAATTCCAATCAACTCTACAAAACTTAAAAGACGTTCACCTATTATTGACGCCACCCATTTATTTTTCCGCTAACTTTTAATTGTACAATTATATTCCTCTAAAACTATTCTTCGATTCCACCAAGTGATGCTTCAATATTGTGACTACATAGTTTGCTGCTCATCAAAAAGATGGTGCAAGTGAATGGCGATTAAGGCACTCTTTTCTACGTCATGTTGGACTCTCGTGTTCAATAACGAACATATTATACTAGCTGAACAACCAGCGCAAGCACTGCCCCCGTCAACGTAGCACCAACAAGAGGCTAGTATAGTTCCTAGAAGCCAACAGACACAAAATATGAAGGGAAATGAGAATTTAAACTCATGACCTTACCTTACCATACCGGTTAGGAGTAGGTTTGATCAGATGCAAACCTAACCTTAGTTTGAAAAAAATGCACCTTATATTCGAATGTAAAAGGAAGAACAATTGTAGGAGGCAATAGGCAGTGATTATGTATGCTGAATTGCTGCAATTTAGATCTTCTACTGTTAACAGTATTCTACCGTTCTTTTCTCTCTCTATCTCTCTCCTCTAACTGTTTAAATTTAAAAAATCCACCCCCTTCATTTAATGGTCAAAAACCCACCCCCTCCAATCCAATGGTAGATATTTTAAGAAAAGTACTCTACTGTTCTTTTACCAACAGCAGAGGATCTTCTACTGTTAACAGTACTCTACTGTTCTTTTCTCTCTCTATCTCTCTCCTCTAACTGTTTAAATTTAAAAAAACCCACGCCCTTCATCTAATGGTCAAAAATCCACCCCCTCTAATCCAATGGTAGATATTTTAAGAAAAGTACTCTACTGCTCTTTTACCAACAACAGAGGATCCCGACTGGAATTGCTGATATGCTTGATGCTAATTTCATGTTTCTACGTACTTATTTTGTACAGGAGAGAGAAAACTGGGGGCACACGATCATTCTCGATTGTCCGCGCACACGCCCAATTGTAATGTGCGAATATACGGTCTCATTTCCCAAGTTTTTATCAGCTAACCAAGCATGCAACTTGCAAAACATTTGTCCCTTCCAAAGCCAGCTTATCAATTAGCTAATTTTTGCTCACATTTCCTACCTATCTTTATCCAGCCATCAAGTTACTCATTTACATTTTTATTTTCTGGTTGTTTGAAAAAACTAATTAATTATTCTATATCAAATTTTAGTCGTAATCTTGATTTTAATAGAATTGTGTATGTCTTTGTCTCTCTAAGAAAATAAAGAATGCCTTTAATGTATGGCTATATGGATCAATTGTTAATTGCTCTTCATTGTAAGGTAAACTAGCTTTGGTCCTCGAGCGATGCCCCGGGTTGTTTTTTTTATATGTTGTCTATTTTTTAGGTGTTATTGTAGGTGTCTTAATTACACGGATGGTGTAGTCATGTGACTAATGACCTTTCTAATTAAAGAAGTTTTCCTCTTTTTTTTTTTAAAAATAAAGTAAGTAAATATTCTAATTAAAGAAGTTTTAATACTTTATCTATTTTGTTGAAAAATTATCTAACAAATTAATCATACATGAAAGCAATGAATGCCATAATAACACATGATAATGCAATGGTGATATAAACGCCACGAGACAAACATATATAACAAATACCTCGTAGAAGTGCCACATGGCGAGGAGAAATTGTATAGCGTATGTATATAGCTCCTACCAAACATTAAAGGGTCAAATATAGGACATACGTATCTCATTTTGAAGTATTTTCCGAACCTGATCCAATGAAGTAAGAATTATAATTGTTATAGTTGCGTAATATAAGTTATTTGATTTCATAAAATGAACAATATGATCATAATTTTTTTTTTTTTGTATAAGGTAAGATGTGCCACGTGGCAAGTATTCAGATGGTTGCACTGTGTTTTAATAGTAAGGTAAGATGTCAAATAAATGCTTAACATACGTGGCGGCTTACGTGGCATCCCATATGTAAGGTAAGATGTGCCAAGTGGCAAGTATTCAGATGGTTGCACTGTATTTTAATAGTAATGTAAGATGGGAGGGGGAGAAAGGCTAGATGTATTCAAGTATATGTTTATGTGATTTCATATTTAATACACAAAAGCTTGTTGAAGATGGTTTTATTGTAATCTTTTGTGAGATGATGGTAACTTTTTAGTAAAACAAGGGTCACGGCTCATAATAAGTGACTCTAAAATTCTAAGTAGTGACCTAATTTTTCCTATAAATTTGTCTTACACAAGACTTGCTTCACTTCATATTAACGATTTTTCTAAATGAGAGTACACATTAAACAAAAAAGGCACATCATTTATAAGGTTGTTACTTGTTAGTTTATCACATTCTTCAAAAATGAAAATTCAAAAATATTTTCCCAAAAGAAACCACCAATTCGACCATACGGATTCTAGCAACATAATTTTAAAGCATATTGACCTTACGAGACAGATGTCGATGAAACCTCTTCCTTTACAGTTCTACACCGTCATCACTCCCTCTTCATCATCTCTAAGTGATCTACCTTCAATCGTTGAATCACCATAATCGTAGTTTCACATAACTAGGTAATCAAAATTGTATTGACCCTTAAATGCATGGTTCATTAAAATAAAAGTACTTTGAGTCATCACTATTCAATATGGCCCATCTCCCATAGCACACCCCTTGCCTAATCAACTTATTAGATGACAAATAAATTAATTAGTTCCGCTCTTTACCTCTATAGTAATAACTAGTGCTATAAAGCTTGGTGAATAAGGAAAAACACACAATAATAAGATATGATAATGTTAGCATAAAACAATTTCTTGTGGAGTTTGATATTTAAAACATATATAAACTGAAGACTATCTAAAAACACACACTCACTTTTTGTATCATATGGATTTTGCTATTAATATAATCCATTTTGCTATATTTTTTGAGAGATAATCCATCTTACTATAGATAGCTGTAATTAGATGATTTTGTCATGGATGCACAAACCTCCTCTTTACTTTTAACCCTATCACAATACAATTGTTTTGACGATTTCTCCCCTAAATTATTTAAAACTCAGAAACCTTCTCCCAAAAGAAGCAGCCAATCTGACCATGCAGATTTCACCATCATAACTCCAAATGCACACCGAAGTTCAGAGACAAATGTCGCTGAAGTCTTTCCCAGTACGCTATCATCATTTCCTCCTTATCCTCTAACTAGTCTCTACCTCCAGCCATCAAATCAACACAACTACAATTTCAGCCACTCAAATAATGAAAACCAGATCAACCCTAATATGATTCACTAAATGTAACTACTTGAATCTTCCCAATCTTTCCTACTATATATAGGCCCTTCTCCCACATCCACACCCTTTGCCTAATCAATCAACTTCTCAAAAAAGTGAAAAACCATACCTTTAGGTGAATATGAATTGGAGGGAAGAAGTTGCCAAGTAGGAGAGAAGAGAAAAAGAAATGGATTAGATTCGACAATAGAGAGAGCAAAAAGGGATCAAGTTAAAATAAATTCCACTGTTTACCTTTTTTTTTAGTTGTAGTACTAGTGGTGTAGGCTTTAGCTTCACAAACAAGTGAATTAGAATTACAAGAATCATCTCTCTCTCTCTCTTCTCTTTCTGATTGGAATTACTTGGCCAAGCCAAGTCCACCACCACCAACAGGCAACAGCCAAGGAGGAGAGAGAAAATCAACCAAATATTCAACCAAGCCAACTCAGACAACATCAACAACAACAACAACAACAACAACAACAAAGTTTGGGGGAAAATCAAATTCTCTCTCTCCTCTCTCTCTCTTCTCTCTCCACCATAGATGCAACTTCATCATCATCAACAACAACAGCAACAAAGATTTCAAAGATGTCGAAGATGAAACATCTGTTACGGAAACTCCACATCGGCAACGACAACAACAACCACCATGCTCGTCGTGTTCCTAACAACAGTAATCGACAACAACAACAACAACATCAACAACAACCGGAAACTTCAACAACGACAACACCGCAGTCGTCGTCTTCGTCGTCTTCATCGCCGCCGTCTATTTCATCAACCGCCGATTCAGCCGATCGGACGGTTAGGGATTCGTCAGGTGTTGTAGTAGCTGAAAATGGTAGTGGTAGTGGTGGTGGTGGTGGTGGTGGTGGGAGTAATAATAATAGAAATCCACAGGATTACAATTTCTTTGAAGAGGAATTTCAAGTACAATTGGCAATGGCGTTAAGTGCTTCTGATCCCGAGACTCGAAACGACGACGAATCGGACCAGATCAAGGCTGCTAAGCAATTGAGTCTTGCTTGTTCTCCGTCGGTGCCTGATAATGAAAGGCTCAGTGAATTTGTATCGCTTAAATATTGGGTTAGTTTTTTTCCTGTTTTAAATGTTAGGTTTTTGAATTATGACTGTTTTGTTGCTTGTACATGGTAATTGTAGTGTTGGAGGAGTTAATTGAGTGGTATAGATGGTAATTTTGTGGGTAATCTAGTATTGTTGCAATTGTTTGATGCAAATTATGGATTGGGGTCATTTTAGATGCAGTAAGTTATTATGTGCAAATGTTTTGAGTTTTGGGTAGGTTGAATTGTTTAGATTCTAGGTTCACATGTTTAATGTAACTTGAAGTTGTCAATTGTGGCTCCTAGTCTTTTTGAAAGAAATTAGTGGACAGCAATCGTTTTGCTGAGAATAATTCACTTGTTTCATTTTGTTTTTATTGGCTTAGTATTCTTAATTTTAGGTTTGCTATAATTAGATGTTTGTTGTGAAGTGTTTTTTAAGCTGGGGTAAATGAAGTCTATCTTATGCTAATGGTTAGGAGACAATTAAACATGATATGTTGTTGTACTATGCATGTTTGTTTTACTAAATTTAGTATGTACTCATAGCGATATTTGGTGCTTTATTGCTGTTTGCAGAATTACAATGTTGTTCAGTATGATGAAAAGGTGACAGATGGGTTTTATGATGTCTATGCTATTGCATCAAAGTCAATAACACAAGGGGAAATGCCATTGCTTGTGGATCTTCAAGCGGTTTCCATTTTTGATAACGTTGACTATGAAGTGGTATTGGTGAACCGTTTAGTTGACAGTGAGTTGCAGCAAATGGAGAATAAAGTATATGCCTTATCAGTGGAATGTAAAGTATTGGGAAATGGATTGTCTTTGAATGGACTGATTCAGAAGATAGCTAATCTTGTAGTTGATAGAATGGGTGGTCCTGTTGGTAATGCAGAAGAAGTGATGAAGAGGTGGAGAGTTCGAACTGATGAGTTGAGGGGTTCTTTCAATACCATTGTCCTTCCTCTCGGTTGTCTTGATGTTGGACTTTCACGCCACCGTGCCCTTCTATTCAAGGTTTGTTTAGCTTTTGAGCTTTTATTCTACTATCTCAAGTTGATTATGGTTTGTCAATTTTCGGTTGCCAGGTTTCATTTATTTTTAATATTTGCTTCATATCCATATATGAAATGATCGTTGGATTGAAAGCTTTTACTGAAGATTCTTTGTAGTTTCTAGATCCTCTAACTGCTACCACTGTCCCATCTCAGGACAGATTTTTGCCAGTCTCATTTTGCATAACTAACTTGCCTACTTGTGAGATTTTGATTTGTGATACATAGTAGATAGACATTGACACCGTCCCTTTTTAGTGTAGGTTTAACTGTTCAAGGTTGTGTTCTTGTGTACCTTAATTTAGATTTGCAGAGGTTAATGCCAATGGGACCAAATAATAGATAATTTGTCTTAATGTTATATGTAGTTTCTGTGCTTAGATAAACCTGTAATGTTCATTGATGGCACTATTAGATTAGATAATTTCAAAGTTACCTAGTACTTCAATCTTACCCCATGGTCCAATGTTATTGTGTAATTGCGTTCATAATCATATATGGGGCGTTACGTTTTAAATGGATCTTGTTGCTCCAGTTTCTACCGCAAACAATAGTTGAATCATCAGAGATCTTGGATAGTTGGAATGTGACCTAGGAAACAATTGGTTCTGGTTTACTTGCTTACCAGATGCCAGTGCTCTTTTTTCCCTGGATTGTTATTTTGCAGAGACTAGTTTAATGTTGTACCTTGATTTCTGAGAGCAAAAACGTTTTATACTATCAGGGGGTTCTCTTAGCTTTTATTGTTGATGCCTTGTACTGGTGAACAAAATGTGTATCTGTTGCTGGTATTGTTGCTTGGATAAGTTAGTGTAGTGTTCTGGCTAGATTGCGCTGTGCGTTAAGTTATATCTACCTAATAACAATTGCTGAATAATTGTTTTTCTGTTGACGTTTGGTGAATGAAATAGTATTGTTGTTGCATTAGAGGACCATGGAAGGGACACATGGAAATTCACTGAATTTAAAATCTCTCAGGCCATGGTTTCCTAATATTTCAGGTCGATGCGTTTGTTTGTTGAGCAATTGAATTTTTTTTTTTGCTTGATTTGAGCATTTAAGTATTTAGTTTGGTTTCTTTTGGTGTCTTGATGGTATCTGTTTGGCGGGTAGTGGCTTCTAATGAGACTATTGTACGGTTGATGACTTGGTGTTTTAGGATTTTTTTGGAGATTTAGGAATTGGAAACCTGTTTGTCACTTGGCTGGTTGGGACTTGGGAGAGCCTTTAGCAAATAATGAACACCTGTCTTTCTGATTTAGGGTTTTGCATCATGCTGATTGTCTCTGATCATTTTAATGAGGATTTTGCTTATGCAGTTTAAGATTTATTTAATTTTACATCAGGTACTAGCTGATAGGGTTAATCTTCCATGTATGCTGGTGAAAGGGAGTTTGTACACGGGCACAGATGAGGGAGCTGTGAACTTGATTAAATTTGATAATGGAAGGTAAGGCCTTCCTGCTCTCATATGATGTTTGTGGTGTAAGAATGTGGAGATGGTTTTTCCATTCTAGGCTGGTTTGAATCTTCTTGTTATGCATGTATATACTAAGCGATTCCCAGACTATATTATGATGATAAATAGCTTCCAATTTCACCTAGGGAATAATGTAATCTTTTCGTGGTATATGAACTGATATTAAGTCCTGCTGCAGAATGCAAGTTCGTATATTGTCTGAAGTATCACTCTTTCTGCTGTCTTGCTTGCTTGTGAAGAAGGATGTTTCTTCTTTCTTGACATCCCTATTTTGTTGTATACTGCAGTGAATACATAATTGATTTAATGGGGGCTCCTGGAACATTAATTCCTGCCGAGGTTCCAAGCAGTCTTCTTTTGGACACTGCATTGGAAGCAAGGGGCTTTTCAGATAGCACTGCGGCTGTTAACAATTTGAGTGTGGTTTTTGACAAAGTGGCCGGGCTGGAGGGAACTGTACCTGATATGGAGGTTTCTGGTGTTTATGAATCCAATTTGAAAGAAACAGCACCAGTAACTGAACAAGGAAAACAAGAAAATGAGATTTCTGTTAGAGCAAATTTAATGGAAACATCCAATTATGAATTTGAGAAGTATCTTAGATCAGAATTTGGCCTATTTGATGGCTCCTCGAGTCCTGTTGAAGAAGCATCACTGGCACAGGAAAAGAAGGTCAAGGATGTTTCTAAATATGTTATAAGTGCTGCAAAAGATCCTGAATTTGCTCAGAAACTGCGTGCAGTTTTGCTAGAAAGTGGTGCTTCACCTCCATCAGATTTATTTTTGAATATGAATCCAGGTATTTTAGATGGAAAGAAATTGCTTGAACAAATCCAGCCAGTGGGACAGGTAATTCTGGATTCTCGAGTTTCTAGCAGTGCAAGAGATTACAGATTTAAAAATGAGATGTCACTCCAATGGCCTTCTGGAGTGCAGGCCTTGAACAACTGTGATAATAAACAAGAAGGCAGTGTTGACAACTCAATGGCACAGCAGTTACAATTAGATGCAAATGTTGGATATTCTCCGCTGTATTCTGAGCCTAAGCTCGGGGATGTTGGCTTTGTTGCTGTTGACGCTAATAGAATGATCACTAGTGGTGCTACAGGTACTGATTTGTGTTCTGATATTTTTTATTTCTAAAACACACGGAAAGGTAGTAACTAATGAATGTTATTGTGGTATTAATTTTATACTTTATCTAAACAATAAAACAATTGTTATTGTGTTACTGCAGCGAACTCTTCAAGTGGGGTGCCTGTTCACGATGGACATATTTTCCAGGATTCTGGACGAAAGGGTATGAATGAATTAGAATCAGGTGAAGAATCTGCAGTAAACCTGATGGGAGCTGCCAAGACAGGATGCCTTGCTTCTTGCAATGGCCATATTGAGAGTCTTAGTCCAGTCGCTGGCGGGAAGATGCGTCCTATGCTTGGTGAGTTTGCAGAATGGGAGATACCTTGGGAGGATCTCCAGATTGGAGAGCGGATTGGTATAGGTCAGATTTTCTACTCCTATGTCTAATTATAGTGTTTGGACAAGCTTTTACCAAGCTTCAGCTTCTCCTCCCATTTTCTCTCACATCCACCCTCCACCTCCATCTCCACTAAAAAACCAGCTTCTTAGAAGCTGAAAATAGCCCCCAAGGAGGCTAGAAGCGGTAGCTTCAATTTGGATCTTCTGATTTTGGCCTCCTTAGGGGTATTTTCAGCTTCTAAGAAGCTGATTTGGTGGTGGAGGAGGGAGGATATGAGGGAAACGAGGATGAGAAGCCGAAAATTGATTGAAGCTTGGCCAAACACTGCCTTGATTTGATGTGCCCTATTGCATATCTGAACAACCTGTATGAAGTGAACCCACTATCTGGTGATTGTACTTAAATGTAGTTATTCAACATATCATCCTTGAAGGGAGTTTAACATTATTTGTTTGCCTTCACCTTTCTAGTTGTACCGCTGGGATTGTATCTTAAGTTCAAGCACTTGTACTTTATCACAAGAATATCTTAGGAAGTAACTTGAAAAAGTAATATCTGCAGGTTTTATGATAGCAAATTGTTAATTACAAACATGGCTTTTGTACTGCATCTTTATGGTGGACAGTAGTTTAAAATGCTATATGGCAATTTTGTGATGTTATCAACTTTCTTGTTTACAGGTTCCTTTGGTGAGGTTTACCGTGCAGATTGGAATGGCACTGTAAGTTCTTTCGTACAGCACATCTTGTCAGTAGTTTCATTATTCTGCTAAAGAAGTTTGAAATTTCTCTACAGATCTGTGTTCTTGTACTTTCTGCCAATTTAAAGTTGTTTCTGATTTTTGCATCCCGCCCTAGGCGGGATACTTACTGGGTTGTTGTTGTTGTTGTCTGATTTTTGCATGCCTGTCAAATTGTAGTGATTGCATAATTCGATGATCATTTTCTATAATCAGTGGGATTTAGCTCTCTCAATGAGCTTTTGACATCATGGAAGGAGTAATTGATTACCAAAAAAAAGTAGAAATACAAGCTATATTGCTGTCAATTTTCATATATGAATGTTGGTTACATGTGGATTGTAGCCCTTGCTATTCAATTTTATTCAGCTTTTGTGATTTTGAAGAAGATATCTCCTCATCCTGCAAGAGGTAAGATTCCACTGGGTGTTGGTGGTTTTATGAACCAAAAGATGATGAGCATGCTTTCTGAATAGGTGTTTTTGATTCTTAGATATGATAAAGCAGGTAGTGCTTAAAGTTGATTTACTCGTAGAACTACCACAGTAAATTGCAAGTCATCATAGCTATTAAATATGGGTGTACATTTTTGGAGTTTGTGGAGGCTTTATCTGACGAATTATATTTAGGTTGTTTAATGTGGGAAAAAAAGAAAAACAATAAAGTAGACAGGAAATGAAACCAGAAATCGAATACATGTGGAGGTACAGATAGGTTGAGGAATCACAATATTTGTATAGCTCCTCCAGTCTCTAGTAGGCTAGTAGGTTCATCAAAGGGATATTGTTACTTAAATATTTCTCCGCGTCCGTATTTGTAGATGCGTGTTTGAAGAGGGGAGAAAGGAATAATCTTATAATATGATTTAACTTTCCATGACGTGATTTGACAATTGATTCCTGGGGCAGTATTAGACCAAAATTACTTTGAAGGATGTTAAAAGCGTTTCTACTATCTATCAGATAATATTCCGTGCTGGAGATTGCCTTATATTAGGCCATGGTGGAGCTATAGCTCTTTTTTCTAAAATTCAAAACTGTTTTTCGTGGGTCTTTCGGAAACAACCTCTCTACTAGGCGACTAGTCAGGGGTAAGGATGCGTACATCTGGACCTCCTCAGACCCCGCCCTCGGCGGGATACTTACTGGGCGGTTGTTGTTGTTGTTGGTGGTGGCGCTGTAGCTCCTCTCGTTGGGGGGGGGGATGGTCCTTTTATTGTAGCCTTCATATGGAAGAGTGAATTACGGGAGATTGACGAGAAATTTGATAAAAAGATGGAGCATATGAGGATGCTTTGTGGGTAGCTTGGGAAATCTGGGATCAGATAGACTTCTTCATTGACAGATGTTTAGTCCACATTCATGTGGCTAACATGTGAACATTGGTGGAGGATTTCTGCTGATGCTAATTTTTGACGAATGTTTACTGCAATGTTTCTCCGACACGGCTAATTGATGCCGTGTCGCGTGTTGACACGATACGACGCCGATCCCGACACGGCATACGTGTCGACACCGGCGGAAGGGATACAACCGTCAGACATCTTCTTCCTTGAGCAGCAGCCAATTTCATGGCATTTTGATTTTAGATCTAGAGTTCGCGAAACCCTAGATCTATAAATCGAAGCCTTCAATGAACAAGATACAAGCCAAAATCAGAGGGCTTTTGGTCGCACAGGGGAGGCGAATCCAATGGTGAGGTCGCCGGTCATAAATGGTCAGTCATCGGCCGCCGGTGGTCTGATATACAGAGAGTGAGGAGAGAGCGAGGAGAGAGGAGAGAGAAAATGTGACTGAAAACGATGAAAAGAAAGAAATCAGTTTCCTTATCATTATCACTTTTCGTGGCCCACTAGGCCATTACTATTCATTATTTATTATTTTAAAAAAAAAAGGACTTGAGGTGGAACCCAGCTGTCCTTTATCACTTTGACAGTTGACCAAAGAGGCTGGAACTTTTCTATGTCACGTGGGAATTCTCTTAAACTTTTTTTTATTTTCTTTTTGCCGTATCCCCGTATCTTTATAGCAGGATCCCCGTATCTTTTAATTTTTTTACTTGAGGATCTGACACTCCGATCCGTGTCGTATCTGATCCGCGTCGGAGAGTCTGAGAAACATTGGTTTACTGTGTTATTTTTGTTGCTTTGGTTTTCTTGGTGGTATTGCCTTTTGCATTGTATGCTTATTCTTTGCCCTTGCCTTGCTGTTAGTCTGATTTTTACACCTTTGGTTTTTGTAAAACATGTATTTCCCGAGTAATGTGTTTTAGTGAGCATACATTCATGAATGCTATGTTTTTAGTTTCTTTGCTCAGCTTTACTGTGTATTTAATCAACGTGCTCTTTCCAGGAAGTTGCTGTGAAGAAGTTCTTAGTCCAAGACCTTACCAGTGATGTGCTGATTCAGTTTAAATGTGAAGTAAGTATTCTGTTATTACTTCTCTTGGTTTCTTATCTTAATGATTCTGCCTGCTCTGTTTATTATCTGGGTGCTTGTTTGACCTATACTGGTGTTGCTTCTGCAGGCTGACATGATGATAAGGTTGAGACACCCTAATGTCGTGCTTTTTATGGGCGCAGTAACCTGTCCTCCAAATCTCTCAATACTTACGGAGTTTCTTCCCAGGTTAGTTTTATATTCACGCACTGCAATTGACTTGGTCTTCAATTTGTATGTCTCAGCTTGTTCCCAGCTGGACTTGCCCTCAGCTAGGCACAATGCACAATGTAGCCGACGTATTTGGTTGCTTTTTGAAAATGATTGGACTGGTGGATGCTGTTAAATGAGCACATTCTATTTAGGTTGTGTTTGGATAGGGGAATTGATTTGACTGTCATGAAAAAATTTGGAATTTTAGATTCAAGATTTCAATTCCAATTCCCTTGATTTCAATTCCAACTAAAGAATTTCAATTCATTCCTATTAAAGAAATTTTATTTCAAATTCATAACTTCAACACTACCAAAAACAGCAAAGGGTGAAGATGAATTTCACGCAGGAGAGAGAAAGTCATAGTTAACAAATAGTCTACATTGGGCCATTGACAGGACTGTAAGTCATAAATAATTGGGGAAAGAGAGAAAGGGGGAGGGAAAATCCAAATTCCTATTGCTATCCTCCTATCCAAACACAACAATTGATCCAACTCCACAGTTTCAAATGAAATACTTGTATCCAAACAAGCCGGAGTAAGGCTTTAGTTGTAATAAGATGTTACTGTGTCTGATTTTGAATGCCCCCCCACCCTCTTTTTTGGTGCCGGGTTATCATCCCTCATAGCTCAAATCAAGGATATTGGTTATGCGGTGTATGACATGCGTACATTAAATCTGCTCAATTTTGTCATGATCTGAACTGAGAGCTTTATGCAGCATTAGTTTATTAGAATGTTTCCCTTCTCTGCCGTGTTTTACATGCCCGATGTGTTATTTTGCAGGGGAAGTTTGTACAGATTGTTACATCGGTCGGGCACTCAAATTGATGAAAGGAAACGAATGAAAATGGCTCTTGATGTGGTAATATTTCAATTTCTATCTCCTCTTCTTTTAACTAATATGTGGTTCAATCTGTTTAATTGGGATTTATCTTACTTATTTCTAGGCCCGAGGAATGAATTATTTGCATACAAGTCATCCTACTGTTGTTCATCGAGATCTGAAGTCGCCCAATCTTCTTGTTGATAAAAACTGGGTTGTTAAGGTATGCTCCAGCCATTTCTTCCGGTTTTGAGTTTAGCCTACTGAGTATGAATTATGGATGCTAAGGTTTTTTTTTGTCACTGGAAAGGCTTTGATACAAATAGCTTAGGTCTGAAAACATGTTCCCCCTCCCCCCTCCTATGGTGTAATTGTTAGGAACGAATTGCCTGTAACCACTTTTTATATACTCTTTTTGCGAGTTGCCACATTAATTTTCTTCTAAAATTTTGTAGATAAGAAAAAGTTATGTTAAATTCTTATCATAAAAAAAGAAGTTACGTTAATGAAGTAAAAATTATAACCCAAGACGACAGAGTCTTCAAAGAAGCTATGAATTACAAATCGCTCTAAATACATTGCATTTCCATGAGGGATACTCCCTTAAAAGCCCCAATCGCTTTGGCCCTCATGCTCTCAAACAAACTCAAGTGGCCTAGATACCTCAGAGAAGATCCGAGCATTTCGTTCTAACCAAATACCCAAAAAAGGGCGACTCCTTATCCCTGTTCCACCAACATATTGCTTGCAAATGCTGGATATATAAAACCCCCACCCCTAAAACCTCCACCCCAAAGAAATCCACAATGCGAAGTAAACTAGTACAGACAAGTCTGACTAGCACGGCTACAGAGCACACACATTTTTGGAGACAATACCGAGGTCTCCATCTCCTCTGTTGCAACAGTGCTCAACTTACCTAAAACCAAAATCCACATGAAAGCGCGCATGTTGAGGGGATCCTTGGAGTTACAAATGAATTTTTCAATGGGGAGATGAGGTTACCGTGATGGAAGGTTAAGAAGGTGAAGGAAGGATTCGCCCGAGAAACCCCATCAGGATCCCCAATTCTAACTTGGGAGTCCTCATTGAGAACGAGATGCATGGTTTCCAAAACACTAAGCAAAGAGCTCAATTCCTCCATTTCCCACTTGGGGAGCTCTCCATAAGCGAAGGTCTCAAGCACCAATGGTATGTTACTATGTTTGTAACCAAGAGGCATTTGCCTCAATGATTATCCTCTCACCTTCCAACTTGGAGGTCCCAAGTTCAAAGCTTGGGACTCCCATATATTCATGTGGTTGATGAATATATGGGGGTGGACATCAACAGTTGGGCTTTGGCCCAGCTGGTATGGGGTAGGGTGGGTTGGGAGTGGGGGGTCATTTGTACACCCAACTCTGGTCCAGCCCTAGATGGGTTGGGCTGGGTGGAGACCCGATCTTACCATCATAAAAAAAAAGAAAAAAAAGTTACTATGTTTGTGTTGACCATTTGGTGGGTTGGGGTAGGGGAGAGAGCGAATGATAAAGAGAGTAAATTCAACAGTTTTGGGGCTTAATACATCAAAACACCAAAAATTATTGAAGGGGAGCGTGAGAAAATGTTTTTGTCAATTAATGCGCTAAAGGAGGGGCAAAACGGTTATTCCAGGTCTTATTTTGACCAGAAACCAGGAAAAAGTAGCAAATCACAAGAATAGTAGTCATAAAAGGCGGTACTTGTAGAAATTATTTTAAAAAGGTAGTGTGAGCTTTTGTGCCCTGATATTTGTGCCAAAGTTCCCCTTAAGATGCAAGCTTTTTGTCTGGAGACTCTGGACCTTGGCTCTTGGTGAAGTTAACACTAATGACATGTTGCAGACAAGGGGGCCTGGTTGAACATCGTGCCCGGACATTTGTGTGATGTGTCTACAGAGTAGTGAGTTTGCTGTGCATTTGTTCTTACATTATGGCCTGGCACAGTTGGTGTAGCGGAGACTCTTTGCTGTTTTGGAAGACGAGTGGGTTTGTCCTGGCACCAAAACGCAGCATCTTTTGACCAGGCATATAGGAGTTGGGAGGGGAAAGGAGAAAAAGCTGTTGGGGCGGTATGCAGTGATGGCATTTTTCTGGTGCTTGTGGTTGGAGCGTAATTCTTGCGTCTTTTCAGGGGTGTCTCATTCAGGAGGCTTTGTTTTGGATCGGGTGCTGTATTTGGCTTCCGTGTGGAGTTATGGGCCAAAGCAGCTGGTGCATTTAAAGGGGTATTGCTTTCAGACGTCCAGCGCCAATGGGGGGTTTTTGTAGTTTGTTACTCTTGAGGACATCTTTTCCTGCTAGATTGTAACTTCTTTATTCTTCATTAATAAAAAGAAATCTTATCTAAAAATTTATCATAAAAAATGGTGGTAACTTGCAAAAAGTGGTATATAGAAGGTAGTTACCGGCAACATCTTTTCCTGATTTATATCTTGAAGTCAAATAATTCAGACAAGTCTTGGTGCCTTGTGCAACTATGTCTCTTGTATTTGTCTCGGCTCTTAGCGGTCTTCATGACACTGCTATTATAAATATTTGCAGGTTTGTGATTTTGGTTTGTCACGCTTGAAGCACCACACCTTTCTATCTTCCAATTCTACGGCCGGAACGGTAATGATTTTTTTTTATCACGCATTTCTGCACGTTTATTAAATGTGATATTTCAGCTGTGTCTTTTGTAAGTTCAGCCTGCACTGTTGTGTTTTATTCATTGTCCTTTTACTCTCAAATAGTTTGTTGTCTGCTTCCTATAAATTGGTGCGAAACTAGAAATTGTAAAGTTATTCCATGTCTGTTCCATTTGTTGAACAATAAACAGTAAAATACTAAAATATTCTTCTTTGATGAAACAAGCTAGATAACAGCAAAAAATTCTGAAAAGAATATTAAATTAATCAAATTAGTTGTTTAGAAGCGAATCTTACAACAATGCAAATATTGTGTTGGAAATTGTTTTCTTTCCTGCTATTTCACGAGTTTGAGGTTAATGGACCCTGGCTTCCTTTAGTCTCGACTGGTACAACCCCTAGTTTGCCAAGTGCCATTGCACTACTGCAGCTGTGCAACGGTCGAGACTTCAGACTTGAAGTTGATGTGTATTGAGTGAAACGATCATAGGAATCACAGTACTTATGACCCAAACTTCATTATGGGGATTCCGATTGCCGATTATAGTACTGTACTGCATACTACTAATCTGATTTCTGAGTGAAATCCATATGATGACTCATTACTCAGCAATTGAAACAATAAATTACTGGTTGTCTGAGAAAGGAGTAAATTAAAGCCCATATAGTTTTGATCGAGTTCTTTTTGATTGTTAGGAAGTAACGTCTTAGTCGTTACGTGGTCATAATATCTTTAGTCAAAAGTTTTTGCTGGAATTGCATGACTGGAAAGCCGGTGTTACCTTTGGATTAAGAGAAAACATAATTTTAAGCCTGCATGTTGGACTTTTTTGAATCTGTTTAAGGGATTAAACATGTTATACTGTCTGATTTCTGAGCTGAAAGTTTGGTTCTGGTACAAGCCGTGGCCCAGGTAAGCTGTGCCGCCTGTGCATTTGAGGAGGCAATCCTCTTTTTGAAAGTCACTGTGCTTTTAGAGTTTTAGCTACTTAAGTGCCCATATTGGACAAGGATAACGGTCTTCAAACTTCAAATGCTGCTAGCTTTGCTGGTTTGTCTGTGTTTGTGTTTATTTCCTCCTATGTTACGTGGGCAATTGCTACAAAAACTTCCAATATGGTTACTGGGTTTGTGTAGGCTTTAGACTTTTCCATTTTCCATGTTTTTGGCCTAAATAGCATGAATCAAGTGTATTTAAAAAAAAAAGAAAAAGAATGAATGAAGTATAGTACTTACGGATGTCTGAGACTCTGAGTATATATCTACAGACATGGGTACTTAAAGGTGAAATGCGTCTCCATGTATATAGTTTACTTTCCTCCCCTTGAAGGAAATATTTGTACAAAGATTATGAATGGAGGAGACATTGTAAAGGCAGAAATTTTAGACAAGGGTGTCAAACCTTCAGTAATTTGACATCTTCTAGTAATACTTGTAGAAGTTTGAAGAATAGGATTCAGTGTTTTGATCTAACATTATTGACAACACAGACTATTGGCCTTTTGTGACTTACCATTTAATATGTGATTGCAGCCTGAATGGATGGCACCCGAAGTTCTAAGAAATGAGCCATCCGATGAAAAGTAAGCTGAACCATAGCATAACACATTGAATGAGCAGAGAATATACTCTTTTATAGGCTTCTAATGGGATTGCAATCTCCAGGTGTGACGTGTACAGTTTTGGGGTGATATTGTGGGAATTGACCACTTTATGTGTACCATGGACTGGGTTGAACCCCATGCAAGTTGTGGGAGCTGTCGGGTTCCAGAATAGACGCCTTGAAATCCCTGAAGAAGTTGATCCAATGGTCGCTCAGATTATACAGGATTGTTGGCAAAAGTAAGTACTTGATATATTTTTTTTTATTCTAGTGCAATTGAACTCTAATTTTGGTGGAACTTGGAAGTGATATTGTCAAGTTTTATGGCTGACATTTTTTCTGTTTTTAACCAAATTCCTTCAGTGATTCTCGTCTAAGGCCCTCATTTTCACAGCTTATCCCCCGCCTGAAAGGTCTACAGCGCCTGGTTGTACAGAGAGATTAAGACAAACAAGTGTGACAAATGTCTTGATTGTGTTCATAGTTAGGATGTGTTGCTCTGCTCGAAGGGCTGGGGTGGCAGAAGCAGCTCAAGTGTTGGCTGCGTAAATTGGTATTTTTGTTGCAAAGAGACACACAGAAAGTGCTGGATTGGTAGGAGTTGGTTCATTCGAAGCGGGGACTCAGCGCTACCAGTTCAGAAGTTCAGACTTTGAAGAGCCATGGAGATCCTCTAATTGAACAGCTGCACTAAGTGTGGTGGAGGATGCCATGGCGGTTAGCTGTTGTAGGATTACAAGTGAATATAATTATATGTGCGTGAAAATTCTGACAGAAGAAAATCCTCAGTGCATAAAGTTTTCAGTGAGGGGTGAAAAAAAGAAAAAAAATAAATGAATAAAACCACAGTTTTGTGTCTTCTTTTGTAATATTGTGCTGTATTGCTGTGTAAGCAATTGAAAGTGTAAACATATGGTTTATAGTAATTTTTATTTTTGTGGAATAGGAAGAAAAAAAAGGAGGAAGAAAAGGAGAAAAAGTGGCTCTTTTGTGTTGCATCAATTTCCAGGGTTCACAAGTACAAACCTGGCAGTGTTAACTGTTGATTTGCATCCTGTAAGTGTTCGGGTTATTTACTGGTGTATGTGCTTCAAGTATATGATTAATTGCTTTAGGTACTTTTTTTTCTTGGTTCACACCAATGGTATCCATCGTGAACCATAGTGATTATCTCCCAGCACTTGCTTGTAAGCACCTTAAAGGGTGGGATAGCTGGCGAAGAGATTTGAGGCTATTTCACGTCCAAGCTCGGCCTTGGTTAATGATGGATGCGTCCCTATCACTCAACCGCGTCCCCTTGGTTATTGTTTTAGGTACTTCAACATGAAGCTTTCTTTTTTCCTTTTTTATTCCTAAAATGATATACTATTAGTAGCAAGTTGTCACTACTTAGAATTGTAGAGGTCACCTATGGTGAACACTCACTCTTGTTTAATATAAAAGTGACTCTATCTCACCAAAAGTAATAAAAATGCAGTCTTTTAGAAGTTTTTGTGTACTATTAGAGGGGAAACAAAATAAAATCATGTATTATCATTAAAGGATACTTTGGCAGAAATCTACATATCAGTCCGTTTGCGCAAGGGACTTTGTTTTCTTTTTTGAAGGGGTCAGTTTGCTAGGGATTGCACATTGTTATTCTTTTTCTTCCAAACTCAGTTTCAAGACATTTTTTTTTGTCCCTGTTAACTACAATAATCTAAAAAAAATGACCCAACTTGACCTTCATTAGATTAATATTTGACTAATTGAGTAATTGACTATCAATTGTAGTTGCCACGATAAAAAGGGGTATTGTAACAAATTTTACCGATAACATAAAAGTATCATTAATTGGGTTCATGAGATAATGACGTTTCTTTTTTTTGTTAAAAAAAAAAAAGTGTCCTATAGCATTTGCATCTAATCATAATAAAGATAATGTTCAGCTATCCTATTCTTTAAGGTGTCTATATGCTATTACGGAGAGATAATCATATCTAATCAATAAAAATAGTGTCCAGCTATCCTATTCTTTAAGGTGTCTATATGCTATTACAGAGAGATAATCATTATGATCGACGGTGGATATATTTGGTCTGAACAAAAAAATCCAGACAATGTGATCAGTACTGGAAAACCTTTTGACTAAAGTGTGCACCAAAACAAGTAAGCATGACAAAGAATAAATCTTCTGCAAATTTGCTTTGGATAAGCCAAACTAAAGGGGCCTTGAGGCTTGACCCTTAGCCATGGCCAAAGCCCTCTTCCCCTCACCAAAACCCCCTTTCCCACCATCAGTTCTCTTCCCATCCCCTCCCTTTCTCTCTCTCACCTTCACCCAAATCCCTCTTTCAAAACCACAAAAGATCCACTGTTTATTTTACACCAAACTCCTCTAATTTCAGAAATGGCAGCAACCCACCATCACCAGGAACTGAGTGTCCTGTCCCAATTGATCAGCAACCCATTAATGAGTACCAAAATCTCTCAACTTCATTACCCTTCTCTTGGGCATCTGGTGATGTTGTTGAGTACTCATCTAGATTGTTTGTCACTGGGCTCTCCATTGGGCTCCTTGTGGGCCTTCCTGTTTCCTGGTTTGGGACTGTTGGGTCTGGACCTGACCCGATTAAGTTGGTTCTGGGTTCGGCCTCAAGTGGGCTCTTTGGGGTTACTTTGGCTGTTGTGAGGATGTACCTGGGTTGGGCTTATGTGGGCAATCGGTTGCTCAGTGCCACTGTTGAATGTAAGATATGAATTTCTTCTCCTTGTTTGATCTTTTTGGATTTTGGGTTAGTTTGATCTTTTTGGTTTTGTGGGTATATGATGAAATGTGTTTTTTTATGCATAATCATCACAGATGAAGAGACTGGATGGTATGATGGCCAGGTAACTTTTTAGCTCACTTAAGATATGGAGTATTTGTGGAAGTTTGTAATTGGTAGTTATGGTTAATATTATGTGAGATCATTGTTGTGGAAGCAAGTATTGATACTTGTGCGGGCTTTTGGTTTGGGGTTTATGGGCAAGTGATGTATAATTTTGTTATAGATCATATGTAGAATTTGAGAAGTATTTTCCAGTGTGAAGTCTGGTGCCTGCATTGGTCGGACTAGTAAGGTGTAACTTGTACCGGATAAATCTTGGGACTTTGGCTTATAATGGGTTCATGGTATACTTGTTGTGAAATTGAGAAGATAATTGGTTGCAAAGTACATCAACATCAACATTACCCCAGTGCCTCTAAAGGGCTCCCGCCTAGGCAGGGTAGGGGGGGTGGGGGGCAGTTGTACGCAGCCTTACCCCTCTGAGAGTCTCCCAAAAAAGCTGTTCTCGTTTGACCGAGATCTGAAGTGCGACAAGACAACCATCGGCAACTTCACAATAAATAAGAAGTGCCAACATCAATAATTGGTTGCAGAGTACATACCATTAAAATAGCATCACCTTATGCTTTAATCTTTATTTATCCATTCTTTAGGACAATTCTAGCTCAATTTTTGTCATCACAGGGAACTGGAAGCCTTGAAGAACTTGCACATGTTTAAGTAGGGGATGGCAAATGAGTTCTTCTCTGATGCTTTTCAAATTATTATTTCAAGCTCAGCACAATTTTGAAAATAAGGCTTAAAGTGGCTCAGAGAGATGGATTACTACCACCTTTTAGGCTGCTTGCACTTCAACAAGTGAAAACTAAATAGTGCAGAGGTTTGCTGTTTTGAACTAAACTAGGTGTGCATGCCTGTGCGACGGGATGTTTCAGCTCTTTTTTTTTTCCTTTTAAATTTAATGTTTTCTGATGGTTTGCCTTGCTTCTAAGTTTGTTGTAATAGTTTTCTTTTTCTTTGTTGGCGCTATTTTGTGATTAAACTGGTAAATAAAACTAAAACAACACCAAGGCGGGATTTGGAGAGGTTCATCCGCAGTCTGACTGTTAATTTGTTTAGGGCAAATATTAAAATGTTGGTGGGGGGGGGGGGATGCCCTCAAGTCATGAAATAGTCATTCACTGGTCGTATATTAGCCTTTAGGGATGCCCTAAAGAAAAATGGTCATTCATTGGCTTGTGGTGCCTCTATAAAAGTTAGAGGTATCTACCTCTAAATGACATTGTTTGTTGCATTATAGTTCTACTTATTATAATTAGTCATACTGTAAACTTTGATCTATATTTGTACCGAGTGCTTAGGTAATGATTATTATCCTTTTATTAACAAACTTGATAATACTATGTTATAAAGTTCTTCTACCAAAGATAGTAGACAATGGATCGAAATGAACTAAGTACATCAAAAATTTATTGAAACAAAATTTGGGTTGGCCATGTCCCATGTCCCGGCGCCTAGCGAGAGCCATATCCCATGTCCCAGCGCACATATCCCATGTAACCATGTTTTTTTTTAGATAAGAAAAACAATTTTATTAAGAGATATAGGGAGAATACACCAGTAGTAACGTCCTCAATGAAGGACCATAGCCAAACCAAGGGCCAATCCTATGAGAATAAACCTATACATTCAATGCTTATTCAGAAAACCTGCCCTTAACCGGCGCCAGTCATAATTTATGCTAGACTTTAAACGCTCAAGCTCTCGCATACCCTTCTTTTTCCTAGACGTAATTTGATTACCTAATGCCACCTCCTTACCCGTGCGATCAACAAATGAAATACCCAATGCCTCGACAAGTGCATTTCCTCGCGCATCCGCCTCCTAACTTGGCAATGGAGGGGTCGGAAGGAGGCCATCCTCACAGTCAATAGCTACATCTTGTTGCAGAAAGTCGGGCTGCAAGGGCTGTTGTACAGTCTGCTGGGGAGACAAAAATCGACCCCCTGAGGTTCCCATCATGGCCAGCCCTTGGCTCAAAGAAAAATCCACCTCCTTCTCAGTAAAAAGAGCAACATCCCCCAAATCCACAGTAGGAGTCTCGGAGACATGAGAAGCCCAGTCCTCCCCCAAATTGTCTCTCCTAAGGTCATCTAACAACAAACCAGTTCCCCCATCACTAAAATCATCTGCAAAATAAGAACTATCATCCTCCTCTGAACTGGAACACCCTTGCTTGAACAGGCCTTATCCGTGCCCATATTCAAACAAGTGTGCCCAGAACCTATCTGAACTCTTCCATTCTCAACTGGAGGGGAAATACCTTCCTGCACGAAAGATTGCTTCCCACCCTTGTCACCAATTAAGCCACCCAGTCCTTGCTGTGAAGCATTGCCAGACGCAGGTGAAACCACCTCTAGTGGGCCAGAACCAATGGGACTAGTACCTTCAGGTTGTTGATTACTTCCTAGGGTTAACCCCAAGTTTTAACCCCTCCACAGGGTTATGGGTATTAGCCACAGCATTCACCAATATAGGGGGGAGTAACTTACCCAAATCCAAAACAATGTTAATAGTTGATCCCGAGTTACAGCGTTGGAAGCTAGCCAAATCATCACCCGAGCTAACCTGAATGGGTATGACCCTAGGCGAGTCAGCAGACATCTCGTGAATCATTCCACACGCTTCACGCGCCTCACGCGTTATTCCAGAGGCTTCACGCGCCTCACGCGCCATTCCAGAGGATTCACGCGCCTCACGTGCCACTCCAGCACGCGCCTCACACGCCCTACTGCGCACAGCACGCGCCTCACGCGCCTCACCACTATTCACTAGCCACCCCGATTGCCGACCACCAAATTCTTCAGTCCATGGTCTTCCACACTCGGTGCACTTCCGACGCCCCTCAGCCGCTGCGTCGCCATGCCTAGGTCTCGGTGAGTCCTCTGCAAAATACCAGTCGTCGGGGGCCTATCCACCACCGCACGCATCGCCGCCTTAAAATCCGACCAGCGATCATCCTTCGCGAGACCAAGAACGAAAATCACCGACGATCTTCCCCTAGAACGTAGACCCAACTCGAGAAACCGCCCCCTAGCATTAGATCGAACCCTAACCCAGCTGAGAAGTCTTCTCTTCTTCTCCGATCTACTTAGCCGAGCGAAAGTGGACTCCAATAACTCGGAGACCCACCGTGCCATTGTTACCGACAACACGACCCGACGAGACTGCTTGCGACTCTTCTCCAAAACCTGAACAAAGTGCCCGTCTCGTATACCCTCATAGGAGAAATCGAAAGATTTCCCCTGAACCCGGAGAGTCTCTCCAGTGGATATCATAATTAATGAAAGAGAAAGGAAGGGTTAGATGATGGAGGAGAAAGGAGCAGAGAGAAGGAGAGAGAGGGAGAGAAATTGAGAGAGAGAGCCATCGCGTCCTCACTTCTCCTTCACCGGATCATAGTGTCCCATGTAACCATGTTCCATCGGTGAAATCAGAGTCCGGGGACCCGGATGGCCATCCCGAGGCCCTGGAGATCCTCTACTGTGACGATAGACTGGGCCCGGAAAGCCGAAAATCAAAGGTCATAATCCACATTTTTTGGGCTTTCGGGGGCCCCGGAACGAAGGTGTATATTTTCGCAGCACAAAGCACGGACACCCTTAGGTAACATAAGAAGCCCTTGGGCTCCATTATCGGCCCCTAATAGGCTTGTAAGGGCATTTTACAGGACACCAATGTAAAGAGTAAGATCACCGAACGCATGGGTGATATCGAAGTTCGTGGATCCGTATGACCCTCCCCGTGCACCAAGGGTCCTCTAGGGCCATGATAGACCTCCCAGAGAATTTTGGGCAAAAATGACACTAGGGCCCTCGGAAGCCAAAAACGATGGCTATAATCCTCGTTTATTGGGCTTGCGAGAGGCCCCGGAACGAAGGTCAAAATTTTCGCACCACGTGTCACGGAACACCCTTGGGGGACATGGGAGGCCCTCGAGGTCGCTTATCCGGTCCCTGATAGGCTTGTAAGTGCGTTTTACGGGACACTGGTGTAAGAGCTAGAACGCAGGTGATATCAAAATTCGGGGATTCAGATGACTCTATTAGGGCACCGAGGGTCCTCTAGGGTCATGATAGAACCTCCGGAAAAGTTTGGGCAAAATGACACCTTTGCCCCGGGAAGCCAAAAACGAGGGCTATAATCCATGTTTTTTGGCTTTCGGGAGGCCCCGGAACGAAGGTCAAAATTTTCGCACCACGTGGCACGGAACAGCCCTAGGGGACATGGGAGGCCCTCGGGGTCGCTTATTAGGTCCCTGATAGGCTTGTAAGGGCGTTTTACAGGACACTGGTGTAAGAGAAAGAACGCCAAAGGCATGGGTGGTATCAAAATTCGGGGATTTAGATCACTCTCCTGGGGCACCGAGGGTCCTCTAGGGTCATGATAGACCCCCCGAAAAGTTTTGGGCAAATAACACCCGACCCCAGGAAGCCAAAAACGAAGGCTATATAATCCACGTTTTTTGGGCTTTCGAGAGACCCCTGAACGAAGGTCAAAATTTTCACACCACGTGGCATGGAATAGCCCTATGGGACATGGGAGGCCCTCGAGGTCGTTTACCCAATCCTTAATAGGCTTGTAAGGGCATTTAACAAGACACTGGTGTAAGAGCCAGAAGTCTAAAGGCATGGGTGGTATCAAAATTCGGGGATTCAGATGACTCCCCTGGGGCACCAAGGGTCCTCTAGGGTCATGTGAACCCCCCGGAAAATTTTGGGCAAAAATGACACTGGTCCAGGAAGCCAAAAACTAAGGCTAATCCACGTTTTTAGGGCTTTCGGGAGACCCCTGAACGAAGGTCAAAATTTTCGCACCACGTGGCATGGAACAACCCTACGGGACATGAGAGGATCTCGGGGTCGCTTATCCGGTCCCTGATAGGCTTGTAAGCGCGTTTTACAGGACACTGCTGTAAAAGCTAGAACGCCAAAGGCATGGGTGATATCAAAATTCGGGGATTCAAATTACTCTCCTGGGGCACCGAGGGTCCTCTTGGGTCATGATAGACACCTCGGAAAAGTTTGGGCTAAAATGACACTCGAGCCCCGGGAAGCCAAAAACGAAGAATATAATCCACGTTTTTTGGGTTTTCGGAAGGCCCTGAAACGAAGGTAAAAATATTCGCACGACGTGGCACGGGACAACCCTAGGGGATATGGGAGGCCCTCGGGGTCGCTTGTCCGCTGGTGTAAGAGCTAGAACGCCAAAGGCATGGGTGATATCGAAATTCGGAGATTCAGATGACTTACCTGGGGCACCGAGGGTCCTCTAGGATCATGATAGACCCCCCGGAAAAGTTTGGGCAAAAATGACACCCGGGCCCAGGAAGCCAAAAACGAAGGATAGAATCCACGTTTTTTGGGCTTTCGGGAGGCCCCAGACCGAAGGTCAAAATCTTCGCACCACGTGGCACGAAACAGCCCTGGGGGACATTGGAGGCCCTCGGAGTCGCTTATCCGCTCCCTGATAGGCATGTAAGGCCGTTTTTCGGGACACTCGTGTAATAGCTAGAACGCCGAAGGCATGACTGATATCAAAATTCAGGGATTCAGATAACTCTCCTGGGGCACCGAGGGTCCTCTAGGGTCATGATAGACCCCCCGGAAAAGTTTAGGCAAAAATGACACCCGGGCCCCGGAAACCAAAAACGAAGGCTATAATCCACCTTTTTTGGGCTTTCGGGAGGCCCCGAAACGAAGGTCAAAATTTTCGCACCACGTGGCACGTAATAGCCATTGGGGACATGGGAGGCCCTCGGGGTCGCTTATCCAGTCCCTGATACGCTTGTAAAGTCGTTTTACGAGACATTGGTATAAGAGCTTGAACGCCAAAGCCATGAGTGATATCAAAATTCGGAGATTCAGATGACTCTCCTGGGGCACCTAGGGTCCTCTAGGGTCATGATAGACCCCCCGGAAAAGTTTGGGCAAAAATGACATTGGGCCCCGGGAATACAAAATCGAAGGCTAGAATCCACGATTTTTGGGCTTTCGGGAGGCCCCAGAACGAAGGTCAAAATTTTCGCACCACTTGGCACGAAACAATCCTAGGGGACATGGGAGGCCCTCGGGGTCGCTTATCCGGTCCTTGATGGGCTTGTATGGTTGTTTTTATGGTACATTGGTGATATTAGAAGTCAGGTATTTAGATGACTCTCCTGGGATACCGAGGGTCCTCTAGGGTCATGATAGACCCCCCGGAAAAGTTTGGGCAAAAATGACACCCAAGCCCCGGGAAGCCAAAAACGAAGGCTAGAATCCACTTTTTTGGGCTTTCGTGGGGCTCCGAAAGTCCGGAGTGAAGGTCCAAATTTTTGCACGACGGGCACGGGCAGAGTGATGTTGGGAACGCGGGACGTGGCCGTGTTCCACGTTTCGGGGACCCCGTCTTCAATCTGGGCGACCCCGATCGGAGAAACACGAGGAGAAGAAAGAACGAAGCTTGGCTGCCATTGATGGGCTGGAGAAGCTTTCATTCTCTATCATGTGCTCTCTCTTTCTTCTAGCCAGTGCTCTCGGATCTGACGGCCAAGGAGGCAGCATGCAACTAGCTTTTTTTGGTTTTAAATAGTGGGCCTGAGAAAGTGGGAGGGGAATAGTAATAGTTTAATTCTGATAGTACACAATTGGGCTTATTTAGTATTTGGGCCTTAAGTCAAATACTCTATCTAGTAGGAAATGGATCACATTAATGCTCTACTAGCAACGTAATCTGGGCATACGTACCCTAACGTCCCGTCTAAGCCTACCCCTTTCGTTCCGGATTCTTAAAATTATTGAATCTCGTCTCCGTGTCCGTCCCACGACTCGCTTCGTACCTCGTTCCGTGCAACTATGGGCACGGGACAGCCCTAGTGGACATGGGAGGCCTTCGGGATCGCTTATTCGGTCCCTGATAAAGGGCGTTTTACGGGACACTGGTATAAGAGCTGGAACGCCAATGGCATAAGTGATATCAAAATTCAGGGATTCAGATGACTCTCCTGGGGCACCGAGGATCCTCTAGGGTCATGATAGACCCCATTGGAAAAGTTTGGGCAAAAATGACACCCGGGCCCTAGGAAGCCAAAAACGAAGGCTAGAATCCACCTTTTTTGGGCTTTCCGGAGACCCCGGAACGAAGGTCAAAATTTTCGCACCACGTGGCACATTACAGCCCTAGGGGACATGGGAGGCCCTCGGGGTCGCTTATCCGGTCCCTGGTAGGCTTGTAAGGGCGTTTTACGGGACACTGGTGTAAGCGCTAGAACACAAAAGGCATGCGTGATATCAAAATTCAGGGATTCAAATGACTCTCCTGGGCCACCGAAGGTTCTCTAGGGTCATGATAGACCCCTCGGAAAAGTTTGGGCAAAAATGACACCTTGGCCCCGGGAAGCCAAAAACGAAGGCTAAAATTCACGTTTTTTGGGCTTTCAGGAGGCCCCGGAACGAAGGTCAAAATTTTCGCACCACGTGGCAGGGAACATCCCTAGGGGGCATGGGAGGCCTTCGGGGTCGCTTATCTGGTAACTGATAGGCTTGTAAGGGCGTTTTACGCGACTCTGGTGTAAGAGCTAGAACGCCAACGGCATGGGTGATATCATAATTCGGGGATTCAGATGACTCTCCTCAGGCACCGAGGGTTCTCTAGGGTCATGATAGACCCCCTGGAAAATTATGGGCAAAAATGACACCCGGGCCCTAGGAAGCCAAAAACGAAGGCTATAATCTACGATTTTTGGGCTTTCGAGAAGCCCCGGAATGAAGGTCAAAATTTTCGCACCACATGGCAAGGAACAGCTCTAGTGGACGTGGGAGGCCCTCGGGGTCGCTTATCCGCTGGTGTAGGAGCTAGAAAGCCAAAGGCATGGGTGTTATTAAAATTCGGGGATTCAGATGACTCTCCTGGGGTACCGTGGGTCCTCTAGGGTCAAGATAGACCCCCCGGAAAAGTTTGGGCAAAAATGACACCCGGGAAGCCAAAAACGAAGGCAAGAATCCACGTTTTTTGAGCTTTAGGGATGCCCCGGAACGATGGTCAAAATTTTTGACCCACGTTGCACGGAACAACTCTAGGGGCCCTCGGGGTCCCTTATCCGGTCACTGATAGGCTTGTAAGGGCGTTTTACGAGACAGTGGTGTAAGAGCTAGAACGCCAAAGGCATGAGTGATATCAATATTCGGGGATTCAGTTGACTCTCCTGGGGCACCGAGGGTCCTCTAGGGTTATGATAGACCCCCCAGAAAAATTTGGGCAAAAATGACACCTTGGCCCCGGGAAGCAAAAAACGAAGGCTGTAATCCAGGTTTTTTGGGCTTTCGGGAGGCCCCGAAACGAAGGTCAAAATTTTCGTACCACGTGGCACGGGACAGCCATAGGAGACATGGGAGACCCTCGGGGTCGCTTATCTGGTCCCTGATAGGCTTGTAAGGGCGTTTTACGGACACTAGTGTAAGAGCTAGACGCCAAAGGCATGGGTGATGTCAAAATTCGGGGATTCATATGACTCTCCTTGGGCACCGAGGGTCCTCTAGGGTCATGATAGACCCCCCGGAAAATTTTGGGCAAAAATGACACCCGGGCCCCAGGAAGCCAAAAACGAAGGCTATAATCCACGTTCTTTGTGCTTTCGGGAGGCCTCGGAAAGAAGGTCAAAATTTTTGCACCACGTGGCACGGAATAGCCCTTGGGGACATGGGAGGCCCTTGGGGTCGCTTATCCGGTCTCTGATAGGCTTATATGGGCGTTTTACGGGACACTGGTGTAAGAGCTAGAACGCCAAAGGCATGTGTGATGTCAAAATTCGGGGATTCAGATGAGTCTTCTGGAGCACCGAGGGTCCTCTAGGGTCATGATAAGCCCCCCGGAAAAGTTTGGGCAAAAATCACACCCGGACCCGGGAAGCCAAAAACGAATGTTATAATCCACGTTTTTTGGGCTTTTGGGAGGCCCCAGAACGAAGGTGAATTTTTTTGCACATTGCACGGACCCCCCCTAGGAGACATGGGAGACCATAGGGGTTGCTTCTTGCTTATCCGATCCTTTACAGAAAGGGCATTTTATGGGACACTGGTGCAAGAGTGGAACTCTAAAGGCATGGGTGATATCGTAGATCGGGGATCCGGATGAACCTCCCAAGGCACCGAGGGTATTCTAGGGTCATGGTAGGAAACCCCCCCCCCCCCCCCCCCAAAAAAAAAAAAGTTTGGGAAAAAATGATACCCAAGCTCCAAAAGTCGAAAATGAAGGCTATAATCCATGTTTTTTGAGCATTCGGAAGGTCTCGGAACGAAGGTGGATATATTAGCAGCACATCGCGAGGGACACCCCCAGAGTACATGGGAGACCACCTTGCGTAGGTTATCGGGTCCTTAGTAGGCTTGAAGGGCCTTTTACTGGATATCGGAGGCTAATCCACAGTTTTTGGGTACCGAGCATGACTCCTCACAACCTTGTGCCTCCATACCTACCCCCAAGCCCTTTCTAGTGTTATAGTGAGGTCTTATATTATTTTTTTTCACAATTCTTTTGAAGTGATTTTTAATTTTTTTTCTTTTTTTCAGCGTTTAGTTTTAATTAAAAATTAAATTAAATAACTACAATCTGTGAAAAATTAAATAAAAAAAAAAACGTTTTTCCGTAACTTAATAATATACTTGAAAAGTTTGAGGTCGAATTTTTTTTGGCTCATCAATATGTGAGAGAAGTTAGCTACTACTCAATTTTTTGGATTTGTAACGTATGACAACTTGTAAGAATGAAGGGAAGGGAATAAAGGAGTCATTAAACTCCATTATGTTTTTGTAACGTCCTACTTTCTCTCTTTTGTTTTCCTTTTTTTAACTGACCATGAGTCACATGACACATCATAAGTAAATTGACACATCATTCGGCAATTTAGCGGCTGGCGAGCTCTGATTTAATCATTGCATTTTAATCTAATTATATAGATCATATTATTCTGGATAGTCTAGTGTCTACCATCTCTAATAAGTTTTCAATTCATTCTCTGCATTTTTAGATATGGGTGAAGACTGCAGAAGTTTTGGCACGTGATCGGCTTCTAGGTTCATTTCAGGTGAGTAGTTGCAAGCTGATTTGTTATACTGAACTACTAGCAAGCAAAATCTTAAAAACTGCTAAGATTTCATGCTATCTGTTTTCCGCTTGTGTGGTTGCACTTTCTTCCGTTTGTATTGCCTTCTTTATTATGCTTCCTCCATCCTAAAGCAAATGTCTCACTTACAATTTGGGATATCCAAATACAATTGCCCACTTCCCATGTGTAAAAACATCTTTGCACTTTAATTCTCTTGCACCTATCCACTCCATATATGTTGAAGTGATCTCATCTAGAAGTATGGCATTTATTGTGGAATGGAGGGGACTACTATTTGTTGTATTGAGTTCATTTTGTACTGAAACTCTGAGACAACCTATCAACGTAGCACATTTTAAAAGGAGAAGCCAGTATTTAGAAAGGGAAAGTACAGGTTTCAGGACAATTTTCTGTGGCTGCGGATTTGGTACATGCCTACAGTAGCACTAGCTTATGCATACCAAGCAGTTTTGACTTCCACTACTAACAATATCCATTTTAAAAACTTGTGTGGGTACATGATTTTCTAAAGTGAAGTTCCTCAGAATGTTATGCAGATTGGTTGTTTCAGACTAGATTTTCAGTCAAGATTGACATTCAAGTTGCGTTTTGTCAATGATGTTTTATTGTCATAGAGAATGAAACAGCAGTATTTTCCTCTTAGTTCTTACAGAAGTTGGACAAAATTTCATAGGTCCAACTCCGGAGCCTCCTCCCCACGATACTATATATTTATCTGTGATTGGGAAAAAGAAAAGAAGGGTTTAGAGCCTTGAGTAGAAAATTAATGGACCAACGACTGTTCAGGGGGAATGGGTATATAGTTTCTAGATCGAAACATGAAGACCACGACAAGAGATGTTAGATTGATTTAGAGGTGCTTTTTCAGTTTTTCTCTTGTATTACTTTCACTCATAATCCTTGAACTTTGCCACACCGCATCTCGGTATCTGCTTGGTAGTGTTAATGTTTAAGGCAGACTTGATAATTTCAAATTGTTTGACCTTACTGCTCTTGTTTTCTAAACAATTTTGCAAAATGTAACATTTCAAATTATTTAGGGCAACAATATTAACCAGCTCTGATTAATATAAGAAACACATGACTTAACCTTGCCAAAATGTCATTTCCAACGTCTCTCTCCCACATATATTAAAATTTTAGTCCCATCAAATTTCAAATTTGTGTGCTTTAGAGGGAGCTTGGTGTAGAGCTGCAAGGAGTCTTGAGGTAAGTTGTTTGCTTTGGTTGTTTGAAATCCTACTCTATGACCTCAGGTTTGTCGAGATGAGATCGTTTCCCCCCCCCCCTGTTTTTTGGAGTATAGCTGTGAGCTGTGTGCTATGCATGGAGCTCATCTTTGAGCTTCCTGAGGAACATACAGAGCTCATAGCTGAGTATTATGTTTACCACACACGAGGCTCAAGCTAGAGCTCCGTCAGGATCACAAGAAAGCTCACTGTTGGGAAGCCAAAAAGTACTAATCTGAGAAGGGGGTATTTTGGAACGTTTTAACAAACTATATTACACTTAATTATGTAAATGTTACATTTAAAAATTCCTTTCATGAATAGCTGTTTATCCATTTCCCAGGTGAAACCGGTACTGAGCAGGTTGAAAGATTCACTAATTGCACTAGCGATATCTTTGTCCCTATGTATTTCTCTCCTTGTAAATTATGAAGGGAGCCAAAAGGAAATTTGGAGATCATCCAATGAAGCTAGAGAGCGTGTTGTAGCTGGAGTTTACAATGATGATTCTGCCAGATCATTTGAGCCGGATTCATTCTGTGGTGATTCTGGTCTGGTTGCTGAATAGCCACAAGCCTGCATAGCATATATCAAACTGAGTAGTTTACATACCATATGTCCATATGTTATCAATACACCTTGTGTAGTATATGATTTGCTATATATCAATCTTTATGTACAGCTCAAATTGTAGATAACAATTACAGAAATAGATATTAGAACCAAGTGGCTCCCTGACGGACTAGTTTCGATCTATGTTACTCAGACGTGTCTACAAGGGTTTGACACTAGAGTGTGTCAAGTGTTCATCCCATGTCGGAGTGTTGAGGATCCGACACAGGTATTTATGGTGAAATGAAGTATGTAAATGACATAGGCTTCAATGATATTTCTTGACCTCGCACAGTTGCACCCCAATTTGGCATAAGTTTACACAAGAGGAGCTTTGGTTAGTTTGTTTGCTGAGGAGTGAGGATAAGGAGGGCTTTGTACAGGGGAAGAATATTGTTCAAAGGCTTAAAGAGTTGTCCTTGCGACATTAGAGAAAGATATGCCAGAATGCTCAGTTCAGTTACGTAATTTATTATTAAGGGAAAAGCGGTATGAAAGATCCCAACAAAAGCAAACCCACACAGTATTTAATATGCATTTTAGGGTATTTGAGTCTAATTCCTTTTCATAATGTGAAAGATTATTCTAAATTTCAAATCAAATGGGTTGATCCATTAATACGTAGAGTATTAGGTTTCACAGATTAATTTTCAGGTTTAGAAGGTTTGTGAGTCAAAATTTTAAACCCAAAAGACGCTTTTAGTTTTAGAGTCGGGTCAGTTTTTTTACGATGAAACAGTAAAAGTTGAGCTAATTTGTTGATAATTGACAAATAGTGGTCACACCACCGGATCATAATTCATAACCATTGACCATTTGACCCCTTGAACCCCAAATTCAAAGATAATACAGAATACAGATTCAAATACTCCAAAACTTCCTTAAGACGTTTGATTATTACAGACAATGACATTGATTATATTTATTGAGCCAATGCAATCCAGCTTTCTTTACCACCTGCCCCAGCGACAAAAAGGAAACAAATCACCTGCAACTTTCTCTCTCATCTCACTCAACCATATATTTCCCACCGTCAGACAAACACGTGTCAAGACATCAACTGTCCAACTGCTTTCTACAGTATGGTCTAATGCACAAGATTCATCACCCAATAAAAAATACTTTCACAAAAGGCAAGTGGGACCCAACTGAAGCAAGATGGAGAAGAGGAGAGAGAAACAGGTTCATGCACCTTTCCATGTTTCTGACTTTCCCCCTCATCTACTCTCCACACCCCAATGAAGAAACCCACGAAATTATTAATCTTTTTTCCCTTTTTTTGTACTCTGATTTCCTTCTTTGTGGGGTGATGATATAAAGGCTGCTGTTTATCTTCTGGGCTGCGGTTTTTGCAACATGAAAAACAGGACATCAAGTACAAGAACAAGGAGAGAAAAAACCCAAAGCTGTAAACTTTTGTTGCTCCATATCTTCTCCCCCGGATTTACCCTCTCTGCCTGGTATGTTTTTCACTCATGCTGCATTTTCCATTTTTAGTATTTGGTTGATGGGTTTTGTTTCTGTTGATGTTTTTGAGGTGGGTTTTTATTTAATTGAAGGATTGTTTGTGGGTTTTGTGAGAAATGTGGAATTTTTTTTTTGAGGGTTTGGGAAATCCTGGAGCTGAAATGTTATAAAGATTTAATTTTGGGTTCTTTTGCAATAGTAGCCGTTGTTAGTTTGGAGATGTGATTGCCTGTTTTCTATTTCTTCCCCTCTTTTCGTAGGGTTTAGGCTTTGTTGTCAAAAGGGCATTTGCTTGTTTTCCCCTTGCAAATTTGTTCTTGCTTGCTGAACTCATTTATGTTTTACTTTTGATTTCAAAGCCCCATCAAATTAGAGTTAGAAGCATGAGAAAAAGGAAAAAGAAACGCTTTTTTATTTATCTTACAAGACAAAGGATTGTAGTATGCTAGTTCTTGTCCTTGATGGCAATCAATGGGTCATGTCATCACTGATAAGTATCAATCCATTTAGGTTAGATATCTTCCAGACAGGATGAGTGACCCTAGCAGCCCTGAATCAACCACACAATCTATGTAATGGACAATACACTTGTATATCACGCTCAATTACATTATACTCCGTTTGTCCTGTTTGACATTTCGCGGTCGCAGAGACTGGTTTGGCCATAAATTGCCATCATTATATGCTTCATAAAGAAAATTATGAAAATAAACTCATGTGAAAGTCTAACAAATCTACTAAGAGTAAAGAGTATTTTCACATCTTAGATCAATATTTACTTATCAACAAATTAATTGTCAAAGTTTACAAACATTGGCCTCAAAAATCAATGGTGGAGAAATAGTTTGAGAAGGAGGGCGTTTACTGACTGAGCTAGACCAGACCCACAAAGATGGGTCATGTAATATTGGGGGTTTACGACCTCATCCAACCTGTAAATTCCCAGACAAAAGTGCAATTCTTTTAGTGTTTTACGGTAAGTGGCACTGGTTCTAGATAATGTAGATAGAAATTTTGAAATTCTTAATGTCACAAAGGAGTTTATATAAGCTTAAGCGTAGGAGCTTATATGGAAGAAAATTACTATGTCAATATAGTATATGTTGTACCTTGTGACAAGATCTTCGGATAGGCTAAATCTCCCATCAAGTTGTTCTGATTTAATTGTCTTTTGTCACTGAAGGGTTTGCCATTTTAGTTTTATTTATTTTATATCCATTGAGCGTTTATATGACCTAACTTGGAAAAAACTTGTGGCACTAGACTGATTTCTCATTTCTTGCTTTTGACTTCCTTAAGATATTTCAGAATCAGACTCTCAGCTTGTTAGAGTTAGTTAATGTGCATCTTGATTTCACTAGACTCTGCCGATGGTGGGATCCTAAAGAGTATTTTCACATCTTAAATCTAATGCCGATGTGTTCTACTATTGCTGTCTTTCTGGGTTCTTCAGTATGGAAGAATTGTTCCGTTCTTCTGTTAGCATTATAGATTCATAGAACTTATGGGGGCCAAGATTTTATATTCAACAATGCAACATCAGCCAGCTACTGAAACTTCGTTGTACAAAAAGCAGCTTAACATTGGCTGGTAAACAATCAGTACGACCAGGTCCTCTGGATATGGAAAGCACCGTGGATGCCCTTTTGGCTTCCAAATTCTACCATTGCTTTCTAGATTGGAATTCCCAGCATCACTGTTAAGTGCTAACACACCAGTGTAACGTACATGTTGATGATGAGATGTACACTTGGAGTTACTTACATGCAATTCCTCATGTGCTAAAGAACCATACTGTCCTGTCCCCAGATTAGTAGTCGAATATGAAGAAGTTCATCTGCATTGTTTATGCTGTGACAAACACCTGCTACTCTGCTAGTATTAGAGTCTTTTCTTATAGGAAACATTGTGTTAATAAAAGGAAAATTGGTACTGGTAATGACAAGAAGAGTCTATATCTTCATGTAACGTAAAGATGCCTGGATAAGAACCCAATCCCATATGAAATTGACAACAGTTAGTCTGTCCAGAAAACTTATGCCTTTGCTTTATTCACAACCAAGTGGTTCCTATGTCCCACTCCCAGGACATGGCACCATTTCTGTTCAAGCTGCTTCAAGAAGCATGCTGCTTTTCTTAAACTAGCGTGTCAGTGCTTGCTCAGTGATACTAAACTCTTGGCCAACTTATTCAATGTATCTCTGTTTTATCTTGAAACTCTAGGAAATCACATGAAAATTGAAATTTATGTTTTGTTGTCACCTTGAAACTTAAGATTAACAATTTGTTTTGGAATGGATAGCATAACTTCAAATAAAGCATTTTCGACAAAAGCCGTGCTTAGAAACTCCCCAACATCCACACCTATAATTGTGGCTTTTTAGTCCACCTGTCTCACTTTATCTCAAACAATCTATTGATTGAATAGTGGTTTCTCAAGCAAAAATACATAGCGCCGAAACTCCTGAATCCTTTGTCGTATAATACATCTACTAGGCTACATTTCACCATCCCTTTTCCCTAGCTTGTAGCCTTTTATTACTGTTGACCATCAAAGGTTGTGCTCAATACAAAGGCGGACATCTTTTAAGTATTATCATGAAAAGTTTGATCATAAAAACCTTTTCTATCATGATAGGCTGTACTCCATAGTCCATAGTCAATCCAAAATGAGGACCTACTTAATACAGTTTAAAACATCTGCCAACACTTCAATAGTTCAATGGGAATTTTGGTTGTTGATTGGGCCTTTCTTGGCTAATATTCCTGTACAGCAACTGTTTGGAACACAAGCTTTTCTTCCAATTCTCATGTTGCTCTCTGCCCCCCCCCCCCCCCCCAATTTTCAGGTTTCAACACAGGAATCTGCTTCTGGAAATGCTCTAGCTTAGCTATGCAAGAATCCATTTTGTGGTTTGCTGATTGACGTCAGAGGCAGTGGGATGTGTCTGAATTTGTAGTTTGATATGGTAATATATATTATATCAAAAGATTTCCATAAACCATATGATGCCTGCAGAAATGGATTTTAAAGGAGGTGGTGCTGATGAAGCAATGAGCATGCAAGATGAGCTGTGGCCGCTCGGTGAAATTGATCCAAACAAGTCAAAGTTCCCATGTTGTTTAGTTTGGACCCCACTTCCAGTGGTCTCATGGTTGGCACCTTTTATTGGACTTGTTGGTATATGCAAGGAGGATGGTTCTATTTTGGACTTCTCTGGATCTAATCTTGTGAATGTTGATGAGTTTGCATTTGGTGCAGTGGCAAGATACTTCCAACTCGACAGAAAACAGGTACCTGTCTGCACTTTGATTTCTGCTGAATTCTCAATGCTAACCATCTCATATCTAGATCAGTTTCCCATTATTCTGAGGTGGTGATTTTTATTGTTCTAAGCTTTTTTTTTTTTTTTTTCCCTTGTGTCATTTTTACAGTGTTGCTTTCCTCCAAATCTATCGGGGCACACATGCAAGCAGCGGTACAAGCATCATGAGTCGGGAACAGCAATATCTTGGGACGACGCCCTACAATCAAGTAGACATAACTATGAGCACAAATCTTACAATCTTTTTACATGCAACTGCTACTCTTTTGCGGCCAACTGTCTGAAACGGCTCTGCTATGGTGATACGATGAGTTGGAATGTGATTAATGTGGCCACTCTTGTACTATGCAAGGGACAGTGGGTGAATGGCATGTCAATCTTGAGATCTTTTCTGCCATTTCTGGTGGTTCTTTGCGTAGGCGTATACATGGTTGGCTGGCCGTTCATAATTGCGCAACTATCTTTCGCTCTCCTCCTGCTTGGTTGGTTTGTGATGGGAACATATTTTTTCGATAATATACTAGAATGTTAGACTCAAGCACTCAGTTAATATGGTAATAACAACTAGAACTGTTGCAACTGGAACAGTTTTACAGATTGCTATCTAAGCGTGATCTAGGCTAAAAGTCGATCATGGTGTAGATTTTTTGCGTGCATTATATGGTCATGCATGGTGCTAGTACGATCATTGAGTGCGGACTTTGAGATTGATGTACTTGCTTGATTGTTTGAGGCTATCAAAATTAAAGGCATGATAACCACAAGCTGGCCTTCTGGTTTGATGAAATCGTCTTGAGCCTTGACAACCTCTGGAGGAGTTAATCGACGTATAGGTGAGCTAAGCCTCTCACTTGATTGAAGTCATATGGTGCTAAATGGAGATATCCAAATGCATAGAAAACCATGTCTATTACTCCTTCGTTCCAAATTGATGTACCCATTAGACTTTTTGAGTTAAACTTTACAAATATAGATCATTAATTTGTGAAAAATATATAGATATTTAAAATCAAAATGCTCTTCTGAAATTTATTTTAGATTATATTTTAAATCAACTTTTTATAATTTTTATATTTGTATAATTAAAGTTATTGATGCCCAAAGTGTTATCTAGGAGACCGTATAAAATCAAGTGGATACATCAATTGGGACGTACAGAGTATGTAATAACTATTCTATCGAATCGAATTTCATCCTTGTGGGAAAATGTTATTCAAGAACTAATCAATTGTTTAAATAGTAATTTTATTTTACAAGGTTTTGGCGAAATGTTTCATCTGAAGAAAATTAGAGGGTAAATGAATCTCACACTTGTAAGCTTGTTTGGCTCAATGGAAAATGAATGCAAAGCAAAGAATTGATAGGAAATCAATAATTACCTCAAGTTGTAATTGTGGCAAATTAGCCCCAAAAGTTAATCTTAATTATCAGAATTTTCCAGCCAATATTTTACAATTGCAACAATGACAAACATTTATTATCTTTCCTTAAGATGGTGTATGCATGCCAAAGTAGATGCCCCCTAAAAGTGTGTGTGATTCATAATCTTTTTTTTTTTTTTTCAAGTGTGTATGACCCCGTCTTATATTGTCAAACTGTTTTGGATAGTAGTCTGTGTGGAACAGTAGAAATTAGTTAGATGCAATCGTTAATTTTGGGTAATTATATTATCAATCATCACTTGGTCCTGTAGCTCAGTTGGTTAGAGCGTTGGTCTTATGAGCCGAAGGTCGCGAGTTCGAGCCTCGCCAGAACCAAGTTTAAATGTTTTTTTTTTCTTTTTGCATTGGTGTGTGTTCTAATAGCTGCATGTTTTGATGTAACTGGCTCAAGTATTCTTATTCTAATTCTCAAAGAGAGAAACCTCTAACAATACTCTGAAATGCATGTATTTGGTATCAGTGAAGCCAAGGATGAGCCTTTTCGACAAACCGGAAAGGCATACAATGTTTTCAGCATCGAGTTAAGACCTCACTGTCAGCTCTGGCCTTTGTGGATTCCATATGCAAACCACACACGTTCTGTCGTAAATTTATTAGAGATTCGGAGAATATCTCAAGCCCGTCCCAGATTGCACAAGATAACGCAAATGTTAAACCTTGTCAAACACGAGACATTAGTGTTCAGATACCAACTTATCAATGTAGTTCATCTGATTCGCATCTTCAGCCTATAGGAACATTGAACAACTGTTTCAACAAATATAAGCAATTCTGTAACTTACAGCCCCCATATGTTTCGTGTATTTGTTTGTTTGCCCTCGAGCAGTTTCTTACACAAGACCAAGTTTACGTTGGTCAAGGCATTTCCTGTCATAACAATTAGTTTCGTACATTGTTGGTTGATTACAGTCCATTTTGAAGAGAAAAGTTCCATCTGGCATTTGGGGCTACTCCTACCGAGGATTATATGCTGATGACAAATCTCTAGATCTGCCCCATCATTATTCTAGCGACAGCTTTTCAGGATCTTCAAGTGCAGCCTGTTGCGTATTCATGCAGACAATCAGTTCTTAAGCAACTGTTAAATGGTTGACATGATCTTCTCGACCAATACAATTCCCGAGGCCAACTTATATTCAGTTTAGCTTCTATTTGCACGTCTATGCTCCATATTTGGGTGCCTTCCACAGCTTAAACGCTACCTCGTATAGAAACCTATCTGCTGGAATTACAAGGTTTCCACTGTGCTGCAATGATGGCAAAGATAAAACCATATTAGGATCTTCGTCGCCTTCTTTTCCAGTTCTAATATTCTTTTAGCAGCTAAAAATGGACACGTGGTTCTTTTTTCTGAGCAAAGAACATCTAAAAACAGACTCTAATGCAAAACTTTAATCTTTGCAATGATGGCAAAGATTAAACCATATTAGGATCTTCGTCGCCTTCTTTTCCAATTCTAATTTTCTTTAGCAGCTAAAGATGGACACGTGGTACTTTTTTCTGAACAAAGAACATCTAAAAACAGACTCTAATGCAAAAGTTATCGGAATCATACCTTTCTGAATTCTTTGAAGGAGAACTCCTCTGCGATATCCTTGCGAGTCACAGCGTCCTGCCATTGTGCTATCAACATTGGGCAATGGTGTCTGTAGATAACAAATTAGTACATGGAGAAGTGAAAGTTTGTGTTTGGTATCTAAGGGCAATCAACAGAACCATTACCTAAAGCCATTCCTTAAATTCACTCCTTTAAGGGTATAGCTTTGACGTGGGAAGAGCAGTGAGAGATCAGAGTTATGTCCATCACTCAAAGACACAAGTGATAAGTTTGAATCATTCTCCATGGCAGTCCCAAAGCTCATGACAAGTGATAAATGCAAACGGGATCGAACTTCAGACCCAGGTTGCGATAACTGCAGTATCTTACCAACCAAGCTGTTGGCACACTCAAGATCATTCTGCCCATTTTCTTTTATATGTGCCCCAATATGAACAAAGACTAGATCAAAATAGTCTGTATCTAAAGCCTTTCCATCTTGAAATCCAAGCAACTTCAGCAACTCACAGGCTGCATCATCACTTGATTGCCCATCTCTAAGCTTGTCAAATTCCACAGCAGTAAAACCAAGCTTCTCTCCAAAACATTTGACAGCTGGAGTATTAGTGACTATGGCAGCTTTCATTCCCATGAACCTATCAGAGGACCACTCAGAATTTTTATATGCTTCTATAAAGCATCATTATTTGTGAACTATTATGACCCAGTTATGATTCCAATTATACCTTTCTGCCATAGTAGGAACTTGCTCTGAAGTTTTTGATTGAGGACCCTTCTCTCCATTCTGAACCCAGAAAGCAACTGTTAGCATGTCAAAACTTTATAGTGCGTCAAATCACTGCTTGTACAACTATATAGCACCTACAGCATTGGGCAAAGCTTCACTTGCATCCAGTAGCTGTGCCAATTCTCCGATAAGCTTTTCTTCTTCTGCCTCTGCCATCGAACATGGGAAGTAAGAACAGAACCAGATAAAGGTGCACTTCACCCGATTACATGCTCGTTAAGAGACCTAAAAAATGTACACTGAAATATTTCTGTCCTTAAGTGCATGTGATACTACATATGAATATTAAAATGTATACCACATATATGTTTGTAATGTAATAAAAGTTTCACACCATCCCCTCTAAGTATCTGACTATCTGGGTGTACCGCTATCCAAGAAAAACAAGTTTACTGTCCTTCAAAGTAGACCTTTGGTGGATAGAATGCTTGCTAGAGTTAAGTCTTGGACTGCAAAATTCCTCTCCAATGTTGATTGGTATATAACTACATATTATTTAGCCTCCAAAATTACTTGATACAGATGTTTCTCATCCCTAAGAGGTGATGAAGCTTGTGGAAGCTATCTACAGAACATTCATATGGACAGGGAAAGCTGGTTTACATTTTCTGTTGTTTGTGGAGGTCAAATATGTCTCAGAGAGTCAGGGTGCAAGGAGAGCTGAACGAAATTTGGATTCTTGGCAGCACGGCAAAGCTCTCTACAAAGAAGATTTACACACAGCTCAAACGCAGCTTTCAGAAAGTTGACTTGAAGAGATTAATATGCAACAACGTGGGACTGCTTAAGGAAGTCTTTATATGTGGTTTGTACTTCAGGAAAGATCAAGCATGGCCGATAGAACTTGAATACGGGGAATCGATTGTAATGTGAACTGTGATGTGTGTAACTCAGATAACGAGTCACACAGTCATCTATTCTTTTATCAAGTCTTTAGCCAATCTGATCTAAATTTCTCAACTGCGTGGAGAAGGGCAACTGCAAATATGAGTGGCAGTCTCCAAAAGCACAGGGTTGTACTCGAATTACTCTTGCAGCAACAAATGGACACTATCTGGCTGAAGAAAAACCAGAACTTTCAACAAATGCAGCAAACCAAACCAATAAGTGTCAACAGAGATTGTCTTACAAGTACTGTCTGGGCGCTGTCCAATTCATTGAGTGATAGAATAGCGGAACTTAATAAAATATCTTAGGGTATATAATGTGAATGAAACAATATGGGATCACTGAGTGTTTATGCATGCTAGACCTTGGACATGATGTGGGGAGCTTGACCAACCCTTCCTAGAAGATAGGGCTTTCCTCTCTCTGATGCAGAGAAATGGTGCAGTTTTACTGAAAGCTGCCCTCTTATGCACTTAATTTCATGTGGTATCTTGATTCTTGATTACAAAACGAAGATTTCATGTGACAGGAAAGACTGAAATTGGGACAGATACTTTGTGCAGTAAATCATACATCCGGATAATGGATATGTCCACTAGTCAGAAGAAGTCACAGGATGTTAAGCCCAAGAAGAAAAGAACGGCGTAGAAATCAAGTTACAATTTACAATAACACAATGTCCAATCATAGTGGTAAGAGAAACACAGGTTCACAAGGTGAATCGGGGTCAAAAACTATGCTATCGAACTCCATTCAAACTTAACAGTTAACATATAAATCCCATCACAGTAAAGTAATGATTAGCACTATATTCGTCGAACATTATCTAGTCGTTGATCATAATAAAACACCATTCCGAAGCATTCCGGAGCCCTAAGGTTAGAATAGGCAATCCCACAATCATGAAGCCAAATGGTACCATCCTAATTCCTAAACAAGCTAACAAAGGTATTCAAAGACAATGTCTCACCATAAACCAAAGATGAAGTCAATGTTACATTGCCAAGGCCCTAATAAACATAATTACTTAACTCCATTGCTCTTGACCCACGATGATACTGGAAATTGTTCTTAATCTATAGATCACAAGTACAGCTAATTTTCATCCCCTCTCTTACTCGCCCATGCCAATATTAGAATTTCTTTTGTCAGCCTCACCGTCTTTAGAATAGAACAAATAAAAAGCACTAGAAGCAGTCAATAAATCTCAGTTAAAATACCATCAAAAGTTGCAAAATCACCAAAATACACTAATCAAATTCTAACCCAGAAGTAAATGATTGCACCCCAAAATCATTGGCCTCAATCTGTATGATAAAACTTTTCATTTCCTGATTTCCCCAACAAAACCCAGAAAACAGATGGGTTCGAATTTGATTAATTTGCATTGAAATATAACACAAGATGACCATAAAATCAAAAAGCAACGCTTTTGAATACTGGGTATTGAAGTTGACAGCAAAATGCATAAAGTTCAATTCTTTTTAATTATTTATGTATTTATCTTTATTTTGAAGGAGGCTAACCTGGGGTGGGAGAGGCATAATCGAGGGCCAATAAGCCAGAGCAACCTCGTGATGTGACTGCGTGAATGTGAGAGTGAGAAGGTGTGATCAGAGGGGCTAACCCATAACCGTACAGTACCAGTGCTCTGCTTGGTTTGTCCGCCATTTTCTCTGCTTATGAGAGAGAGTGAGAGAGAGGAGAGAGAGGAGAGAGAGGGGTGATGTGAACGTTTAGGAAGGGTGCACTAGCACGAACGAGAACGACTGAACGAGTTAGCAGCGTAGGATTTGCCCAGAGAATCAACTTTCTATGTCGTGTCGTGTCGTGTTGTTGAGAACTTGAGATGGGTAGGATTTAGAATTTTAGATCGATGAAACTGGTGGATCCAACGGTTTACAGATTTGGTCACTTCGGCTTCGGATTGGTTACATATTTGATTTGGGGTCAAGTTCAGTTTTAAGTTCATTTTTCGACTTGTACCGGGTTGAGAAAATTTTGTCAGAACCCTGAAAAACGGGTCGAATTTTGATAGCTCTAATAACATAGATGGTCAATTCCCACAATAATTTGAGCTCGAATCTCATACCTATTAGATTCAGATCAAAATATACTCCGAAATGAGATGCATTTATAATTTGTTTAGAACATATGAGTAAGAGTGTTAAGTTATTGTAACACCCCGAATTTCCGTCCAATTTAAAATCATTTAAAATCACGAGTTGCAGCGGAAAAACTCTGGAAATTCGAAGCGTTACCGCCGTATTTAATGTTCAAATCAAATACCAGGCTAGAAAGGAAAAACAGGTGCTAGAAACCTCAACTCACATACTAGATAATTAAATAATAACTATCTTTTTCAACTAACTTAAAAACAATTAATCCAACTGAAATAAAAGTATTAAACTTATTAATTCTCATGCAAGAGAATTAATCTTCTTACTATATAAAATCCCAATAATAACAAAGTTCCAACTAAACAACAAAATAAATGTTTTTAGAAGATATACTATCTTCTTGGTACGCCTTCCCTTGCTCAACTCCTCGAGCTACAATCCTATCAATCTACTCCCCCATATAGACAAATTCCATATCGGTTCATCATAGGCCCACCATTGAAGAGAAATGGACAACAAACACAAGTAAAAAGAAAAACAACTAATCAGCGATGCTGAGTAATTCATAACCACATAATCCATCTCAATCTCCAAAATTAAGTTCACATGCTTAATCAATAACAACAATAATCATGCTTTAAGAAAAGTAAGACAACATGCTTTAACTTAAAGACACAATAATCACCAAATAATAAATCTCATTATTTATTATTATCCTTTAGCCAAGCTCGTTAGAGAGAAGAGAATCGCAAGAATTGTCAAACCAACCGCAGTCGATTCAATAGGATCTTAGTCCCATGCACAGTGGCAAAAGAGGGATCAACCGTCCCGGAGTATAGATGACTCCCGAAGTACTTCTAGATGTTCCTAAGTATGCATACCCTCTCTCAACCCTTAGGTTTACAAGAAGAACAGTTTCATCCACAAAACTTCACTTGCCCAATCATCATATATGGATACAAGCTTTAACTAAATACATTGAGGTCATAACCAATGGAACCACTCAACATACCAAATGACAAATTCTCATTCGCATCCTTTGGTGGATCTCTCACACAAAGAAGTCTTAACTCTCAATTCAATTTAATATGGTGATCACATAACAGGTAATACACATAATCTTGGCACTCAAGTAACACGATATGGTTACAATTTCCGATGGCATTTTACATGAAAGGGCATCTAGGCCTTAATTCAAAACCACCTAATCAATAGTCAAAGTTCATATCAACTTATTGAAGTAACATGCTTCTAACATGATTCCACATGCTTACTAACATGATACAAAATAGCGTTTTCGAGCTATATCCAATTGAACAATTATTAACATAATTTTCGTTCAATAACCAATAATAAAAACATGCATCTCCTCACATGAATATTAATCAAGTAGACATTGCTACACAAGTGAATTTCCAACATTATACATGCATTCACTATCATATAATTCTATACGAATCATCACAAGGAAATAAACATCGATTATCCCTTCTCAAATATTCACAAGTCCAAATAAGAATTCACACTCCTAATTCAATACTAGACAATGAATACAAATCCCAACCAATATGAATTATGACAAAGAGATTACATAATTCATAGAGACATGAATTACGACAAAGGAATTTCATAATTCATCAAGACATGAATTACCTTTAGCAATAGGCAATCACACAATCAATAAACGTAAGCTCCTTACGTTTAAGCGCGGTCAACGAGTCCTAACAAATCCACAATGTAACAATAGTCAATACCTTGACTTCTAAACCACTTTATTAAACTTTAAAAATGATTTAGTACCCTTAATTTAATTAATTAAGTTGCTGGAATTTTCAGTTACTCATGCATGCTCAAAGTTTCCAAAAACGAATTCGCATAAACAAAATAGGAAACTTTCCAAAACCCTAAACAAGTCAACTAGTCAACACTCAAACCACATCACCATCACCACCCATCACCACCGCTGTCTCCCTGCCAGCGGTGGCTGGTGGCGCCGGGCAGCCGCCGCTGCTGGCCGCACGGCCAGCAGCCCGGCGCTGCCGGCTGCTGCAGCACGGCAGGGTGCTACCATGTGCAGCACACGGCCCTGCCGTGATGCACCCGAACCAAAACCCTTTTTTTTTTTTTTGTTAAACAAATTTAACAAACCCTAATCTAATCAAATCCATAATTTAATTAGATTACAAAGATCTAACCTTTTTCATTCAAACTTGATCCAATTCAATAAAAACCACAAATCAAACCCTAATCATGATTCTATCATGCAAATTGAATATAATCTAACAAACCCTAGATAATACTAAATTAGGGTTTATCATACAAAACTAGGGTTCATGAAAACATACTTGAATCGAATAAAAAACGTTTAATAATCAAAGGAAATCAATTTAGAATACTTACTTGAAAATTCAAAGAATTAAAATTGAACAAGATGGATTGTGAAAAGTGATGAACTTTCTCCTCCTTTTTGCCCTAGGAATTTCGGCCGTGTGAGTGGAGAGAGAGAGAGACGTTTTGTTTTTTTTTTTTTTTTTTTTTTTGTTTGGTAAAGAATCAGTTATGTGAGGAAGTTGAGTATATTTAGGAACCCCCAAATCTACTCCTTCTTCACTAAACTGCTTCTTTCCTAAAAATTCTCCTTAATTCCCTCCACTTACCAAATATTTTAGGAACTAAATTTTGAAAATAAGATCAGCAAAATTGATCCCTATTTTCGGCTAGGGTGGCCGAAAATAAGGCCCATTGGTGCCTTATAATTTTCGGCCACTTCCGTAAATTAGAGAGCCCAATCTCTTTTTTTTATTTTGGCCCAATTATAATTTAATTAGGTCCAAAACTAAAACCCAATATTAATTAGGCACTCAAAACATTTATGAGCCCAATTAAATATTTTAAATACGAATTTGCATTTTCTTTTTAAGTAATTATTATTCTAAAATGAATAAAAATTACGGGGTATTACAGTTATGCTCCCACGTCATCAAAGAGCAAAGAGTGATGCCACAATTAAAATGAGATGTGCCACCTAAGAAAAAAAAAATAGGACGCGCCACCTAAGCAAACTCAATAAACTAAAAGTTTATCAAAATTTTCATAAAAGATAATTATATCACCTATGCATTTGGTGTTCTGGCTCTTACACTAGTGTCCCGTAAAACGTCCTTCCAAGCCTATTAGGAGACGGCTAAGCGACCCCAACGGTCACCCATGTCCTCTATGGGTGTTCCATGCGATGTGGTGCGAAAATATTCGCCTTCGTTTCGGGGGCCCCCGGAAGACCCAAAAACGTGAAATTATAGCTTTCTTTTTCGGCTTCCTAGACCCCGGGTGTCATTTTTGCAAAAACTTCTCTGGGGGGTCTATCATGACTCTAGAGCACTCTCGATGCCCCTGGAGGGACATCCGGATCCCCGAACTTTGATACCCCCTATGCATTTAGTGTTCCTACTCTTAGACCAGTGTCCCATAAAACGTCATTCCAAGCATATCAGGGACCGGATAAGCGACTCTGAGGGCCTCCCATGTGCCCTAAGGGTGTTCCGTGCGAGGGCTTCCCATGTCCTCTATGGGTATTCCGTGCTATGTGGTGCAAAAATATCCACCTTCGTTCTGGGGCCTCCCGGAAGCTCAAAAAACATGGATTATAGCCTTTGTTTTCGGCTTCCCGGACCCCGAGTGACATTTTTTCCCAAACTTCTGCGAGGGGTCTATCATGAACCTAAAGGACCCTCGGGGAGATCTGGGTCCCCGAATTTTGATATCACCCATGCCTTTGGTATTCCGACTATTACACCAGTGTCCCGTAAAACGTCATTCCAAGCCTATCAGGGACCGGATAAGCGACCACGAGGGCCTCCCATATCCCCTAGGGTTTTCCCATGCATTGTAGTGCGAAAATATCTACCTTCATTCCGCGGCTCCTCGTAATCCCAAAAAACGTGGATTATAGCCTTTGTTTTGGCTTCCCGGGTGTCATTTTTGCCCAAACTTTTCCAGGGGTCTATCATGACCTTAGAGTACCGTCGGTGCCTCGGGAGGAACATCCGGATCCCCAAACTTCGATATCACCCATGCCCTTTGGTGTTCTGGTTCGTACACTAGTGTCCAGTAAAACAACCTTCCAAGCCTATCAAGGATGGGAGAGAAGTGACCCCGAGGGCCTCCCATGTCCTCTAGGGATGTTCCATGCAATGTGGTGCGAAAATATCCAACTTTTTTACGGGGCATCCCGCAAGCCCAGAAAAAAGTGGATTATAACCTTCGTTTTCGGCTTCCCGAACCCCGACTGTCATTTTTGCCCAAACTTCTCCGAGGGGTCTATCATAACCCTAGATCACCCTCGGTGCTCCGGGAAGGACATCCGGATCTCCGAACTTTGCTATCCGCCATGTTTTTGGTGTTCCGACTCTTAGACAAGTGTCCCACAAAACGCTCTTCTAAACCTATCAGGGACCATATAAGGGACCCCGAGTGTCTCCCATGGCCCCTAGGATTGTTCTATGCGATGTGGTGTGAAAGTACACACCTTCGTTCTGGAACCTCCCGAAAGCCCAAAAAACGTGGATTATAGCCTTCGTTTTCGGCTTCCCGGGGCCCGAGTATAATTTTTTTTTCTAAACTTTTTTGGGAGGTCTATCTTGACCCTAGAGTACCCTCGGTGCCCCAGGAGGTATATCCGAATCCCCGAACTTTGATATACCCATGCCTCTGGTGTTTTGGCTCTTACACAAGTGTCCCGTAAAACGCTCTTCCAAGCCTATCAGAGACTGGGCGACCCTGAGGGCCTCCTATGTCCCCTAGGAGTGTTCCGTGCGATGTGGTGCAAAAATATTTACCTTCGTTTCGCGACCTCCCGGAAGCCCAAAAGACGGGATTATAGCCTTCGTTTTTGGCTTCCCGGCCCCAGGTGTCATTTTTGCCAAAACTTCTCCGGCAGGTCTAGCATGAACCTAGATGACCCTCGGTGCCCCTGGAGGGACATCTAAATCCCCGAACTTCGATATCACCCATGCCTTTGGTGTTCTAGCTCTTACATCACTGTCCCGTAAAATGCCCTTCTAAGCCTATTAGGGACCGGATAAGCGACCCCGAGGGCCTCCCATGTCCTCTAGGGGTGTTTCGTGCAATGTAATGCAAAAATATCCACCTTCGTTCCTGTGCCTCCCACTAACAAAAAAAAAAGTGGATTATAACATTCGTTTTTGGCTTCCCGGGCCCCGCTTGAAATTTTTGCCCAAAATTCTCTGGGGGGTCTATGATGACCCTAGATCACCCTCGGTGCTCCAAAAGGGACATTCGTATCCCCTAACTTTTGATATCCCCTATGATTTTGGTGTTCCGACTCTTAGACAAGTGTCCCGTAAAACGCCTTTCCAAACCTATCAAGGACCGAATAAGCGACCTCAATTGTCTCTCACGTCTCTAAGGGGTGTTCCGTGCAAAGTAATGTGAACATATCCACCTTCATTCTAGGGCCTCCCGGAAGCCTAAAAAAACGTGGATTTTAGCATTCGTTTTCATCTTCTCGGGGCACGGGTATAATTATTGCATAAACTTCTCCGGGGGAGGTCTATCATGACCTTAGAGTACCCTCGGTGCCGCACGCGGGAGTGTTATCTGGATCCCCAAACTTCGATACACCCATGCCTTTGGTGTTTTGACTCTTACAAAAGTGTCCCGTAAAACACTTGTCCAAGCATATCAGGGACTGGATAAGCGACCCTAAGGCCCACTAAAACCGTGGATTAGCCTTCGTTTTCGGCTTCCCAGGACCCGGGTGTCATTTTTTTCCAAACTTTTCTGGTGGGTTTATCATGACCCAAGAGCACCCTCGGTGTCCCGGGAGGGACATCCGAATCCCCAAACTTCGATATCACTCATGTCTTTGGTGTTCCAACTCTTGCACCAGTGTCCCGTAAAACGCCCTTCCGATTGCACCCTCAGGAATCGGATAAGCGACCCCGAGGGCCTCACATGTCCTCTAGGCACGTTCCGGAGCCTTCGTTTTTGGCTTCCGTGGGCACGGGTATCAGTTCTGTCCAACCATTTTCGGGGAGTCTATCATGGCACTAGAGGACTCTCGGTGCCTCTAGGAGGGTCATCCTGATCCCCAAACTTCTATATCACTCATGCCTTTGGCGTTCTGCCCTTTACATTGGTGTCCCGTAAAAACACCCTTACAAGCCTGTGAAGGACCCAATAACAGACCCCGGGAGCCTCTTATGTTCCCTAAGGGTGTCCCGTGCGATGTAGTGCGAAAATATCCATCTTCGTTATATGGCCTATTGAAAGCCCAAAAAACATGTATTAGCCTTTGATTTTCGGCTTCCCGGGGCCTGATTTCTGTTTTTGCCCAAATTTCTTCAGGAGATTTATCGTCACCCTAGAGGACATCCGGTACCTTGGGGCGGTCATCTAGGTCTCCGGACTCCGACATGGGACATGGGCGCTGGGACATGAGATATGGCGCTCGCTGGGCGCTGAGACATGGGCCACCCATATTTTATTTCAATTAACTGTTGATGTGTTTAGTTCACTAAGATCCATTGTCTACTATGATAGTATTTGCTAGAAGAACTCTATGACAAAGTATTTTAAAGTTTGTTAATAAAAGGCTAATAATTGTTTCCTAAGCAATCAGTCAAATAGATAAAAGTTTAGAGTATGAATAATCATAATAAGTAGAACTATTGTGCAAAAAACAATGTCATTTAGGGGTAGATACCTTTAACTTTTATAGAGGCACCACACAAGCCAATAAATTGACATTTTTTTTGTTTTTGTCAAAGGCTAATACACGACCAGTGAATGACTATTACCATGACTTGAGAACATCTTTTTCCCAAACAATTTAATTTTTTTCTGAACAAATTAAGAGTCAGGCTGCGAATGAATCTCTCCAAATCTCACCTTGATGTTGTTTTAGTACTTACCAGTTAATCACAAAATTAGCACCAAAAAAGAAAAAAGAAAAAAAAGTTATTACAACAATATTAAAAGCGAGGCAACCCATCAAAAAACTAAAAAAACAAACAAAAAGAGTTGAAACATCCCGTGCATCAATACATTTAGTGCATATACTCTTATTAGTTACAATACTAGATTAGTTTTCCATGCTCATCAAAAGGAGGGTGCAAGTGAATGGCGACAAAATACACCCCCCCGGTACGTCATATTCGGACTCTCGTGTTCAACAGCGAACATATCAGACTAACTGAACAACCGTCGCAAGCACTGACCCGGTCAACATAGCACCAACAATGGGCTAGTATAGTTCCTAGAAGCAACAAGCAAGCCAACCGACCCAGGATATGTGAGAAATGGAAATTTGAACTCATAACCTTACCTTACCAAACCACTTAGAAGTAAGTTTGGAACCACTTGACCATTGCCCTTGTTGGTACAATGCTAGATTATATATGAATTTGGCAAAAATAAAACAAATGAATATAAATTAAAGGACCCACACGCTTATGCATGGCCAAAGCAATTTTTGAAATTGAAAGTGGTGGTCAAAGAAGAAAAGCCTCCAAATCTCCACTTCGACTTCTAGCCTCAGTGAACATCTTGTTGCACAAAACGGGGTCCATGCAGCCCTACCACCATTATCATTTCTACGCGTTTCGGTGCCTAGTCCTTTCTCAACTTGCGAGATAGATTCTTGGCTCCTATGCACAAAAGAAATAATCACATATTATTGGGTGATATATTTCCTAGTAACTAGGAAATATATCACCCAATATATATATATAGAGAGAGAATAATATGGAAGAATTTATTAATTAAACACGAATCAAAGATGAAAATAAAAATCAAAGAAATTTTTTATCATTATTTGAAGATTATTTATAAATTTATCGATTGAGTTATGCATGAACATAAGCAGGTCAAATTTTATAGTGTTCAAGTTCGATTTGTTTATTAAACGAGTTTAGAAAAGATGATTATGTTTGTTTATCTATTTAGCACACGCTAATGAATGAGGTTTAATCGAATTATTCGTAAGTTGTTTATGAGATGATTGGTTCCTTATTGATGGGCTATAGCCATACTATTCATACATTCAAAGTGAATTAGGAGGCAAAACAAGTGTATATACACGAATATTAAATCCAATAACTAATACTGAGTACCTAGTATTTTAAGTGAGTTGGCATATAGTAGCAAGACATATGAGCTAAATATATAACTAGCCTTTATAAACCCTGTTTTGCCAAATAACCACCTTTCATTTTTTTCTTTATCGTATCTTCTACTATTATTACCTTTGTCCATACTTCCATAAGATAAGACCATAAATGGATATAAATATCTCTCTCGTTAATATCGCATATTTTAGGTGTTCGAGCTATGAGGGTGCATCCTAAGGTACCACGAAGTAAATACCCCTTTATGTGTGCTTCTAAGAGTAGGATCCACGCATTGCCTTTAGACTTCTTTCTTTCTCCTTTGGGGGTGAAGTCTGTAGGAAAAACATACAAAGCACTTATTAAATGAATAAGCTCATGGTGTTATTTTTTTTAAAAAAAAGAAAAAGATTTAAATTGAAAGTCGTAGGACATTTACAATATATCAAAATCTAAGAAATACGCCATCAAAATAAACCAATATCGCCAGAAAATCCAATTCTTACTAAATTGCATGTCTTCAAATAAATTGTGGTCTCATAATGTTTGCTTCCACGAAGACGTTTAATGATTTGACCGAATAGCTTTCAATAATGTGCGTCGAGATATATTGATTCTTACTACGTAGATGGAAATATTATATACGTATATGCTATCCAACAACAAATAAACCACAACATAAACTCCGACAACTCAAAAATCTCAAAATTTTCCATAAAGAAAGAAAATATTAAAATTCATAATGGGACAGTATATGGAACACTAAGTATAAAAGAACACATCTTAAACAAAAAAGTTAAAGATTAATGGATGAGGAAAAGCAGGATCCATATTTTGTTTATTTTGTTAGAGCTGATTGTAACACATTATTATCAGATTATCCTTATTATATATTGAAACATAAAAGAGTAATTTTACATTAAACTTGACAATAGTACATTATACCTGGACAATAATACCACTAGTAATTTGTTACAAGAGAATTTATAAAAAACAAAGCAATGAGTACGAGTACAGTTATATGTTAGAGTATGTAAGGAGTAGAAGCTACTTTATCTAGTCCAAAAGGGCAAAAAACAAAGGACATGCTTTATATGGAAAAAGCTTAACATAGATAAGAGGGCTTTAATGATTCAGTCGGTTGACCATTTTATTACTAAATGTGTACTGAAATATTTTTATTTCATCATCCATGTCATGACACATGCAAGATTCGATCCTTCGATTACTCACCTGATAAAAGTGTATGTTCATATCATATCCTACCATGATGCATGTCCATTAAAATGTGAAATGACAGAAATCATGCACAAATGCATTATTTTGATTAATTAAAAGTAGCCCATATATGGGATTGTATGTATAAGCCAAAGGTTTTGTAAAATGACCTTAACTATAATGATATCATCATAGGTATTTTATCCGGAGGGTGGGCAGTTGGGCACATCATGGATGATTATGTTTTCTTCTTCTTTTTCATGGGGAGATAATATATACTATGAGCTTTTTTTTTTACAAAACTTAATATACAAGATAACACATATATTCATGTAATTTCTGAGGTGAGGCTTATATTTAAGAAATAGCGTAATCTTTGATCTTCATGCTCGGTCCTTATTTGATCTGACTTGTGTGAGATATTGTTTAATAGAAATCTAATATGGTATCAGATCGAGTACGTAACAGTCAATTCTCTCTCCCCCTCCCCCTCCCAGTTTCTTTGTAAGGCGCTTCAAGTACCAACAGCCAACAGGAAATTACTCAATGTCATCTTTCGAACTAAAACATAGGCTTATAAACCATCACAGGTATTTCCAATGTTCATACTCCTATAGATCGATGAGATAGTTTTTAGGTGGTCTATTGTTATAATAATTACTTATCCAATAAAGTACGCTTGTGTGAAGTCTAATATCTGAAACGGTTAGGATCACCTGTTACAATTCGTGCGCTATTCCTTGTCTCACTAATTTATAAATTTGACACGCCAGCTTGTATGACAAAATTACTGACGATCAAGATGTGATTAGCAAGTTTAAAAATGTTAAAATGGTATTGTGTGTCTAGGTAAAGGAATATCCTAAGATGAAAACAAAGGTACTCATGGTTCAAGGAGTGCATAGCAAAAATCCTATAATTGAGTAAAATGAAAGCATGCCTTCATGCTCAATTACAAACAATTATACCGCAGTAAATTCTGCTCTTCAACTTGATTTGATGAACTCAGGTGAGACAATAACTGAATTGTGAATTAATCAAATCTAGATACTTGATTTTGTATATTGAAAAAGTCAACACTTTATCTTGTTAATTAATTTTATGAAATCACTAAAATAAATAAATCGAAATAAGGGAAGGTCAAGTCAAGCCCCCCTTTTGATCATACTCAATAGCCAAACGGCTCAAACCGAAAAACTGACTTGGAAGTTTCACACGGGCAAACCGCACGTGCACAGTGCGGCGGATCTCCACCCTTTTCACTATTGATTTCACACTCTCACTGTCAAACATAACCAGCTTCCAACCACACTTGTGTGCCCTAAAGTGTACTCCTTTCATTTTTTTTTATTTTTTTTGTGTGTTGGGACTATGTAATAGTACATTAGTATAGTATGTCAAATAGTGTAAAATCATAATTAAATTAGATTGTAAGTTATACAATGTCATATATAATCAGCTACAAAATTTAATCAACAGAAATATTAACTCAATAGAAACAGTTGATTTTTCACAAAAACTCGTATGAGTCAGCCTCAAAATGAGGCGCCTCATACAAACATGACGTCATGTTTGGTTATAGAGGTGACCTCACCTTAAGAGCACCTCATAAAAAACATTAAACAATAGGAACATACAGTTCGAGTATTACTCACTAATGTCTTAAAATAACAGTAGCCCTTGTAGTTTTAACTTTTAACCCTTGAAAGATATAATAAACCATGCTTCATTTACATAGCTACTGTTAAATAAGAAAGGATAGTGGTATACAAAATGTTATATATGAGCATAACCCAAGCAATAACAAGAAAAAACTCAACTAGAATTGAACCTTAGTGGGACACTGAGAAGGACAACAATAGTGCAAATTAAACTCCTATTACTCCCTTAGTTCAATGGAGAACATTTTCCCAAAATTAAATTAATGTCAGAATTAAATGAAATAGTATTAAACATCCGTGGCTTGCCCCTCTCTTACACCAAAAAAATGGTATTAGAGATGCGCGCGTCCAATTTGAGATGGATACACTAATTAAATTGAGTTGAACTGTACTAAACCACTTATTAAGTAAGCCATGTTCTTTTCGTCATCTTTACGATGCATTTTGTCGTTAATTTTGTCTCACATTTTGCTTGATTTTCCGCGTCGTTCCGTTCCATTTCTCACCATCCGACATCATTCCGTTGAAGAGAATAGAACCTAAATAAAAAATAACACATCTTAAGTATTCCTTATCCATGCTCGATAAGTTCGTACCCATAAGCCATGATCTCTTGAATAATCCGGAGGGAGTTTATTTCTACTCGTCAGAAATACTCCATATATACAAATAATTAGGAATTGTCCGTGCAATGTACAGGCTAAACTCTGGTTAAAATCTGTTTGCTATTTAGTTTATTATATTAAATAACATATTTTAAATTTTTTTCATTCCTTATATCAATCAATTTGTCCCTCTATATCTTCAATCCTAATAAAGATTTCAAATGTACATAGTGGCATATTACGGTACCCCTTATATCCTATACAATTGTTTTTATTTCTTTTTATTTTTTTTTTAAATAAAGAAAGAAGCAAATAGGAAAGGAAAGTAGCATTTGGGGCTTTGTGTGCTTTTGGCTTTTAGCGTCTTTGTCCAACCAAATGTCCCATGAATCCCAAAAAGCAATCTACCAAATATACTGAAGCCAAAAAAGCAAACAGTACCCACTACATTACTACTCTCTATCCTTAATTCCTTATAAGGGACACAAACCTCTCAAATCCCCTTTCATTCTAAACTCTTTTTAACATTCCCACCTGAGAGGAGAGAGAAAGAGTTAACTTAGAAAACATTTAGTTACTTGCTCTGCCTTTCACTTACTTCCCCTGACTTTAAACCCAATTGCTAACAAATTCAATTAAGATAATGGAGCAATGTAGCCCATTCAGCTGGGTTAATTACTACAATGAAGAAGAGGTAATTATAGTTTAATTTCTTTTTTCTCAATTTTCATTTTTAAGTGCTTTAAAATGACAATTTTTGACTAATTTTGTGTTTGAATTTTTGACAGGGAATGATGGGTGAACTGAGAAATTACATTTTGCAATCAAGAATGGAGCTAGAAGCTACAGTTGTAGCTGCCCAAGAGGAAATTATGAAGAAAGAGGAGGAATTAATCCATATGAAAGATCTCTTAATGTTGACTATTAAGGAAAGAGATGAAGCTCAAGCTAAGTTCCAAAAGCTGCTGTTGGAAAAGCTGCTTATCCAACAGCAGCAGCAACAACAGTCGCAACACGATATTCGACAGCAAATTCATTATAATCAGCCACAGCAGCAGCAGCAACAGCTGAAGCAAAAAGCTGTTTCTGTGTCCAAAACTAACACAACAACTAACTGCTGCTTTTCAACCTCGTCTTCTGAAAGCGAGGAAAGCAGCATGATATCTTCCCCTTGTTGTGGTGGTACTACTACTAATACTAATTCTCCCACCTTACAACCACAACCACCACCCACATTACTCCTTAACCCGCCCTCGGCCACCTCATCACCACCACTTCCACCTCAAATAGCGGCCACATTGGCCAGCAAACGCCGCCCATTACCCGAAAAAGGGAACCTCCTGAAGGCGGTGATGGAAGCAGGGCCGCTACTCCAAACGCTACTTCTAGCAGGACCACTCCCTCAATGGCAACACCCACCACCTCAACTTGAATCCATTGAAATTCCACCAGTTGCCATTAGCCCTTCTAGTAACACTAATTCCCCTAGGAAAAGAGGAATTGATCATTTGGATTATTGCTCAACATTAATTTCTTCATCACCTAAGTATCAAAGGGTTGTTTAGTTTTGACTCTTAATTAGAACTGGTTAGTTAGTATAGTACTGGTATTAATTATATGATGATAGTTTGTTAAAGTTTGATTTTAGTGTTAGCAAAACTAACCATCTTGTTTCTTCATACTAGTAAACATGTAAAGAAAGACTAGTCATGAAATGGATGGATGGATGGATGGTTACTTTTTACCTTACCAGCCTATCATTTAGTTGGGTTGGTTTAGGTGCTTGTATAATATAATTTGTATTAGGGAAATTATATTAGGAAAAATATCCTAACTTCTCCCTAGCTTGAAAGGGAAAGAAAGGGAGAGCAATAGAGAGAGAATGAAAAAGGATACAAGAAATGTCAAGTTTTTACAACCACCTATGTTTAGTGGTGGTGACTTTTTTGCTTTTTTTTTTTTAAATTTTAGTATTTTGTAATTTTGGTATTGTAGTGCTTGATTCTCCTATACAAAGGAGATATGGGAGGGGCCCAACTTGGATTTATGAACAAGATGTTGCCTTCTTTTTTTTTTAACTTTTGTTTTTTTCTTTTTCTAATTTGTGGTTGTATGGATTTATATTTATGTGTGTCATTATATCAAACACATGATGGTAATATATATATAGTTATGATGATTTGGGTTGATGTGAGCAAGAATCAAAGAAAGGAGATTTTATGTAATAAACTAATATTGTTGCTTTTTGCTATTGGTGTTTGCTTTTAGGTGCATGGAATGATACTTTTAAAAGTAATTGTAATGATTTTAAAACTGACCAACAATAATCATGAATTCTCCCACACCCATATGATCCTTTAGCTCCCAATGAAGCATAACTACCATCTCAAGGTAATATAAGTGTCTGCCATTAGAACTGCATTGCAACTAATTAGATTCCTCCTATTATCTTGAAGGAAGCATGCTAAACAATCAATGATTTAATGTGTTTATGCATGTCAAGAGTGGAAGTTAAGAGATCTTCTTGTCTATACTGAATGAGCAGATTTATTTTGTGTCTTTACATTATTGTCTCGATGTTGTTTCTGTCTATTATAAAGTTATGAAAATGGTGTACAAAAACTAGTCACCCAGCATGTAGTTATCTTCTTGTCCGTTTGAGTGTCTCACTTGTTAGCTAAAAAGTTCTTGCACAAATATGAGTATAGGTGTATTCTTTTCCACTCACATACTCATCAGTAATTGTTCAATTCAGTTTAGTGACGTTCCGTTCGGTGACGTTCAGTTTTATTCACTGATCTACGTTTTCTCTCACATATTATTATTTTATTATTCAGTTCAGTTCAGCTCAATTCAAGGGATATCAATTCAATTGAATCGAAAAAGACTGATCATAGCACACTCTATGTTGATTACTCGATACTCGATAAGAGATTGTTACCTTAACTTGTCCGCACTCTGTATAGTATGGCATAAATAAATGACAAACCCAGTATATCCATAGAATTTTCACATTATATACTTTAGCTAATAGCTATATATGGTCTTCAAACGATTATTGCCTTGCCCCTAAAAAAAAAATTTTAAAAAAAATTACATATTCAGAAGTTTCTTATATTTGAGAAGGCTAAAAAATTGTTTTTGAGGTACTAAACTGTGTATATTTTTATTTACATACAATTCAAAGTATTTCGCGCCAGTTGCAAATGATCACAAAAAGGAGACAAGGGTAGAATGTCAAAGACACTAAAATCTCACAGATTTGATTTGTCTATTTTTAAACCTAACATGCATGGATATTTTGGCGCCAAATGCTTTCTTTTCCTTTTTAATTTTCTACATCATTTTTTTTTCCCTCTAATGAAAATGACCCAAGGTTGTCAAATATAATAATAATGATTGACAAAGGAAAAATGAGAGATAATAAGGGCCAATTGATCAAATGAAATGAAATGTCTTTTAAGAAATGTTGCTTTCAACAGAACGGTGTGGGGGTTGTCATATGATGCGGTGCACATGCTTTAGGAGCAATAAAGAAGAGTGAGACAGTTCCGCCTAAAACCTCATACAACCCCACAATTTCATTTTGCAAAGTAAGTGCAGGATTTGTTGACTCTAGGACGACGGTCTCACCAAAGGGCTCACCCCCTTCTACACTACTATACTCAATATATTGACCAATAGTAAGAATTATCTATTTGAGGAATGGTTTTCCAAAACATGTCGTTGAAATGAAGTAATTGCAGGCACTTGTCAAAAAGAGAAAGTTGAGGTAGAAGGATAAAGATATACTGTATGTAAGTAGACCAGCAGCCTTTGAGCAATGCAATTGTTTCTCTTCCTAAATGAAAACTGTATGCATTCTTTAAAGCTTACACGAATTCAGTTCAGTTTATCATGTGTTAATTCAGTGATTTGTAATTCAGTTCAGTTTATCATGTGTTAATTCAGTGATTTGTAATTCAGTTCAATGGTGCTGAGTTTAGAACCATACTTTTGTCTCAAATATCAAATTGTGTTCAATTAAGTTTAATGGTATCCAGTTCAGTTCGGTGGTGTCCAGTTCAATAGTGTTGAATTCATTCAGATAAGTTCATTCATAAAGAATGCAGCCTTAGTGTATAGAAGATATTGATACATAAATTTCTTGAAATTATATACCGTCTTAGGAATGTTTTTATGTTGAAGACAAATTATTCTTCCAATGTAGAGTATATACCTTACCTCAATGCTAACTCCAACCTCTTTCAATCAATGTCTCAATTTCTCTATCGTTAGCTCAATTTGTCACCATGACCACTTAAGCACGATAACGATATCTCAATTATCATCCACCCGTGGTCAAGGAACTACTATCAGCACCACACTATCAGTCTATCACGCCCCTCTTCAACCTGTGCCTCGCTCATATGGATTTTCCCCACCCCTATTCTGAATTCTCCCTTGTCTAATCACACACCCATTCGAACAGCCACTGATAGACTCGCTCACCAGCCACCACCAGTTCCATGGCTAGTAATTAGATGCCCAAGTCGACACTCGATGTCGGAAGTCTTAAACTGGGTCCTAGTAAAAAGCCACCAGTCCAGACCATTATCAGATGTCACTTTGAGATTTTGCAAGTATAGAAAGATAGATTCTTTATCCCAATATTCACAAAAACTCAAAAGCGATACCTCCAAGGCCGTCTATGAGAGTTTTTTGCCTTATATCTTAGTCCCTTGCTGACTTCCTGTGGTCAAAACTTTTAAAAAATACAATGCGTAAAATGTTACTAGTAGACTTTGGATCGGGTGGATAAAGGTTGAACCCTAAACCACTAGTCCAATAATCATACTAGTAAATTTTGGAGAAATCACTAAAAACTGGAGATATATATACAGAACAATAAAGATGCAGAATGGTATATTACAGTTTCAAGGGTCAGAGAAGAATGCTTCACAATGCACAGATTACACTGTTTTTGAGAAAGGGCGTCAAACTATATTACATTAAAAGAAAACACGTTCCTTCTTACATCCAAGCTTCTTAGCCCAAAGTATTGGACACCCCTCTAAGAGACTGAGAGTTGGACACAATTTTTCCACCGCTTTCCTCCCGAATAAATCATTTTGTTAAATAATCTCAGCAAATAATTGAAAATCTGCATCCATCAATTTGATGGTCACAGAATATTCCAGCCCTATAGCTAATCTAACAAGTGAAAAGTACCAATTCCTCCCCGGGAAGAATTGCTCAATATTGCCAAGCTCTGTAAACGAACTTGACAGCTACCGACAATTCTACACGGAAATGTAGGCATCCTGTCAAACAGCCAATGTGTTCAAGTGCTGCTGCTCTTCATTGCACTAAAAGCCTCAGTGCAGAAACCCTCAACTCTGCAGGTACCTTTGTTTAGCAATTATCTGTCCTCCTACATTGTCAAAGCTGTTACCTCTCAAGCCCAAGTGACACTTCTAATGACATTGATTCTCCGAGAACTCCTCGGCGCCTTCACTGCATCTCCCTTTTCCACTGATTATCCCACATGAAAGACCATTGCTCATTCCTCAACCTCGGTATTAAATATAAAACTAGGAAAAACTGTGGTGATATCCCTGAAAAATCACCATCAAGTGATGAGCTTAGAATTTACTACTATGATAAGGGGAGGCCACCCTACCAAAACAATACCGCTCACAGAAAATAAATTCAGAACATATCGTTTTACTACATTATTTATTAGTGAAATGAAGAGGCGTTCCAAGAAACCTCTAGCACAATAGAGAGATGAAGTCTATGTTATGCCTGAGTAGGGAGGATGAGTATGCAACTGGTGTATTACCATTCCCTGTATCTCTCCCTCCTTATGCAACGTCCTAAAGTTTCCATACAAAGGTCATTAGATTGACATGAAGAAATGCGGGAAGTAACTTCTTAGGAAGTAGCAGTTTGTTAGGTTGTTTGGTCATTTGGAAGTTGGAAAAACAGGGGAAGTAACTTATCTATCCCTTTCGAGATTAGAACCTACAGGAAGTTACATCTCTTTGTTGGCAACCAAACAATATTGAACATTTCACAATAGTTCTTGGAAACCCAAGACAATTTCGACTTCACCAAACAACAACATAGGCTTGGAAATTCATGCTATACAAACAAATCAGAAAGCGTACTTCCTAACCCTCACAATATGCAAGACCACAGTGAGTCTTTACCCAGTATTACACTTCAATAAAGCTTGCAGTAAAGAAGTTGTTAAATCTGGATCATTAAGTCAAATACTTCCATCAATTTTTTATTTTTTTTACTTCTATTATAGGAATTCTTCATCAAATTGAATAGACAGGTACAAAGTTTAATGTGAAACAGTAAATGGTACTCAAATTCCAGTTAGTGTCTATAATTTTTGTTACTTATTTAACTGTTTTGAGCTCTATAATTTTTGTTACTTATTTAACTGTTTTGAGCTTCATACCGAAATCTGGCATCAAAACCAATTTGTCATTATGGGATGCACCCTCCAGGCTAATAAACTAAGAAAGAAAAATAACTGGGGAGAAATAATGACTGTTTCTGAGAGCGAGGAAGACAAGTAAGATGAGGGGATCATGGGCAAAGTGACATACTTCAGATAAGAAAGAGTCATATTCCTCATAAGGCCTGGGTTACGAATAACAAAAGCCTTCCAATCTTCCTTGCAGATTTTACCATCTCTGTCAGCATCAGCATCGGCAAATGTCTGTAGAAGAATGATAACTTATAAGCATAGCACTTCAACGCAGCCAAAAGAAAAGAAAAAGGATAAACAAGAAACACATAGCCCAAGCATCAGAAACTGTCTGAAGATAACTAACATATTGACTTATTTAGTGGGGTGCATTATTAAAGGTCAAAAACAAGGAGCCCCAGGAGGTACCCTAGTTGCTCAAGTGCACGTCTCCTATAATGGAGGATCGGAGACCAAGGTTCAAATCTAATTAGGTATTTTTGAAGTTCCACACGCAAAAGAAACAAACTGCAGGACACATGAACAAAGATTACCTTGTCAATGATAGCCTCTAGAAGATCATCAGATAGATCAAGCCCAGATTCTGATAGTATGGCAATAATCATTTGCTTAACCTGGACAAAAACATGTCTTAGAACTGCCATTCCACATCACGTAATATAAGAAAGAAATACAAAATGCACTTACTTCTTCACGTTCTATAAACCCAGTTTGTCTCAAATCATAAAGACGAAAAGCAACTGCAAGAAATAAACAAAGAAAAGTAAAATCACTGAGCAAACGAAAAGCAGTTAAGTAGACTGTACCTAAACTCTACAATATGGACTTACAATTAATTTTGTCTTCAAGAGGGGCATGGGGATGAAATACACTGAGAGCATGAATGAATTCCTCAAATTCGATTACGCCATTCCTTTTTTCATCAAAGAGGTCAAAAACCTGCCAAATAGATATGATGGTCAATAACAGCTCCGATTATGGGGTAAGTATATGTTTCAACTCTTTGCATAAATATTTTAGGCAAATAAGATACAATGCCAGCTCTGAGATAGTCAAAAATCTACTTTTCAGAAGACCACCCTTGTGGTGATAGTAGTATAAGAAATGCTATCTAGTGCCTCATGCCTTTTACAAACTGCTTCTCACCAAACTAACTCTAAACAAAATTAAAATAAAGCCCACCAAAGAGTTGAAATCCATACTATGACTAAAAGCACAGGATCACCGGTGGTCTAAGGTGCTAGGCCCATCATTCAGTCACTTGCTTTTTTTCTTCAAATCATGGTCTATTATTTATGGTACACAGTAGTAAAAGTATAAAATTATGCTGCATTTTTTGTGTTTGAATTTCAATCTTTTTAATCGTGGTTAGGCCCCTTGCTTTGCGTAGGGGCGAGCCTTTACTCCCAAGTTTTGTGTCAAGGCTCCAAGCTCAGTCTTCCTCTTGCCTTTTACTGTACTGCTTCTTACACAAACAGTTTCAAACAAGAATTACCTGACAAAAGTTTTGAGTACAACTATTATAAAACATAGGGGAGAAAAATCAAGGGAAGAAAAATCAATTACCCGGTCCAGAAAAAGGTTTTCGCCATATGAGGTTCTGAACAGTGCTAATTGAAGTTCCTCCTGCATATCAGTTAAGATATACCCATGAGAATTATCATTGAGTACCATATGATATAATTTATATTTTAAAGTGAGCATTAAAAATAGAGTTATATTAAGTCTAAAGTATAAAACAAAAGCAAGATTAGAATTAGCTTTCAGTGAATGAAGATAGATATCTAATGCTTACAACTAGACTTATATTAAATAATAAGAGTTTGAATCACAAAAGGTTCCCTTCAACATTTGATAACTCTAATATTGTAAGTTAAGAATTAATCGAATTGAAAGTCAAGCAATATCCCTTTGGATCATTATACAAATTACATATATATTCACATGATTATTTTTTTAACAACATTTCTAGATTCATCTTAATTCTGACACAAAACCAGGTAGGATGATAAAGAAGAAATTTTGTTATGCAAAAGAGATTAAGTATTTTTTTTTATTTTTAAAAACAACACATGTATAAGAGAGTGATTTGTATAATAACAAAATGAGAGATCAAAATAAGTGAGACCTGTGAATTGTCACAGGCTGTGGAGGGGCGGACCTAATCAAATTATTTAAAAAGAAAAGATCACAATTGCACTAACACCCCAACATCAATAACAAAATATAGAAAAGCTAACTACTCGCTTTCACGGAATCAGAATCAGAATCAGTCTGGAAAAAGAATATACATTTTTTGAAATTGGAAAAAGAATATACATTTGTTGAGAGTAATTCTCTGATCTATTCTCTGATCAATTGCAAATCAAAAAAATGACCAAGAGTCAGATTTGATAGTGTCAATCTAATCTGATTTGAAAAGGTAAGTTCTAAATGAGTTGAAATAGTAATCTACATTGATGAAGACAGAATCTAACTCTTGAAGTTTGGAAAGGTTGAGATCATAGTGCGTCTGTGCGTGGCTGGATGACAGGGATCAATGTGGTTTCACATGCTTTTCTTTTTGAGCCAGTGGATTTGGTTTATGAAGGCCAGCTGTATCTATAGCTGTTTGACGCCGTAAATGGTGGGCTTTACTTTCAATGGCCTAACGTGGAGATGGAAGAATGGTTATCAATGGTCGGTAATGAGTGTCGTAGCTCGATTGAGGTGAAGACTCTAAATTGGATTCGAGCAACCACAGATACCAGCTTCAGCTTCATGTTTATTGGTTCAAGAGAGAGGGACACGAGGGGGGAGGGAGAGGGAGAGATTAATTGTGCAAGTACTAACATGAGTCAAACCACCAAAGGAATTAGAAAACACAGTTGAAATTTCTAAATTATGGGTCTTTCAAACTTCCATGAATTTTTTTTGCAGGGTCAAACTTCCATGAATTTAGCCCATAAAAGTATTCAAATCCAATTTTTTTTGTGCATCCAAACAATGGAATTAGCGTAATTCAGCAATTTAGAATGACATCCATTTCCCTTAATTTAGTACATATTCAAATCCATTGTGCATCCAACTCGCATAATTCTGTAATTTAAAATGAAATCATGCACCCAAAACGGCAGTACTAAAAATCTACCTGAAAAGCTCAAAACAGACTTGCAACAAAATGCAGATTAACAATGCGTAACAAATACTCACATCACATAAAGTTGCAATAACTTTTTCCCCACTTTAGAAACCAAACAACACAACATTACAAAATCATTTCCCAGAAAAATATTCTCCCATCAACCTAACACACCCATAAGCTAACAATTTCAAGGACCAAAAAAAAAAAAAATCAAAATAATACCTTGTGAATTAAGCCGTCATCAATGATAGAACTACTCAATTTCTTAAACAGCTCGAACAATGCCTCCACCTCATTAACACTAACTGCAACATTAAATTAAAAAAAAAAAATCACATTAACAACGGCAAAAAAATCCTCGAAAAACAAAAACAAACTGAAATTGAAAAAAAATCCAAACATACAAAATATCATTTACATCGAGTCTCACTAGCGAGGCGAGCGAGATCAGAGTAACCAAACTTGCATTTCTTGACCCTAGGTGTTGGTTTATACTCGAAACAATTCGCCGCTACGAAAAATAAAGCTTCAGCAATTGCTACGAAAGGGATTACTACAGCGCATAATTTCTCCCCAATTGTCAACGAGCTAGATCTCTGCAACATTATTGGTTAATCAATTCAAATCAATTATTTCATACAAACAATTAAACATCAAAATCTATTTCAGAGATTTGAATTGTTGAAGAAAATGAGGAGAGAGAGGATTTGGTATGAGTACCGATGAATTATTGCCGTAATTCATTGTAGGAAAATGATGGAATCTAGAGTTGCATCTTCTGAATTTTTCCCGTGTTTTTCTCTGTCCTTGGTGATATGATGAGCTGAAGAATTGAGGAGAGAGAAAATAAATGGTATGGTCTACGGTGTGGAGGAGAGAGAAAGGGAGGAGGGCATAAAAAGAGAGAGAGTTCAAGCGGGTCACGTTTAATGATGGTATTATATTTAGGGTGGCTTAATTTTAATTATTTTTTTTTCTTCATCAACACTATAAGTGAATGGCGCGTGAGAAAACTCGTTACATCATGTTCGGAAACAGTGGCTCGATCAACATAGCGTTATTAATGGACTAATATAATTCCTATAAGTCAGCAGACACAAGACATAGAGACGGAAAATGATAATTTGAACCCGACTTTGCCTAACTAAACCATATATGAGTACTTTTGGAACCATAGATGTCGTCATTACTTTTTGGCTTCGGGATATAATGAACTAAAACAAAATGGCTTATAAAATTGTCGGCACTTCTTATTTATTGTGAAGTTGCGATGGTTATCGTACCTCAGATCTCGGGTCAAATGGAAACAACCTCTCTATGAGACTCTCACAGAGATAAACTGTGTACAATCGACCCCTTCTTACCCTGCCTAGGCGAAAGCTTCTTTGGAGATAATGGGGTAATGTTAATGTTAATGTTAGATGTCGTCATTACTAGTTATGGATTTATGGTGGTTTATTGTTGCGTTTTCATTCTTTTGTTTTTGTTTTCATTCTTTTAATTTGTTTTTGTTTTTTGTTTTGGTTTTTGTGTGGGGGTGAAAGGGCGAAAGGGAAATGTGCTTATCCAAACACAACTAAAGCCAGCTTGGAATTAGCAGTTTGGCCACGTGCGAATGCTTGGTTTTATTTTAGCCACCTCTCATGACTTTTTCTTTTGTTTTTGATTGTTTTTTCTTTTTTTGGGGTAAGTTTGGATTCGAAAGGAACAATACAACGAAAGAAACAAAAAAATTCAAGCAAAAGAAACAACAATGATGGAGCTCAATGGGTGCTACATACGTGCTAGTTACATTTACATTTATGAAATGTTGGAGAAGAATGTGATGGAGGAGCTTATGGGAAGGCTCATCAAAAATTTGTAACTTCGACTCCTTCCTCAATTAAAGATTTGTCAAACTTAGTTTGACGAGATAAAAAAACTTAGTATGACAGAATAAAATTATGAGATAGATCGTAATTATCTATTTCAATTTTGGTTGAATTGATTCTTTCACGTTGTAATTTTATTTGCTGCTTTGTAAGAATGCTTAATTTTGATGTTCCATACCTTTTGCCTTAGCGATGAGCTCTCTACACACTTCTTCAATATTTGCGCATATTGCTTGGCTAGTAATTAAATAGCTTCAACACCAAGCCTTATCAAGTTGAGAGCCATGCGAAAACAACTCATGGCAACAATTTCCTCAAACCCTTGTCGTATGCTATTAATTAGCAAACTTCTTCAAAGAGCTAACAATTCAATTCTTGAAGAGGAGGAGTCGCAAATGCTTCAATCGGCTCACTACAATTACAACATAACATATCATTCTAAACTAGTCAGACCTATGTTCCATTATGTTTTCACATAGTGTTTAACATGTACATACATACTAAGCAGACACTCGTAGCAAACTAATTAATCTTAGTTCTCACCTTTAATGCACTCTGAACACCATCTCATACCAAAAAAAAAAAACCATCACTCCTCAAAGCTTGCAAAAATGAACTTAACTGGGGTCTATGGGTATGCCCCTCACTCGGCAAAGATTTTACGATTGTGCTGCTTCTAAAGCTACCCTATCATGGTGCCAAAATTCTCGACCGCCCAATCAAAGTATCTTGTATTCTAATTAACCACCAAAATTTCCTTAAGCCATGTTTTGAATGGCCTAGAGTTGTTTATGGGCGGAAAGGCCCAGTAAACCTAGCCCATTCGCCCCTGAAAAATGGCGTATTTGGACCGTGTGTTATGGTGATTTTATAAGGACCCAGTCAGTTGGCCTGGGCCAAGTTTGCTTGCCAGTCTGTCTCATAGGCCAAAAGTCATGTGAAACCAAGCCCGTTTTAAATAGCTCTATAGTGTCATTACCCAAAACCTCATACTGGACTGAATAAATTGACAAATGCGAAAGATGTGATCCTCAACCTCCTCTACCCCATAAATATGACAACTTAATTGGTAGTCTGTCAATTAGCCCACCACTATACTAGCAAATATCAATGAACATCCTCCACCACTAAGAGTCTAAGACACCTTTAAACTTCATATCTTCTTATAAATATCCGTACAATACAAGACCCACGTCCCAAAAACCCACATTTTTCTGCTCCCACCCATATTAAAAAAAGAATTTTTTTTTTTATGAAAAGCCTTCACTTGATCTGCAAGATACTCTTTTAACACCCAAAATCACCATCGAGTTTTATATATATATATATATATATATATATATATATAAAAATGAGTTCATTTCGTGTGGTCACGCCACGTGGGATGTCACGCAAGCGCCCAAATTCGTGTGGTGATGACACGTATGCCGCCACCTAAGCCACTCATTAAGTGGGTCAATCATTAATGCATGATCATAAATACAACATAATATCATTATTATAATATTATTCAAATTATAAAATAAAATAACTTTTGTTATGCAAATTTAAAAATTATAATTCTTACTCCATCGGTACAGGTTCAGAAAACACTTCAAAATGAGATACATATGTATTATCTCCTATAAAGTTGGGTTCTTTTCGTGTAAGGATGACAAGTGGGACGCCAGATGGGAGGGATATGTTCGTGTTAAGATAACATATAGGTGCCACATCGGTATAGTATAAAAGTGAGTCCAATTCGTGTGGGCACAATACATAGGGCGCCACATAGGAGGTGTAAATTCGTGTGACGATGACACCTAATTAAGCGTCACGTAAGCAAAGCTTGCCACATAGCCTAACAACTATTCATCCAAGTGTCACTCATTAATGCCTCATCATAAGTCGAAAAATTATAAGTATTACTTCAATGGATTGGATTTGAAAAAACTTTCAAAATGAGATATATATGTCCTATAAAAGTTGGGTCATTTTCACCCAAGCGGTAATGACATGTAGGATACCACATTAGAGGAAATGTTCGTGTGAACATGACAGGTAGATGTCACATGTGCACAACTTGGCCACATAACTTAACAGATCAATCCAAGTGTCAGAAGTTCATTATTACTCGAATTTATTATATGATTTATTTGCATATTACTTCAAATTACAAAATAACATATCTTTAGTTACAATAAATCTAAAAATTATAAATCATAGTTGTTTAGATTGGTTTTGAAAATGTTTGGTATAAACTAATTGGATAAGACACTTAAGATATCCATATTTGTATTATATTAGTTGTAAATCACACTTGAATATTAGTAACGAAAACATATTCTAAACATTTAAATTCAATTTGTAATAAATATTTTATATTTATAAGAAAAACGGAGTCATTTTTCATCTACAGATGTCATATGGACGAACATTTCGTGTGTAGGATGAAACATGAACGTGAACTCATCATCTACTCCAATGCTTTCTTAGCAAATTAATTGAGACTTTAATATAGCACTTTAGACATACTTATATAATATAAATGTCACGCAAACGAAGAGTAGATTCAAGTAACACACTTTATAAGTTATGTTGAAATTTACGAATGTTGAACTACCTAACACATTTGAGAAATAAATATTTAGGATCAAATTGTTGATTATAACTTTTGAAAGTGGAAAGTTTTTTCTCACCACTAATTGATTTATTTCAATTATCAAAAATTCAATTTCAATAAGAGACTGATTTTTAAATAGAGAGAGATTAATTATTCTTTATTTTTTTTCTTTGGAAATTTTGAAGTAGGCTCAAATCATGTTCATAGATGCAGATCAATTTAAAAGGATATTTAGAAGTAAATTATGAGGGAGACATAAAGTTATACTATTATTTTTAAGAATTAGGATGCATCCTATGGATAAAAGTTTTACTAACATAAAATTAAATATATTTCACACATAATATTTATAATTTCATGCCATAAATTTTTAATGTCTTTATCAAATATATTAGTAAAAATATTTCTCTTTTTCTTTTCGTGTGTGCACGGCATGAAAGACGCCACATAGAGGCCCAAAATCGTGTGACGATGACACCGAAGCCGCCACAAAGGTTGCCACATAGCCTAACAACTCATCATACAAGTGTTTCCCCTTAATGCCTCAACATTAGTTAACTTTATTATATTTATTAGCATATTTTTAAATTAAAAAATAAAATAAATTTAGTTACGTAAGTCAAAAAAATCATAAATCTTATTTCAATGGATGGGATTTGAAAAAGGCTTTAAATGGAGATATATGTGACCTATACAAGTTGGGTCCTTACTCCTTACCATGCAGTGATAAAATGTAGACGCCACATAAGAGGGAATATTCGTGTAAAGATGACACGTTGACGTCACATGTGCAACTTTGTCACGTATCTTAACAAATCATGATCCAAGTGCCAAATGATCAATATCACTCGACTTTATTATATAATTTATTTGTTTATTATTTCAAACTAATCAAAATAGCATATTTTAAGTTACGTAACTCTAAAAACTAAAAATCTTACTTCATTAATTAAATTATCTTTTCTTATTCTTTTGTGAAAGTTTAAAGTATCCTCAAATTATGGTCATAAATTAATATTTTCTTTTTTTTTGAGGGGAAAAGTAATTCTATTAATTGAAAGCCATACGACACTTACAAGAAGGATTGAATTCAACAAGAAATAGATCTAAAACATCAGAATACATTCGAATAAAAAAGCTATGTAGCACTAGAGATTCAACAATTCCGATCGGCTTCCATTTAATCGTTGTTTTCCATATTACAGCCTCTTCGCGGAAGACTCTGCTATAGCTTTGAATGCTCCAATCCGACATCGTAGACCATCTCTTGATAGAATAGATCCGCCAAAGTACCATACGAACAACAAAACAAAAATCTAACAATACTCTCAAAAAGTGAGAGACAGCTGAACCCAATAAATGGGACAAACTAACTCTCACAGATGGAGAGACTGATATTATTCGACATACTAAAACTAAAAAACAGAACAAAACAATGAAACAAAAAGAATTGGGGCTTACCATTAGCAAAGAATTGCTAATGACAGCCCCTAAACCAAAAAGCGGCTAGGATTTTTTTGGGAGGAAGGAGAGAGAGAAAAAGGAGAGCTGCAATTTAATATTTTCTTACATTCCTTTTATTTCAGATGTATATCAATTTAAAAAGGTATTTCATATAAAAATATTAAAATAGTTAAATATAGAATTAGTTGTGCGGAATACAACAGACATGAGGTATCACCTAAAAAGTTATCTTCATTTCCGAGAGATATTTACCAGAAACTAGTTTTTACACCAAAATTCGGTCAAATAAAAAACCCTTCCTAAATCTAGGGGAGAGAAAAGGCATTTCTAAACCTAGGGGAGAGAGAAGAGAGAGAAGATGAAACCCACGACGGCAAATCTGACAACCGTATCTCATGTGCTCGGAATCGTTGGAGCTGCGAGTGGGGTTGGTTTTGGGATACAATCGGCGGTTTCCAGCGACCATGAACAAGAGAATCACAAAGACAGGTTCGAGCTTCTCATTGACGTTCTCAGAGATGAGGCGGAGGAGCCTTACGCCCTTACCTGAGGACTATCAAAGAGCTTCTGAAAGATCATGCTGAGATGAAGGTAAAAATGGTTTGTTGTTTGGTTTACTTGTGTTTTATTTTAGTTTGTTAATAATTTATTTTTTTTTGCAGAAGGAAATCAGTGCTGTTAAGAGTAGAGGTCCGGGTGGGTCGGGTCGGGTTTGGGTCATTCTGGGTTTGGGTAGTATCGGGTCAGAAGAGTTATCGGGTCGGGTTGGGTCGAGTCGGGTTGATTCGGGTTTATGTTGATGTCGGGTCACGGGTCAACTCGGGTCGGATTAGTTCGGGTTTCGATTAAGTCGGATTCGGGTTAGTTCGATTTACGGGTCATATCAGGTCAAATTTAATTCAAGTTCCAGAGCATAAAAATTCGAAAATAATATGAAAAGCTCAATTTTATATGAAAATTTTCAATAATATGGACCACATGTGTGTTAAGTTAGTGCTTTTTCAATCATTTTGAATATTATGTCACTATAAGTCGGATATACTCGGGTTTCGGGTTGAGTCGGTTCGGGTTCATTTCGGTTTCGGGTAACTTCGGGTCGGGTGTTATCGGTTTCGGGTCAATTCGGATAACGAGTGTTGTCGGATGTCGGGTTGAACCAGGTCGGGTTGGGTCAGTTTCGGATAATGATAATTGATACATTTTCGGGTGTCGAGCGGGTCTGATATCAAGCGGATCGGGTCGGTTATCTCGGGTCGAGTCGGATTTTGTCAGCTCTAGTTAAGAGTGTTGTTAAGAGTGCTGAGAATCCTGCTGCTAACAAGGTAAAAATTTATGCCTAAGTAGATGTATACATCATTGTCGTATAATATACTAAAATGAATAAACTAGAGATGAATATACTAAAACATTCTTTCTAAGTAATGTATTAGTATCTTTGATTATGTAGATTGTTAGTTCAAAATCTGAGTACAATGTGACAATGGGGCTTGATGTTTTCCAATGAAAATGTTTGGGATGTCATAGATTTCCTATGAAGTTGTCAAAACAAAACAGCTATCAACTAGCACAACTGATCTTACAATCTACTAGCACAACTGGCTATTAGCTTCGTAAAAATTTGTTATCCCCACTGACTGTCAATACTCTTTAGCTGCAATCTATATTTTTCCCCTAAATTTGAAGTTAGTATTAGAGATGAGTATCACTTCTTAGGTTTGTGTTCTCTGTACTATGTTTTTTGGGAGGTAAAACTCATTATCAAAACATAACCATCAAATATAAGACTCCTAATTTGGTCAGGGATCCTCCCTGTGAGCTGGTTATTGCTCAGGGAAACATCCGAAAGTGCGGCAGGGCTGCAAAGTGATGTGGGTATTGGACCAGAGAATTTATTAGAAGAAAGTTCTCTAGGGCCTTGAGGTTTCCTAACGTGGGTGGAATTTGGCCCTCGAACCGATTACCATCCAATTTGAGGGTCTTAAGCATTGGCAGACGGCCTAGGTTTGAAGGGATAGGTCCCATTAGGGAGTTGCCCTCTAGGACAAGCTGTGAGAGGTGTCCCAGACCGGACAGGGTTACCGGAATTGTGCATTTAGTATGCTTCATCCCACTAATGACAAGCACCTCAAGACATTGCAAGTTACCTAAAGCAGGAGAGAGAGTGCCCTCAATGTAAACATCATCCTCAGCACTAAAATCTTAAGAACATAGATATCATGATTACTTCAGAGTAATACAATAGTATCCAGATATAATCTATTTTTGAGGATCCTACCTATAATTTCTTACTTGTTTCCCTGTCGTTTTATGCAGGATCCAGTCTTAAAGCCACAGCCTCCACCTCAATCCAAGTAAAGAATGTGAGACAGCGGTGGTCTGTTGATGTTGTTCAGCTTTTAGACTATGATGTCTGGGATTTTTGTTTGTTGGGGCAACGTGTAAATTTTGGGGGCTTTTATTGATGGGTAGGATAGTATTGTGCTAGTTTCAAGAAGCTACTTGGAAGGAATATATTTTTCTCTTAATGGATGTTATGCTTATTGCTATTGAGACATATCATTCTCAGTTCATGGTGGTTTTTGATCCAAATATGTTATTTTAAGATCTGACATGTCTGAAATTGAACTTATATTCCAATTAGTTTAAAGTAAATTTGATACATAATTATATAGGGCACTTCTTATGATAAAGAAGTGCCCCATTGAGGGTCTTAAGCATTGACAGACGGCCTAGGTTTGAAGGGATAGGTCCCATTAGGGAGTACACTTCGAATTCAGGTGGTTGTTGGATAGCTTAAGAAACTGCAAGTTCGACATCCTTGTGAAGAAATTCGCGATACCATCTGTTAATTAGTTGTTGGAGAGATCTAAGGAGGTTAAAGAGGCAGGCCTTGTAAAGTTAGGGAGTGCCCCTCTAAGGTTGCAACCAGCTTAATGGACAGCTGAGAGCTCTCTGCTCCTTATCCATGCAGGAACTGTCCCTAAGCTGAGATTGTTGTAGGATAAGTCAAGTGAAAGCAGAGAAGGCAAGCCCTTGGCAAGGGTAGTTGGCAAAGGATTGAAAATGCATTTCGGGATAGATTTAGGTACCATAAGTTGTCTAAGGTAGCAAGAGATTCCGGAATATGACCTGTAAGATGATTATTGCTAAGGGAAAGGACGGTGATCAACTTGTTACCGTATCTTATGGATGAATTTGGCTAGTGAAATTTATTTAGTACATCATTGTCATACTAAAATGAATAAACTAGAGATGAATATGCTAAAATGTTCTTTCTAAGTAATGTATTAGCATCTCTGATTATGTAGATTGTGCCTTCAGTATCTCATATAAACTTCCACACTGCTTATGAAGAATGTATGAACAATCTCTAAACTGGGCATCAAATCCCATGAAACAAGAAGGGTCCTCAGCCCTTTCCTCTCTCAGTCCTTTCCCTCTCCAGTTGCCTCTCCCTTGCAGCCCTTTCCTACTCCATCGCGTGCCATACAAATAATTTCTATTGTTCTTCACACATCCTCTAGTTTCTTGAGATGAAATAAGGTGTGTAACTAGAGCCAGTGGATTGACTTGAGCTAGAAGGCTCGTCATAAAATAGGTGTGCGCTAGTACCCAAGGTGTGTAGTCCCCCCTTTTTGTATCCACCAACTTCATATAAAGAAGCTTCCTTATGCCCTTGATCTCATCCAGCACTTACCATATGAACAAGTTCACATTAAACTGAGACAAACCAGAAGGAGAAACGCAAACAGAACTATGGAATATCTAGTTAGTTACGTATTCAGCTAGCTGAGGTGGCATTGTAATTATTAATTTGTTTCATCCTGTTATTTTCCTCAACAACCAGATTCTGTTAGTTAGCACAGTACTCCTGTATATAAACGTCTGAACACAACTAACTGTTTTTCGTTCATTTTACTGAGCTTTATTTTCTCTTTATGAGAGTTAAGCTCCATTAATGAAAATTTGAGTTGTCTCTCAAATTAGTTCCATTTTTCTCATGGTATCAGAGCTATAGGTGCAAGAACCCTAGAAATTTGTTAATTTCCTTTCGATCGAATTGCTTTATTTCGAATCTGATCTAGCTCAAAAACAAACACAGTTTTGCTTTCAATTTCGATGCAAACCATCAGAGATGGATAAGGTGTGATTACACGGTGATCCGTTGGATCTTTATGCTCAATCAGCTTGTGAGTTGAGGAAGGAGATTGCAGAGAGGTATGGTCAAAGCAATGGAGGATAAGTTGAGCTAAATCACTCAAGGTAATCTATCTGTTGCTGCCTATTTTAACAAGTTGAAAAGATGCTGGGATGATTACATAATCTGAATGGAATTCTTGTACGCGATTGTGGAAAAATGAAAGAATGTTCATGTGGATTAGCTCATAAGCTTTTGGAGATGGAAAATAGGTCTAAATTGGTGCAATTCTTGCTAAAATTCTTTCTATGGATCCTCTTCCAAGTGTGAACAAAGCTTATTACATAGTACACCAAGTAGAGAAACATAAGCAAGTGACTAAACATAATATAGATCCTACGGCCTTTTTTGCTAATACTAGTTCAAGAAATGGTACTGGTCATAGAAGAGATGTTAGAAACAACAGATTTGATGAAGGAAAGAGATATTGCTCTTACTGTACGGAAGATGGACACACATTTGACAGATGTTTTGAGAGAATTGGCTATCCTGACTGGGTTTCAGGTCCTAGAGTTGCTGCTGAGGGTAATGCTGAAGTCAATCAAGGCATGGGCAGGGACACAATTTTTGATCTTGAGTATGAAAATCAAGTTGACACTGGGAACAATGGTAATGTGGATTAAAAATTGGTAGCGGTTGTATGTCAGCAGATGATGCAGATGTTCAAGGGCAAAGGATCTATACAGTGAAGTCAAGCTGGTACATCTTTTAGTGAACTTTGTTAGTTCATCTCCTTGAGCCGAGTTTGCAGGTACTCACTATGCTATGTGTTGTTCAACCTATGCTGTTGCTTTGTCATGTCTTGCCAATAATGTGAGTTTAGAACATGACTGGATTGTTGACACAGGAGCTACTGACCACATAACCTCTCACCTATTCTTCACAACTCCAGAAAATTAGCAATTCCTATTTTCATCACCCTACCTGATGGTGCCACAAAGATGGTTACCATAGTTGGAGATTTTAGACTCACAGATTTACTGATTATTCATGATGTCTTCTATGTTCCTGACTTCAAATTTAACCTCCTCATGATACACAATGTGTTCTTGCCTGGATTTCATCGACACATTGCGCTGTTGGCAAAATTAATAAAGTTGTTGCTGTTGGCAAGAGATCCTAAGGGATCTAGAGGACTATATATGTGTCAAGCTTCTACTAAGGAGTGTGATTTGCAGAACTGACAATGGCACTCATTTGAACTGACAATGGAACTCATTTGAACTGACAATGGCACTCATGTGAGATTTGCAGAACTGACAAGAAGAAATATATATTGGATCTTCTCAAGGATGCAGACCTCAGAGCTGCCAAACCTGCTACTACCTCTCTACCTCAAAACATGAAGCTCTCTCTTGATCATGGCTCTTCTCTTTCAGCTCCTGATTCCTATAGAAGACTTGTTGGCAGGCTCCTTTATCTCGCTATGACAAGTCCCTTTGAACAAACACTCAGCATACTGTAGACTATATTTGATACTGAAGCAAGGTTATATCAGCAGCTAAGTAAGGGCCTTTGATCAAGTTTTTCTGTTTTCTATTGCTCCCCCTGCTTTACGGCCTTTGTCCAATATCAAGGAATCCGTTTTATATCAAATTTTAGGGTGGCTATGTTCCACAAAGCTACAACCTAACCCATTTGTTATCAGTCATGACATCCAATGCTGTTAGTTAAAGTACCCATATGCAAAAAGACGGGCAATAGATTATAATGACAAGGGACGTACCTTAAAGCAATTAGGTCCAAACATCCTTAAGAAATTGTGTTTCCAAGTTGTATAGGATATCCTGTAATGTTGCAAAACCTGTTTAAAATAGGCAAATTAGATACAAAGGTACTTCATATCCCATATCAATAACACTTACCAATAATTACATACAAGCTATGCGCCTCTGTCTTCGTAGATGGCATGGAAGACGAAGCCATCTCATCATCACAATCGTTGGCATTACCCAAATGTGGAGTCACGTGGGGGTCCATATATGATGCAAAACCTCCATTACCTATAAACTTTATCTCCATTGCTAGCTCCACCACTTGTACGTGCCGCCACCTTCATCAGCTCCACCTTTGTCACCAAATTTTAGATTCACTTCAATAAGCATGGCTTTTGATTGAGGACATAATGAAACGGCAGTCCGTATTAATTAGATACAAGCAACTGCCATGTGTGGTCTGGACTGTGCAAGATTGATTCAGAGGGCAAGGCAAGGAAGGTTGTTGGCTGCTCATGTGTGGTCGTTAAGGACTACGGAGAAGAGACCGAGGGGCTCCATATTGTCCAGCAGCACATCAAGTCTCACTAAGTCATATGATTTCCTATTTAAATTAGGTCCAGTTTAGATTTGGTTTTGGAACTAGAATGTTGCAGTTTTTCCGATGTCAACTGCTTTGAAAGAAGAATTTTGATTGTCCTGAATGCCTCATACAACACTGGGAAGATATGACAATTTTTGTTATTGCAGCTTTTGTTGGAATAATGGCACCCAAAGGTTATGGGGTGATTTGTAACTGATTTGTAATTAATTGTGGGTAATTCATATCCCATGATGTGCCACTAATAAATCCATTAAAGCTACTTTAATGGGTTGTGGGAGGTTACATTTTACCATCTATAAATTGGGTGTTCATGTCCACTAGAGAAATAAAATAGAGAGAATGTGAAGGAAGACACATCTCCTCATATCCCCATGTATGATTAGTTTCCGGGCAATTGTATTTGTGTAAGTTCCAAACCTCCATCCATGAGTGCACTTGTTTTGGGGTTGTTGTGTTAACCTTGGGGAGCGACCGACGGAGACGATTTGCGCCAAAGTCGTGCCGAAAATCGTTTTCAAGGCAGTGGCCCTCATACCACGGCGCAACGATTATTTGATAAGTCATCTACTCTATCCTTTATATATTATTTTGTTATTGATCAATACCTTATATTTCCTACAATTTGAAAGCGATTTTATTTAAGTTATTGATTAATTGTGATTTTGTGAAGCGTCAAATTAAATTGTTGCACTTGTGATCATGCTTATTATGTTAACTTGTGTTTCACGGAAGGAAGGTGAAAAATTAGAGGTCTATGGTGTTGGTCTTGACGTTTATATTACTACTGGCTTGTCGTGGAATTTGCTATGTAATATATTTGTTGCCAAATATTCTGTATGAATTCAGTTTATTAGGTGTAAGTGGGCTCATGAGTGGTAGTTAATGTTGGATTTTGAGAGGCCTAGTTATTTGTCGTTCTTGTGTTGAGTAATTTTGTGAGAATTAATCCAAGAATCGATCTGCAATGTCTTTCTGGAAAATCCATGTCATATAGGAACACTTGTTTTGTTTTAATGGTTCTAACTTCTATGAGTTCATGTATCTACCGGTTGTTTGCTTCTTGCGGAAAATTTTTGGCTTTAGCCAAACATGTGCCTACATGGATAGTAATTAAGAAATGCAAGTTGATTAAAGGTGACTGGATTTGCACGTTGTATCACCTCCATCTATATCACCAACTTGCCAATCTACAATGACTGGATATATGTGAAAGAAATGTTAAAGATTGCTTCCCTATTACTGGTTGTAGACAATTCTAATTGTTCTGCATTTTGTGCTTAAAGGCCTATTGATCAGCAAAATGAATGCTATTTCTCGGATTTATTATT